>CM060097.1:7273072-7300572 GCA_030522485.1 Stenchaetothrips biformis | reverse complement strand
CACCCCCCCCCCTCTCCCTATCTCTCTCTCTCTCTCTCTCTCTCTCTCTCTCTCTCTCTCTCTCTCTCACACAGACACACACACACCAGCGCGCGCGCACACAGCCACGCAATCTCCTTAATTAGTTACGTAACAGCGACCCCCTTTTTACGCGTCTATTAACCCAGATTCATTCATCACGGCGGAATCATCGCGCCCATCGCGCCGCCGCCGTCGTGGTCGTGCATGCGGGGCGCAAGGTGCCGGCAAAGGGCGCGCGAAAAAAAAAAGGGGGGGGCGGTAACGGGGAACGAATTGTTTTAAACGCCTGCTCGGCATTAGTTCCATAACCCCTTTCGCCGCCGAGGTCCCAGTGGGATGGCTGGGCCGGCTTGGCGGCGGCAATTTCACGGTCGGGTTGGATTTGGCTCAAGTGCGGAAGAGAGAGAGAGAGGGAGGAAAAAAAGGGGGGGCGAGAAAAAAAGAAAATAAAAAGGGGGCATTGTGCGTGTGGTTTGACCGTCCGGCATGTGTTATTGGGTCTACCTCACAACGGCTACGGCCCCTTGGCACAGACATCGAGCCCCCCACCGCTGGCGGGCTGGCTGGTGGCCGTCCACCCCCTTGGCGGCGCGCCCTTGGCTGTCACACTGTGCGCCGCCTTGGGCCGCCGCCCCACACGGCGCCAGGCTGGAGATTGGCGCAGGCGGCCAAAACTTGAGACGCGTTTTGAGCTCCAGAGTCGCCAACTGAGCGAGTGCGACCCCACCAATGGATTCCTCGTCCGGAGAGCAGTCTATTGGTGGAGTCACACGTTCGGTTCGAGTGCCATTAGGCGACTCTGGAGCTCCAAACCCGTCCGGGCTTCTGACCACCTACACCGGCCTTGCGGCTCACTGTACGCAACGCTGCGCTAGCCGGCTGGGGTTCGATCCCAGACACCGCGCCACCAAACTTGGGCCGCATTTTCGGCCCGAAACGCGCTAAGCCACGCGGCGTTGATCAGAATGCAAGGAACGCAGCGCGCTGCGAAGGAAAGTGGATATCGAAACATAAAAGCGCGGGGCTCTGTCGCTGCGCGTCGTCGACGCACAGTGGACCAGAAGATCGGCGCTGGCGGTCAAAACCCTAGACGCGTTTCGAGCTCCAGAGTCGCAAAGCGGGACTCGAATCAAACATATGACCCCACCAATGGATTCCGATCCAGAGGTGGGGTCACGCGTTCGGTTCGAGTCCTATTTATGGACCCTGGAGTTCAAAACGAGTCTAGCGTTTTGGCCGCCTGCGCCGGTCTTTTGGCCCACTGTGCGTCGTCGCGTCGTCGGCGTCGAACCATTTACCCCCCCCAAAGCTGCCGCTAGCCGGGGAGAAAAATTATCCTCGGGCTCCGAATTCCGCGTGCTTTGCTAGCAGCGCTTCGCTCGCACACAAAATGCGCGTGTCAATCAAGGGGCGTCCGGTGTTAAGCCCCCAAAGAGAGGGCAATTTCCTCTGGCCTCGGCCGGAATGTTAAAAGGGGTCTCGGGCGGGGCTGTGGGACATAGCGCCGCGTAGCACAGCGCCGCGTGGCGCCCACTCACCCGCACTCGTTCATTCATTAGAATGTGCCGTAAGTTCCTCTGATGTCTCGTCGCCGCGGTCCCGCCACAGTGGGCTGAAAACCGTGGCCGAAACTCTACGCGCGCTTAGAGATCCAGAGTCGTGAAGCAGAACTCGAACCAAACGTGTGACCGCCCACCACTGGTTCCTTGTTCGGAGAGCAATCCATTGGTGGAGTCACGCGTCCGGGATTTTGACCGCGTCCACCGGTATTCTGGCCTACTGTGCGGGGTGGGCTGGGGCCGGGGGAACCCCTCGGACAACATTTGCCTGGCGAAACTTTTCTTCACATCGGAAAGCCCTTGACTAGAAAGGTTGCGGCATGGCGGAGATGCCACTTCCGCCGGCGATTGGTCAACCCCGTCGCTCTCTCTCTCTCTCTCTCTCTCTCTCTCTCTCTCTCTCTCTCTCTCTCTCTCTCTCTCTCTCTCTCTCTCTCTCTCTCTCTCAGACGGCGGGCCGGCGTGCTGCGGGCCACCCCTTTGGCGATGCCACAGGCCGCGTTGTCGTCAGTGCCGCATTTCAGCAAAGCTGTGGCGGACTTTTCGACTGACTTACTCCTCTCCATCTGCCGGGGCTTTTTATTTCGCCAGTATGTCTCTCTCGGCTGTCGTCGGCATCCCCTCTGGAAATGCTACTCACCAGCAGCGCACAAACAGACAGACAGCCAGACAGACGGACGGTCGGGCACCAGCTAATCCCAGTGGCTAATAAATGATCCTAAAAGACTGCTTCACATAATTACCGAAGGCAAACCATCCCTCTTGGCCGGCCGTCTCTGGAAGGGCGCTCACGACCGTCTACTTGGACCGCCTACCGCTCCCTGATCGAGAGAGAGAGAGAGAGAGAGAGAGAGAGAGAGGAGAGAGAGAGAGAGGAGAGAGAGAGAGAGAGAGAGAGAGAGAGTCGGCGGTGGGCGCAAACACGGAAATTATTTCCAGGCCTCTCCAGGGCGGCCCATCGCAGACTCACGTCCACCTCAGCGGCGCGCGCTATTTTTGCCAAGACACTGAAAGCTGTTGAAGGCACTGTGCATGCGGCGCCGTATATTACGGCTACTAAATTTCTCATAGTCCTCGCCTCGGCGCTAGCTGTGCTGGCTGGACGTATTTCACGTCAGCCGGGGCTCAGTCGGGCGGCCCGGCAACGCGAGCCCCGCGGCTGCACCTGTGCCCCAGGCGGGGCGGTGCACAGTGGGCCAGAAGACCGGGGCAGGCGGCCAAAACTCTAGAGCTTCGAGCTTCTGAGTCGCTAAATTGGACTCGGCCCAAACGTGTGACCCCACCAATCGATTCCTCGTTCGGAGAGCCATCCATTGGTGGGGTCACACGTTTGGTTCAAGTCCCATTTAGCGACTCAGAAGCTGAAAACCCGTCCGGGATTTTGACCGCCACCACCAGCCTTCTGGCCCACTGTGCGCTGGCGGGGCGCTGGCGGGTGAAGGCCTTCTTGTGCTGCACGGGCACGCCGCGACCGGGAGCTCTGCGGATCCATCACCCGCCGAAGGGCGAACCGGGCGACCCCGTCAGGATCTACCTCCGGCGCACAGTGGGCCAGAAGACCATAGGAGGTGGTCGCAGTGCCGGACGCGTTTTGAGCTCCAGGGTCGCTAAATGGGACTCGAACCGAACGTGTGACCCCACCAATGGATTGCTCTCCGAACGAGGAACCCGTTGGTGGGGCCACACGTTGGGATCGAGCGCTCTTTAGCGAGTCTGGAGCCCAAAACACTTGTAGAGTTTCTGGCCCACTGTGCGGCGCGGCCGGCGCGGCCAGCGCTATCGGCACGGCCGGCTTCAGTCCGGGTCACCCGCCACTTCCCCATTCATTAACCCTGCGGCATGCAACTCTCGTAAAATTACTCTCTCTAATTTCCGAGGTATTTATTTTTTTTCAGCCCGAGTTACGCTTAGAGATAGAACTCGGTGGCGGGTCGCGGGGGTGCTGTAATATTCGAAATGGGTCCAACGCTGAAAATCAGTGACGCTACAGAGCAGCAGCGGAGCGGCGGCGCCACGCCGTCCTGGACCAGCAGCGCCAGACCAGGCTGCTTCTTTCTCGCGTTAAACTCGCTCCAACTTGAAACCGAAATTCGCAAATGGTTTTCCGATGCGCGTCGGCGTGGCGCGCGTGGTTTTCCGGCCGCCACGCGGCTGTATCAGGGTATCGATAGCTGGCATCCGGGGGGCTTTGCTGGTCGCTCTGTCTCTCTCGCACTCATGGGGCGTCCCGTAGGGGTGCGAGAGAGACAGAGCGACGTTGCGGTCCTTGTCACTCCCATGGTGCCCCGCAGAGCCGCGCAGTGCTCCTCCGGCGAAGCAAGCACAGTCCACACGCGGGGGAGTCTCTCTCTCTCTCTCTCTCTCTCTCTCTCTCTCTCTCTCTCTCTCTCTCTCTCTCTCTCTCTCTCTCTCTCTCTCTCTCCGCGGCGCCGATGGCCCGTTCGACGAGCACCAGATTTATCCACTCGCTGGAGCAGGGCGACCCAATTTCCAACCCTAACCACGGACACCACCACCGCCGCCGCCACCGCCCCGGCGTCGCCTCTCCCAGAAAGTATTAACTTTGGACTCAATCTGGAACGTGTTTCCCGGCGATGCGGCGATAATTTGGTCGAGATCAAAGCAAGTCGCGAAAAAGTAATGGAGGCGAAATAAAAGAGTTGTTTGAAAACCCCCGGGCTCCGGGCAGACGTATTGGATGACACAGTCGGGGGCCCTGCGCGTGGGCGGCGAACTCGGCGTCCGCGGTCCCCCTGGTCCGTGCCTTCCGGGCCGCGGCAAGTATAAAGTTCCAATCAGAGCTGCCAACCAAACCCCACGGAAAGTCCTCGCCAGACCCGCACAGTGGGCCGGAAGGCCGGTGGAGGCGCCGTCAAAATCCCAGACGCGCTTTGAGCTCGAGTCACTGGATGGGACTCGAACCGAACGTGTGACCCCACCGATGGATTGCTCTCCGAACGAGGAATCCATTGGTGGGGTCACACGTTCGGTTTGAGTGCCGATTAGCGACTCTGGAGCTCAAAACGGTCGGTAGCAGTGACGCCACCGACGCCGACTTCAAGCGCAATCCGTCAGCTATTTATGTGAAGAGCAGGAGGGAAAAATTTGCGAGCAAAAACGGGCAGGCCACCGCCACACTGCCGCGAGGCACGCGCAGCTCGGCCAGCCGTCACAACGCGCAGCGACTCGCAGGAATCATCAGAATTTGTCCCTTTTTTTTTGGCACTTCCAGAGACAAGCTTCGTGGGTCGCTGAAACTGGCTCTGTCTGGCCACCCACAATCAACAAAAAAAAGTTTCCGCCTGTGTCAAATTTGGCGGACCACACTCTACAGTTATGCCTTCATCCGTAACACAAAGAATTTCATTCGTACCTCACAAACTTTTTGAGGCAAGCATAGTACAGATAAATATGTTTGAAGTTAACCGATGACCTTTATCCTTGTCAGCCACTTGTTTGTATTTACAGCTATCTGAGTAAGCCAGCATCAACGGAAAGACTTTTTAACAAGTGAGCCTCCATTGTTTTATGCAACAGTGAACTCAATAGAGAGCATGCTTGTTTACCCCATGGCTTTTTCCTTATTAAAATATGGACCAACTATGCTGAGTTGAGTCTCGATCCAAGAATCGAAGCAACTGATCCCCACACACAGACATTAATGACTTTTAAAATCAGTGAATTATAATCAACACCACACTTTGTTTGAGAAAAAGGGTCATACCTTTGCTCTTGAAATAGATAAACACTCAGGTAACACCATCAATTTGTTCTTGCAATATTTCTTCCGGTACTTAGTGAATGTAGGTTAGTCGGCCCGCAGCTATGTTGAAATACTTTAGGCGCTAAGAGATGTGTCAACCCATGTAACACGCTTCGGCGTTCTCTTTGCTCACTTTGGTTCATGGTTTCACTGTTTTGAAGTTCCAAACCAGTGTTAAAAAAAATTAACTGAATAACCGAACTAAGAAGCAAACACAGCACAGGCGGCGAATACAAAACCAACAACACATCGGCAAACAACAAAAAAAAAGAATCGGAAGTACCAACATAATGGCCGATTTCACCAGAGGTGGCAGCAGTGAAACAAAAGACAGTCGGTTCACAACAAACAGACGACAGACGCGCACGAAAGGGCCGTTAAGTAGCCATTTTGTGCGCGTTTGTCATCTGTTTGTTGTGTACCGACTGTCTTTTGTTTCACTGCTGCCACCGCTGGTGAAATCGGCCATTCAGCGAACAAGCTGCTGAGATGGGTGCGAGTTTAAGAATTGTTATGTTGGCACTTCCGAACGTTCTTATTTTCGTTCTCGTTTGCCGGTGGTAAGTTTTTCTGTGTTTGCGAGCTCGTTCGTTTCAAGTTTTAAACCTTTTAACAACGGTTTGGAACCACAAAACAGTCAAACCATGAACCAAATTCAGCGAAGTGAACAAAGTGTGTTCCATGGGTTGACAAGCCTCGTAGTGCCAAAAATATCTCATCCTAGCTGTGGACCGACTAACCTACCAAGTACTGGAGAACCTTTTCAGTGCATGGACGAGGTGATTGTGTTCTCAACCCAGCATCACACACCAATAAGTGACGGGTCAGAGGTGGTTAGTTAAACCCATTGGTCAGTATTTCATATGAAAATCCATCCAAGTTGCCTATCCGTTATCAACTATAGAGTTGTTGTAAGTATGGATTATTGTTGTTGATAACACGGCTCCGTAGTATAGACATGCAAGTGTGATTGACTACTTTATCCGTATCAAATTTCCAGACAGTTTGAGATACTTGTTATCCGCAATGCAGCAATAATAGTCCATAATCCTGATACGTCTATCTGTAATTAAAGAGGATCAGTACTGTACGAACCTCACCGATATGACTCATCCGTAAGAACTCGATAGTGCGTGTCATCATGAGGAAGTCTCTATTTAGTTGGCAGTGGCTCTGCCCCCTCCCCCCCCCCCATGTTCGCTCCTCTTCATGTCATTACATTGCTAAAATATAAAAATATGTTGAAAATAACTCATCGGCCGTTGGCAGCCGCGCGGGCGCGGAACCGCTTTATTGGACCCAATGCGGGGCTGGCGGCGAAATCGCCGTCCCCCATTTCTACGGCGTTTCTCCCCGCTGCGCGCGGCGCGGTCAGAGAGTGGGAGTGGGCGAACGGTTTTGCATCCCTCTCTCTCCCTCTGCCGCCTCGCCCACCCGCCCGTTCCGTTTGGAAGAGTATTGCTTGCTGGGCTTCCTTCCTGTTTCTACTTCGCCGTGCGGTGCCGCCCCACCCCCTTTTTTTGGCGCGGGGGTGGAAAATAGTCGGCGTGCCCCTCGGAGGAGGAGGAAGACGTATTTGATGTCGGACGTAAGCTCATTCGAGTAAAGAGGGGGTGGGGGCGGCAGGCGGTGGCACGCCAACCCAGACCTTACCCTGGCACAACCGTGTTCGCGCACGTCCGCTCTCTCTCTCTCTCTCTCTCTCTCTCTCTCTCTCTCTCTCTTCTCTCTCTCTCTCTCTCTCTCTCTCTCTCTCTCTCTCTCTCTCTCTCTCTCTCTCTCACCCACTCACTCTCGCTGCTTAGGACCTTTGCGGCGCCGCTTTCAGCAGCAAGGCTGCTGCAAACCTTTTCGAGTAATCAGATTACAGCTGAGTGTGCGAGAGAGAGGGCGCCAGGGAGGGCACTATCAGGGGGAGAGAGAGAGAGAGAGAGAGAGAGAGAGAGAGAGAGAGAGAGAGAGAGAGAGAGAGAGAGAGAGAGAGAGAGAGAGAGAGAGAGAGAGAGAGAGAGAGAGAGAAAGACGGGCAGAACTCCGTCGCTACGTGCGGGACGCAGCTGGCCAGTCATGTTCGGCATGAGGAATGGAAGCGCCAAGCAGCCCATCGAACATCGGCGAGGGCGGCACACTGGTGGCACCGTCTTGCCCGAGGCCATGGCCGGGGCCGGGGCCGCCGCCGAGACCGCCGCCGGGGCAGGGCGACAAGGAAAGGGATCGCCCACTCCAATTAAACGTGCCATTTCACCGCTGTGTCTCCCTCGCACTCGTGGGCCGCGCCGTTCCTGTGCGAGAGAGACAGAGCGAAGGGCCAGAGCGTCCAGGAGGGCCGGTCCCTACGCGCCCAGTGACGACGGCGGCGGCGGCGGCCCGTGTGAAAAATGAAGTCCGGGCCCGTTCCAAAATTGCATGTGTCTTGCAGTGCGAAATGGCCCAGGTCCTGCGTCGTGCCCCGGTGGCCCCGGGTCCTGCGCGCGGGGCTCCAAGGTCCTGCCGGGGTCCTTCGGAAATCGATGTCGGGATGCTGCGCAACGCTGCGAGGGTTAGATAGGCCGGCCAGCAGGCGCTGCCGAACAGTGGCTCGTGCCTCTGTCTCTCTCGCACTCACGGGGCGCCCCGCAGCCGTGCGAGAGAGACAGAGCGTCCCGCGCGGAGCCAGCCGGCAGCAAGGAGGAATGAAGAGGGTACCGCGGCGTAAATCTCCTCATCCAATCCGGAGGCTTCTCACGTGATCGTAAGTGCTACACGCAGCGCACGGCAGACGGGGAGGAGAGGGGGCGGGGCAGTACCAAACTGTCTTTTGATCCGTGATCCTTGCAGATCCTTCATGATGGGGCACTACTATTGGGAGAGCAAGAAGCTTAGGATTCGCCAACAATACGGCCCGACCCGAGGAGAGCGGTGCGCTGGGGGATGCACACTGGAGCACAGTGGGCCAGTAGACCGGCGTAGGCGGCCAAGACTGGCCCACTGTGTGGAGGCGCGGTTCTCGCCGAGGCAAAGGCGCCCCGCTGTCAAATTCCGCCGAAAAATGAAGCGAACTCTCTATATTCTCGCATTGGGCCCTGCTAGAGGGCGGAAAGAGATGTTTCCAGAAAGGAGATTCTTTCATTCTTACTTTCCGATTTCGCCAGCCCCGATAGGCACCTGTCTGAGTCCGGGCCGTGCCAGCGGAAGCTTCCGGCTGTCTCTCTCGCACTCGCGGGGCGCTCCGTAGGGGTGCGAGAGAGACAGTGTTTCAGCCCCCGGCGAGGCGTGTCAAGGGGCACGCCAGCCCTACGCCCTTTCCAGGCCGACCTGGCCCGCGGATCGTATTACTCATCATTCTATTTCCCCGCGACGCTACACTATTACCGCGATCCGCTCTCCCTCGCCGTCTCTCTCCCTCTCTCTCTCTCTCTCTCTCTCTCTCTCTCTCTCTCTCTCTCTCTCTCTCTCTCTCTCTCTCTCTCTCTCTCTCTGCGTGTCCGCCCTTCTCCCCGTCGCTCTGACCTTCTCGCGGCGAAAACGCTCATCAAATTTTCATTTGCTGACCCAAAGGTAAGCGCGCCGAAGCACAGTGGGCCGGTTTTGAGCTCGAGAGTCGCTGAGCGCAGGACTCGAACCGAACGTGTGGCCCCACTTTGGATTGCTCTCTCCGAACGAGGAATCCATTGGTGTGGTCACGCGTTTCAGTTCGAGTCCCATTTAGCGACTCTGGTGCTCAAAATGCGTTTTCTGGCCCACTGTGCGGAGCGGGCACCGCCGCCGCCGCCACGTCGTATTGAGATCTAAATAAAAGCCTTCCGCGCCTCTCGGAGGACGGGACAACAAAGTCGCCGCTTTGTAGGCAAATCTGTCGATGGCGTGCGGCGTGCGGCGGGCACACCCCGAAGCGGAACAGTCCAAGTCATCATCGGTCTCGGCGTGGCAGCGAGCGACGCCGGACGGGGCGTCTCGTCGCTCCGTCTCTCTCGCACCCGCGGGGCGCGGCGCGGGGTGCGAGTGGGACAGAGCGGCGGCACGCGGCAGGCAGTAATATCCTGCCCCGCGCGCGGCAATCCCGGCATCCCGGCCGAGACGCCGCCGCACCAGAGAGAGTAGCTATAATAATTTGATTCGTAGCTCGGCGATATTGAAATCAGCGCAAAGCAGCAGCAGCGCAGCAACTCCCCTGCCGCGGGCACACTACACACCTGCCAGCCGAGTCGCTCCCGGAGCCATTCAGTAAACATGGGATGAAAGTTGGCCGCGCATGCATGTAGTAGCGTCGGAAGGATTGTCGCCGTGCCGTGCCCCGCGCGGGCCTCCCTCCAATGACACGCCGAGTTCTAATGAGAAGTCTCCCGCCAAAGTGGGTCATTCCGATACCAGTGACTAGTCTATTTTTCCTGATGATGATAATGGCGATTCAATTCCGCGGCGCAAGTGCGTTCGTTGCAGTAGTAGTGAGACGCAGCGCGGCAGCTACACGGTCAAGAGAACGCCGATCTAGACCAGAGCACACACACACATACACCTCACTCACACTCACGCACAGAGGCGCTCCCACTTACCGAGCACCTGAGTCCTTCCGCCCTGCTGCTGTAACCCCCCTCCCTCTCCCCCCTCCCCCCTCCCTCTCCCCCCTCCCGCTCCCCAAACCTACCCCTTCCCCCATTCGGCCTTGACGTGCAGAACATCCCCCTCTGGAAGGCCCCTCCTGATCGCACCCGTTTCCACACCTTCAGGTGGGACGGTGTTTGGCACACTGGGGCCTTCTTGCTGAAGATTTCAGTGACGTCCCAGCGGGCGACACCGAACAGCGGTCAAAAAGAGAATAAATTTTAAAAAAATAAAAAAAATAGTACGGTTTAGGATTACGGCAAATTTGCGTCAAATGTTAGCAGTCAGAAATTTTTTAAAATATATCAAAATTGTTTACGGATTTTTTTTTTGATTTTTTTTTGACTGACATGCTCCGTGTCCATTTTAGGACTTTTCCTACTCTGCGCCACCGGAGCATTTTTTTCTCGGCGGCCCCTCCACTGCGAGTCACGCCTCCCTGACGTGGCGCGTGCTCGCCTAGCACGCCGAGAAGGGCCTGGCCGTCTCACAGTGGGCCAGAAGACCGCCGCAGACGCGTTTAGAGCTCCAAAGTCGCTCTAAATGGGACTCGAACCGCACGTGTGACCCCACCACCAATGGATTCCACGTTCAGAAAGCAATCCATTGATGGGTTCATTCGTGCGGTTCCAGTCCCATGAAGCGACTCTGAAGCCCAACACGCGTCTAGAGTTTTGCGCCGCCTCCGCCGGTCTTCTGGCCCACTGTGCGTCCTGGCCCACGCGAACAAGGTGTGGCGGCTCCGAAATGACATGTCACATAGGCGGCGCCGCCGCGCCGTTCCAGCCGATCGGAAAAACGAAGTAAAGTTCGCGTGGAATTCGAGGTGAGATTTTTTGGGCTTTTCGTCAAATCCCCTTGTCTAGTCTAGCGGGCGCGGCTGAGCACCTTTATCGGCTGGCTTGATGGGCCCCGCGATGCTGAATTACGGCAGCCGAAACCGCGGATGGCCATCGAGGCCGCGCTAAACACGGCGACACATTTGCATGCCGCGGCGGTGTACGGCCCCAGGCGTTTCCAATAGAAAGGCAGGCGGAACGTTCACAGTAGGCCGGAAGATGGTCGCAGGCGGCCAAAACTCTAGACGCGTTTTGAGCTCCATAGTCGCTTAAATGGGACTCGAACCGAACGTGTGACCCCACCAATGGATTCCTCTCCGAACGAGGAATCCATTAGTGGGGTCACATGTTCGATTCGAGTCCTGTTCAGCGACTCTGGAGCTCAAAACGCGTCTAGTGTTTCGGCCGCCTGCGCGCGCGGGTTTTCTAGCCCACTGTGCGGCGGCCGGGCTGCGGGCGGACACGGCGGCCGGGCCGTGGCCGGGCAGGAATGCGAGATTCGGGAGCCTCGCGTCCGCGCGCGCCGCAACCAGGAGCCACCCAGGCGCTCATTGCGGTTCCGTGCCGACATGGAGACGCGAGCCCAGTTCGGTGGGGCAGGTTGGGGGCAGGCCGGAGGCAGGCCGCCTGCTGGCGAGAGCCGTTTGCATCTGATTGCGGCCATGCGGGCGAACAGACGACAGTTTCTAATAGACAGGCATGTTGCCGCCGCCGCGCCGTGCTGTTTAGTCGGCCAAGCGGTAGCCAGCCGCGCGCGCCTACGCCGGCAAGAAAACAGGTTCCTCTAGAAATCGGGGAAGGCTTGTTAGCCTCCACTCAAATTTCAAATCAATCACGTTAAAAACTCATAACTTTGGGCCAACAGCCTTTATTTTCACAACATTCAACTACATCCAAAATATGTTTATGATTTTTTTTTTTTAAAGTTTTCCGTCGTGCGTCCTAAAAGTCATGCTCAATTTTGCACGCGATATTACAGTTTTTCGTACAGTCGAAATTTTCATACGATGTGCATACGTAAAACCGCTCATTTTCCCCCAGTTTTGTGCCAAATTACGCACAAATTTAAATGAAAACTGTGGACGTCCGGTTCAAAATATGTGCGAGAACATTTAGTGTGTGGGGCGCCGTACCCGCCACGCGCGCGGGGACCGCTCCAACAGCCGTCCGACCGCGGGAGAACAGTTATTCATATCGAATCGTAGAACGAGAAAACCTTTGCCGCGAGTGAGACGGGCTGCTGCGCGCAGGAAGAGTACAATTTGAGAAATCGAGCACCAAATTGGGCAGGTAATGGTAGCCTTTGGCCCGCTGGACGGGAGTCGCCCGACGGACCGCGGACGCAGGGCAGGCTTCGGATGATGCTCTCTCTCTCTCTCCTCTCTCTCTCTCTCTCTCTCTCTCTCTCTCTCTCTCTCTCTCTCTCTCTCTCTCTCTCTCTCTCTGTGTTGCTCTCCAGGGAAAGGGAAAGGGTCACTTCTTGTTACTGTTCAATTGCTCTCTATAATTCCGGGCGACGTGGTGGCCGGATGCCCTGCGGTCATCCCGGATAATGCGACGCTGCTCTAGAAGCATTACGGCCGCCCGACTCATTTTTACGCCGCCGCCGTGAGGCCGTGACCCGCCACAGTGGGCCAGAAGACCGGTACAGGCGGCTATTTTGACGCATTTTGAGCTTCATAGTCGCTAATCAGGACTCGAACCGAACGTGTGATCCCACCAATGGATTCCCCCGTTCGGAGAGCAATCCATTGGCTGGGTTCACACGTTCGGTTCGAGTCCCATTTAGCGACTCTGGAGCTCAAAATGCGTCCGTCTCCACCGGTCTTTTGGCCCACTGTGCCCGGGGGGCCTGCCTGCTGCTGCCGCCCCTGGATGTGGTGGATGTGGTTGTCTCCGCATGTGAGTCACCTGTTCGGATAGGCCTCGAGAGGCTGGCTTGGCGAGATGCGTCGTGTCTTGTCTCTTTATACCATTAAGAGACTGGGGTAATAATTATGACAATGCACTGTATTGGATATTATACAGGGTTCACACCGGTCAGGGAAATCAGGGAAGTCAGGGAAAAGTCAGGGAATAAAAAAGGGGCACTGGAAGTCAGGGAAAGTCAGGGAAAATCAGAACCAGGTCAGGGAAAATTCGAAAAGTATGAATTTTATGCCGCACGGTTGGTAAGCTCCAAGCGTTGTGCTCTGGGAATGAATATTATCGTTTCTACTGCAAAACATACTTTATTTACGCATTTATACCTCCTAAATTCTTACATACGACGTATTGAACCTATTCCAAAATGCGCATAGAACTGTGAAAAAGTTAGGAAAAATCGGAAATTTTGGCCCTGGAAATCAGGGAAAAGTCAGGGAAAACGGAAAAGGGAACCCGGTGTGAACCCTGATATTTCAGTGGTTTTCGTCTACCTTTTTTTTTTGCGCACGCGGTCATAGAAACTTACCTGAAACTGGCCTATATGTGGAGCACCTTGGCCTTCCATGTATTTGGAGCGTGGCGCGTTGAGAAGGGGCACTATTACCGGGCCACGCCCCGCCCCGCCCCGCCGCGCCCCGCCGCGCCCCGGCCGAGACGTGACTGTGAAGGCCTACATAGGCCACCGTTTTGACGAGTTTTAGGAACGTGATCGCGGCCCGCGACCTAGCCCAGCCTCCGCCCCCTCTCCTCTCTCTCCCTCTTTCGATCTCTCTCTCTGCCCCTCTCTCTCTCCGCTCTGTGCGCGCGCTCGGCGAGCAGGTGTGCGCTCAGCTCCACTATACATCTCCGGGATGGGGGTAAAGGTGGTGCTTCCGAACCTCTTACCTCCGCTACAGTGTACAAGCCGTGGAGCCTCGGAGTGATACGGGATGTGGAGTAGTAACGCTATTACGGTGCACGGCGCGCGGGAGGATGAGCAAACAGGACTGGCAACATTGTCATCACTTTGGCTGTCGCGTGTTCGCTGCTGCGCTGCTCCGGGTCGCTCCTTGCCTCCCCGCGTGATCCGGGCCGCGCGACGCCGCGCACGTCGCGGGGAAGTACCCGGTGGCGGGTCGTGCTAACTTAACCCAGTTGCAGGTTTCGGGTGTGTACTCGCTCGCTAGCTCGCAACGCGCGCTATGCGACGTGCGGACCGACGGTCGCGTCAAACGAAAAGTAATATGTCAAGTTGGCACCACTGGGAACACGCTTAAAACCTTACGAAGTATTTTGAGCATGCATAATACGAACTAATTTACTTTGTTATACGAACAAATAGTTCGAAAATTACAAAGTTTTTTCTTTGTAAAGCTTATGTAGGAGCTTATGGCAGGAGCTCAAAACGCGTCGCTAGACTTTTGGCCGCCTCCTCCCTCCGGTCTTCTGGCCCACTGTGCCGTGGCGTGTCGAGACGCGCTTCGCCCTTTTGAACCCTCGCCTGACTTTCTGTCCGGAAGTGATTCAGCCTTCTCTTTCTTCCGGAAACCGCGTTGAGAGCGCGCGGGCCGCCCCACGCGGCCCACGGGGCCCAACATCAATCATCTTGGCTGCAGCTTAAGCGGCCGACCAAAGCAAATAACAATCGATTTACCCAAAATCGATGTAAATCGCCGCGCTGCCCGCCGCACTGCGCGCCGCAGAGGGAAAGTCGAGGCGCCGGGCCGGCGACCACCACCGCCACAACAACAACAACAGCAACGCGGTGGCCGCGCGTCGTACAGTAGGCCAGATGACCGGTGGAGGCGGTCGCTTTTTGAGCTCCAGAGTCGCTGAATGGGACTCGAACCGAACGTGTGACCCCACCAATGGATTGCTCTCCGAACGAGGAATCCATCGGTGGGGTCACACGTTCGGTTCGAGTCCCATTCAGCGACTCTGGAGCTCAAACCGCGTCTAGAGTTTCGGCCGCCTGCGCCGGTCGTCCGGCCCACTGTGTGACGGCCCGGATGTGAGAGGTGAAACCGCAGCCGTCTTCCGTTTCCATCTTTGCCGCTGAAACACGGCGAGCCCCGATCAATCCCATTCATGGAGAAGATGAAAGGCTGAAGGGGCCCCGCAACCCTGCAGTGCGCGGGGCAGCGCCCCCGTGCCCCTGGCTAGATCAGTCAGCGGCCCGACACTGAAATATACCCCGGGCGCGCGCTGAACGCTCCGGCTCCCTGCTGCTGGCTGCCAGCCTCGCACAGTGGGTCAGAAGACCGTTGTTGAGGCGGCCAAAATCCAGGACACGTTTTGAGCTCCAGAGTCGCTAAATGGGACTCGAATTCGAACGTATGACTCCACCAGTGCATTCCCCGTTCGCAGAGCAATCCATTGGTGGGGTCACACGTTCGGTTCGTGTCACATTTAGCGACTCTTGAGCTCAGAACGCGTCTAGAATTTCGGCCGCCTCAGCGGTCTTCTAGCCCACTGTGCCTCGTCCGCCCCGCCTCTCTGCTCGGCGATATTCCGAAGCGAGTAGCAAACAGAAAGCCGGGCAAACACGGCCTTTGATGCCGGCAGCCTGCGCGCGGAAATCAGCGCACAGCGTTCCAGCGTCTTGCCGTCAATCCACTCTCTTAGACCGCCAAGGGTCGCCCAGATATTGCGGGGTGAATGCCAGTTGACCTTCCTCTCAGTATTTGACCTTTCCAATTTCATACCTATCAATATTATTGATACATGAGTGAAGTGAGTTGAAATATCAATACCCTGGAAAATCAAAATGTTTTTGCCCGTTTTAATTGACCACATTGAGTAGTTGATCTTCGAACCCTGCTCTTGGTAACCGACTCATCTACGATCTCGGCTAGCACAACTCATGTGAGACTGAGAGAGTGCACGGATCGAACGTGAAGGAGGAGTAATTCGCTCCGATCCACCCTTACATAAACGGCATTCGACTTCAAGTGTTAAACTCTTGGTTCGATTTTTCGAAGTCCCTGATAGTGCGGCTCAAGCCGGAGGCGTGACGTAATATGTGGACGTTCCCTAAAACACACACACTGCCGCACACTATGTCGCCCAAAGCCCGAAATCGCGCGGCCAGGTGTTTGCAGAGGTGGAACGGAACGGTGGCGCCAGAAGCGAATCCGCCCCTCCCCCCTCCCCCCCCCCACCCCCTTCCCCCGGAGCTTCCTCGTCCTGATGGATTCCTAGGCACCTAATCTTGACGCCCTGGGTTATTAGCCATATGTGCTGGCAGCACTGCTTGCTGGAACCGAGCCTCGGCACACACTGGCTTGGCCCGCACAGTGGGTCAGAGGACCGTAGAGACGGCCAAAATTCTAGACGCGTTTTGAGCTCCAGTGTCGCTAAATGGGACTCGAATTCGAACGTGTGACCCCTCGAATGGATTGCTCTCCAAACGAGGAATCCATTGGTGGGGTCACACGTTCGATTCGAGTCCCATTTAGCGACTCTGGAGCTCAAAACGCGTCTAGGATTTTAGCCACCTCAACGGTCTTCGGACCCATTGTGGCCCGGCCCGCCCGGAGTCGCAATGATTGTTTGGTGTGTGCACAGCCGGAGGCGGCGGCAGCGGGGCGCCGTTCCCGGAAGCCTCCGGGGAAGGCGGTGGCGACGACCTCGCCAGGGTCAACCTTGCGAGTGTTTGTTGATTTTTGCGCGGGCTGTACCGGGGGAGGAGGCCGTCGGTGCGTCCGAGGGCTGCGGCCGATCGTGTGACCCCACCAATGGATTGCTCTCCGAACGAGGAATCCGTTGGTGGGGCCCTACGGTCGGTTCGAGTCCCATTTAGCGACTCTGGAGCTCAAAACGCGTCCAGAGCTGAGGCCGCCTGCGCCGGTCTTCTGGCCCACTGTGCGGCGGCGGAACCCTCCTCAGGTGATGCAGGCGGGCGGCAAGCTTCGTACTTACTTCGTGCTTCTCGCTGCCGAGGGACGCTATTGGCCTTGGCTTTAGCCGGGCCGGGCCTTGGGCCGGGACCCGACTATTGAGTTGCGCGAGCACTTTCCAAGCGTTTTCCAGCCCCAGCCCCAGCCTTCCTGTCTTGGCGCCAAACAGCGCACGCGTTTCCAACTCAGCGGTAACCCATTTAGGGAGTCCCCGGCGGCGGGGCGCGGCGGGGCGGGGCGGGGCGGGGCGGGGCGGGGCCGCCAACCTGTTACGCGCCGCGGAGTGCCCTGGGCGCGGAGGCTGCAGGTACACAACATGGGACCGCGATTGGCCCAACAAGCCCACCCGTCCTTAATAATCAATACTTTTTGCTCAGGGCCAGTCAAGTGGAAGGCCCTGCCGCGCCCCGCCGCGCCCTTTCGCTCCCTGCCAAAGCCCTAGTGGGCCAGAAGACGCGAAGGCGGCAAAAACTCTAGGCGCGTTTCGAGCCTCAGAGACGCTAAACAGGACTCGAACCGAACGTGTGACCCCACCATTGGATTCCTCGTTCGGAGAGCAATCCATTGGTGGGGTCACACGTTCGGTTCGAGTCCCATTTAGCGATGCTGGAGCTCAGAACGCGTCCGGAACTTTGACCGCCTCCACCGGTCTTCCGGCCCACTGTGCCCCACCGCGCCCTGCCGCGGCCCGGGCCGCCGCGATGCGGGCGAAGCGAGCATCGAACGCGAAACTTTGCGCGCGCACGCACACAGACACGCACTCCCACACACTCTCACACGCGGGCTCAAATACTGCAGCAAAAGCTTCCATCCCTCTCCTTCAGACAGACACGCCCCTACCATTAAGTGGACCCTGCCTGTTCTGGCTCGTATCACCCACCCCTACGGTCCTACGGGCCTACGGTCTGCCGGCGATGGCGGGAAGCAGGGGGAAGAGGCGCGCGACGTACAATGTCCTCACACACGTGCTGCTATACATACCGCCAGTAGTGTGTGTACTCACAGAGAGAGAGAGAGAGAGAGAGAGAGAGAGAGAGAGAGAGAGAGAGAGAGAGAGAGAGAGAGAGAGAGAGAGAGGGGAGCACAGGGCATACAATAAGGACGAGCTGCCCGCAAAAGGCCGAGTTGAGCACGCTGCTTGCCGACCCACTCCGGAAGGCCAGTGCGTGACCCCGGAAGGGGCGCGGTGGAAGGGGGAGCGGGAAAGGGGATGGGGGGGTGAATCCCCGAGGGCGGCGGTAGCGGTCAGGGGTACTGAAGCTACCGGAAGAGGGGAGGGGTAAGGGTTGTTCGCGGTTCGCGCGGCCAAGCGCGCGCGGAGCTATCGGCGCCACCATTGACTTTCGGGGAACGAAGTGGAGCGGCCCGCGACCGCGCCAGTGTCGCACAGTGGGCCAGAAGCGGCCAGAAGGCCGGCGCAAGCGCGCGCGACAATCAAACGCATTGCAATTAAATAAATGAAAAATTTGGAGCGCGCGCGCTCCGCTGCCACGCGTCGTATTCAAATTGCGGCTCGACGCCAGCCAGCCAGCGGCGCGGTCCGCGGGGGGTCCCCGGGGGTTGATGAGGGCGCGCGGATAGCTATGCGCGCACGTCGTGTGTGTGTGTGTGTGTGTGTGTGTGTGTGTGCGCGCGCGTGTGTGTGTGTGTGTGTGTGTGTGTGTGCCTTGAGAGCCCGGCTCCCCGGGACGGCGGGTAGGAGGGGGAGGGGGTGACAGGGCGTTGATCACATTCCCGTGCAGTGGCGCGGCGGCGGCGTGGCGGCGGGGGCCGTCGCCATACCACAATGGGGGCGCCTTCAATCAAATCGTGTTCGCGCTTCGCCCCGCAGATGAACACGCTTAATAACGTCGATGGAGGGGAGGGGGAGAGGGAGTGGAGGGGAAGCGCAGTCACTCGTCCCCTCGTTAGGCCCGTGTGCCGTGCCCGGCCGTGCTCCGCGGCGCGGGGGTCGATGGCGGTGCACGCGTGCATCTTAATTTCACGAAGGGAGGGGAGAGGAGGGGAGGGGGGCGGAGAAGGAGGGGAGGGGCGCGCGCTAATTGCAACAATTATCGGCACGCGTAATCACAATGGCGTGCGAGTGTCACACGTTCATGTCGCTATACACTTTTTTGGTTATTTTTTTTTTTCATTTTTTTTCAGAGCACGCTGCGCGAACGAAATGCGCTCGAAGGCCGAAAATAGAAAAGTGTGCCATCAAGGTATAGGCAGGCTTCTGCTGCTGCGCTGCCGCTATCATCCAAAGACAGCGGCGGTCGTCATGGCAACGGACCTATCCCGTCCCGTCCCAGTCTCAGGCTTCCTGCCAATCATATGCCAATTATATTCCACATGTGAGCGCGCGGGCTGGCTGGCTGGCTGGCTTGCCGCCTGCCCGGCTGGCTGGCTTGCCGCGCGGGATTTCGAGGCTTTTCCCTCGCGGACCCGGTTCAACTCGGTTCGCTCCGTTCGCAATCTTTAACCCGACAAAGGGACCGAATAACGGTGCGGACAAGGACGGAGGAAATGACGGAGGAAGGGGAGGAGCGCGCGGGCAGGGCTTAAATGAGTGAAGGCGGGTAGGTTCGTTTGTTCAGCCCGCTGCTCACGGATCGCGGCGGGGAGGCGCGGCAGCAGGGCTGGGCCTGTCCTGGCGCCAACACCCGCCGTTCCTTTCTCGGTTCGGGTCCTACGTATTTAGTGACTCTGGAGCTCATAACGCGTCTAGAGTTTTGACCGCCTGCGGCCCACTGTGCGCTGGTCACTGTAAAAATCAGGGTGCAAGCCAGCCGCTGTTGGACGGGGTGGGTGGGTGGCGACGGCCAGCGGTCAACTCCGAACAATCAGTCTATCTCTCTCTTTCTCTCTCTCTCTCTCTCTCTCTCTCTCTCTCTCTCTCTCTCTCTCTCTCTCTCTCTCTCTCTCTCTCTCTCTCTCTCTCTCTCTCTCTCTCTCTCTCTCTCTCTCTCTCTCTCTCTCTCTCTCTCTCTCTCTCTCCCCCTCTCCCACTCTCTAGTGCGAGAGAGACAGCGCGAAGCACTGCTCGGCATCGCTGTCCAGAGAGGCCGTGCGTGGCTGCTGCTCTCATGAATCATGTCCCCATACGTCGTCCCCATCCGATCGCCGGGCAGGCAGGCAGGCAGCAAGCCAGGCGGCAGGCAGCGAGCCAGGCAGGCAGCAAGCCCAGACACGAGGGTAGGCAGCCGGGCTATTGTGTGACAACGGGGCGCCGGGCTGGGTGCCGGGTGCTGGTGAAGGTCCCCTGTACCCTCTCGCTTTCCCCATTATGCCCTCCACGATATCCACACCGGCCCCCAAGTGCGAGCCTCCCCCCCCCCCTCTCTCTCTCTCTCTCTCTTTCTCTCTCTCTCTCTCTCTCGCACAGTGGGCAATAGATGACTAGATGACCGGTGGAGGCGGACGCGCTTTAAACTCCAGAGTCACTGGACTCGAACCAAACGTGTGACCCCACCAATGGATTGCCCTCCGAACGAGGAATCCATTGGTGGGGTCACACGCTCTGTTCCAGTCCTGTTTAGGGACTCTAGAGCTAAAAACGCGTCTTGGCTTTGGACCGCCTCCACCGGTCCTCTGGCCCACTGTGCGGCCGCGGGCAGCGCGTGGATGACCCGGACGACCGGAGGGCCTTGCATGGACACGCCGTGTCGGCCGCGCCACGCTGCAACGGCAGCAGACCGTGAATCCTGATAGTGTTATCACCTGGCCAGACCCGACCTCGCCCTGGCCGGCCCGCCGCCGCCCCGCCCCCACCGCCCCCATCCCCCAGTGGGCCCTGCGGCCGAGCAGCCAGAAGGGGGTTGGCTGGGTCCGGCTGGGTCCCCCTGGAGCAATATGCTTTGTGATTACCAGCCTCGCGTCAACGTGTCCTGCTCAGCGCTGGATTCGAAGGGACAACACTATGGCGTTTGTGTGTGTGTGTGTGTGTGTGTGTGCGCGTGTGCGTTCGCGTGCCCGTCGTGTTTGTGGGAGGGGTGGGGGGTGAGGCGCACTCTGTGAAGGCGAAAGTGACGCATAATGGGAGCCCCAGGACGCCGCGTCGTGCGCGGGGGCGTCCGGCGTGGTAGATTGTGGCCCTGCGGGGACGCCGGGGGGTGGGGTGAAGGGGGTGGCAGAGGCGCACAGTGGGCCAGAAGACCGGCGCGGCCGGCCAAAACTCTAGATGTGTTTTGAGCTTCAGAGTCGCTAAACAGGACTCGAATCGAGCGTGTGACCCCACCAATGGATTGCTTCCCCGAACGAGGAATCCATTGGTGCGATCACTCGTTCGGTTGGTGTCCTATTTAGCGACTTTAGAGCTCAAAACGCCTCTGGGATCTTGACCGCCTCCATCGGTCTTCTGGCCCACCGTGTGACGGCGGGGCAGGGTAGCAGCTTTAGGGGCGGCGGGGGCGTCACGAAGACCCCCGCCGGGGCCTCGGCGGCCAGGGTAATGGCCGCGGGGGTGGACGCAGAGTGCGCGATAATGACAGACGGGGACGGAGAAGTAAGTTGTGCGTGTTTGAAGTCGCGCTGGTTGGTTAGTCATTGGCTCATCCGGCATCCGGAATCGATGGCCTGGATCAGCCGGCCGGCCGCGGGGCGTGTCGCAAAGTGTGGCGCCGAGGGAGGAGAGGGAGAGAGAGAGAGAGAGAAAAAGAAGGGGGGAGGGAGGCGACGCGGTGGTTGCTGCTTCGATTGAATGAGTGGAATGTTTTGTCCGGGCGACAGTGTGCGAAATGGAATATAAAACAGCGTGAAATATTGCGGCGGGCCGCACAGGCCGGCCGAAGCCCGCGGGTGTTTGTGGTGGCGGCCCTGGTGGTGGTTGAGAGTGGCGTGGTGGTGGCGGGGGTGTATCAGGGAGACGAGATAAATAATTCGGTCAGCAAAAAGTGGGTGAAAATAAAGCTTCCGCCTGTGGTCGGGCCGGCCGTCGGCCGTATTCACCCACTGCTTGTCTCTCCGCGCGCCGAGCCGCGTGCACATCCCGGACACCGGGAGGGAGGCGCGCCGTGCGTCGGCGACCCGCTCAAGTGGCGGCCGCTCGCGCCGCGGTTACGCGGTTCTTGGCGGCGCGGAGGAGCGGCCGGGCCGTCCGGGGGCTGGAAGAGTTCTTATCGTGAACCCGTTCTATGATTTACGGCCAGCCCCTTTCTGTTCGAGTAGGAACACCGCGGATATCGAACGCGGCGCGCGAGGCACAGGGGGCCAGAAGACCGGCGGGGGGCGGTCGAAAACCCGGAGTTTTGACGCATCCAGAGTTTTGGCCCCCCAGCGCTGGTCTTCTGGCCCACTGTGCGAGGGCCGCAGGACCTAAAACACGACCTAGCTCAACATTGCACAGGGGAAACGGGGAAGAGGGAAAAAAAGAGGAAAATTGCCGAGTACACTCCAGTTTAAAAGTGCTTCGTCGCTTCCAGCTTCGTGTAAAAACGGTTTCCATTTCGCCAGCTGCACAACACCGTTCGATTGAATAGTCTGGTGGCCTGGCTTTGCGGCCCACCACTGTCAACCTATCCCATTTCCCCGTTCCATTGCAGTCCCCCTCCAAACTACCAGCAGCAAACACCATCAGTTTGCTCGATATTGCCCAGGGGTCAGTGAGCCTGTTTGCGCCCCAGGTGTGAGTCTGTGAGTGTGTGCGTGCGTGTGTGTGTGTGTGTGTGTAGGTGTGTGTGTGTGTGTGTGTGTGCATGTGCAAATTTGCCAGCCTGAGTAGTACCGCTGTTGGCGATGGTGGGGCTCCGCTGTCACCGAGTCACACAACGCCCACAGTGGGCCGCAGGCGGCAAAATCTGTAGACGGATTTTGAGCTCCAGAGTCGCTAAATGGGACCCGAAACCGAACGTGTGACCCTACCCATGGATTCCTCGTTCAGGGAGGAATCTAAGGGTGAGGTCACACGTTTGGTTCGAGTCCTGTTTAGCCATGCTGGGGCTCAAAACGCGTCGAGAGTTTCAGCCACCTGTGCCTATCTTGCCCAACTGTGTAATCTCGCGCCTGACAAAAAGCACCTAGCCTGTAAGAAAAACCACGAGTAGTGCGGGTTTGCAAGTTACCAGAGCGACAGACGGACTTCTGGGAATCAGCGAATCAGCCTGCAGGCCGTGTAGGTCTCCATGCCAGCACCGAATAAATTCCCGGCCTGCTTTTCATATCACGGTCCGAATTTTCACAAGTGCGGGCTTTTCCCATGGCCACAGCAAAGGGGGCGGGAGGGGGAAGGGGGGGCCGGGGGGCTAGTAAGACCCAAAGACCGTTTTCCCACACCGACGTGGCATGCTGTGCAGACCTCGACTATACACCGCCCGGGGTGCGCCGCGCATAACCGCCCTTCAACGCCGCGCCCTCACACACACAGACACACACACGCACACTGACGCCGCACAACACTCAAACAGTCTGCGATTTGGCTTTAAAAGGGGCTTCTGTATGCATAGAGAGGCCAGCTGGAGCGGGCGGCGCCCAGAAGCGGGATAAAGGGAGGGGGTGGCGGCGACCACCACGGCGGTCCAATGGGCGGGGCCGCGGGCGGACAGCGGGCGGGCCATGGGCAGGGAGGCGGCCGACTACGGAGTCGATGATGTATGGTGACCAATGGCTCGGCGGTGTCCGCGCCATGGTCGAGGCGTATACTTTTCGCGATGGGCGCCATAAAAAGCGAGAGTGAGTCGGCCGGCGCCGACGTTGCACAGTGGGCCAAAAAGACACAATACTCTCGACTTGTTTACAGGTACAGAGTCGCTAAATGGGGACTCGAACCGAACGTGTGACCCCGCCAATCACGGATTTCTCTTCAAACGAGGAATCCATTGGTGGGGTCAACACGTTCGGTTACGAGCTCCCTTATTTAGCGACGCTGGAGCTCAAAACGCGTCTGTAGACTTTTGGCCTGCACTGCGCCGGTCTTCTAGGCCACTGTTGCGTTGGAGGGGAGAATGGAGAGAGGGGGTGTGAGGGGTGCCTCCATTGCAATGCGTGCACTTTTTCGCGAGCTGTGGCTTCGGCCAGCGCCGCGGGGGTGGTATGAGATACATTAGGGGCGATGGCGCGGCCCCACCCCCCCGAGACCCCCCCGCGGACGCAACCCATTCCGGTGCCCCCCCGCCAAGAAGGGGCTGTGTGACTGCATCCAGGCGGGCGGCACGACGCGGCACGTTCGCGGTGCCTTCATCAAAACTCATCCCCGGCGCGCCCTCACCGCCCGCCGCCCGACCTCGCAAGGGGTTTGACTCCATCGCGTGAGACCAATTTGTCGCTGACGGCGTCCTAAGCTTCGTGGTGACGGCCCCCGCCGCCGCCGCGCCCCGCCAATGTAGGGGCGTTGCCAGCAGGGCCGCGGCAGTCAACGCGGGCAGGATGGGCGGCGAAAGAGTTGCCGGTGGGGAGGGAGAGGCACAGTGGGCCAGTAGAACGGCGCATGGCGGACCTAAACTCATAGACGCGTTTTGAGCCTCTGAGTCGCTAAATAGGGCTCGAACCGAACGTGTGACCCCACCAATGGATTCCTCTGTTGAAGAGCAATCGATAGACGGAGTAGCACGTCCTGGTTCGAGGCCTGTTTTAGCGACTCTGGAGCTCAAAAACACGCGTCTAGAATTTTGTCCGCCTGCACCGGTCTTCCGGCCCACTGTGGGGCGGCGCCGGGGCCCTGCCGGGGGCGACCCGCCCGTGACGGTGGCAGAGTAGGGATTACCAGAGCGAGGGATCCACGGCGTGAGGTGGACGACGCGGGGCCGGCCGACGGGGCTGACTTGAGAAAGTAAATCAGAAGAGTCCGAACCGGATGTTCGGCAGCCAGTGAGCCCTCGCCTCGTCGGCCCTCGGGCGTTCGGCTCGCCGGGCGCGACCCCCGCAGGGGCAGTGGGGAGGGACAGGGATAGAGAGGCCCGGGGCGTGACGGCCGGGCTGCCGAGAGATACATGCTTCCTTTCTCTTTTTTGTTCTCGCTTGATGTTGCTGCCCTTGATGTTGTTGTTGGTGTTGTTTTCGTCGCGCGGGGCGTTAAACGGTCCGCAGGAACGGCGAGTTTGACGCGCCAGGGGGAGATATTGGTGGGACGCCGGACCGCCCTGCTGGAAGGCCTCGGTGAGGGGGCGGCGGGGGGCGTTTGGGGGCGATGGCGTGTCTGTTGCAATTCGCCTTGCGGGGTGTAAAAACCTTCGTTAAGAAGGGCTCGTTGTGCCCCTCGGATCACTTTGTTGCAGGATCAACATGTTATGGCCGCCGGGCCGTCGAGGGACGGCGACGGCAACGCGACGAAGCGGTCCAACTTGGGCGGCGCCGCGTGCCGTGCCGCCGTGATGGATAGAGATAGGAGGGTTGAACGAGGTACATGGCTCGAGCCAGGTGCACGTCCGCCACCGTTGATGCGTCAATCTGGCTGCAGCGGCGACGCAGACGCACACACATGTTATTCAACGAATGTGACGTAATATTCGTTCGAATGTGAATTTTGTCCACGTTCGTGGGAATGGTGGAATCGCGTCTAGAGTTTCGGCCCGCCTCCACCGGTCCTCTGGTCCACTTTGGAACGGCACGGAAACAGAACGATGAGGCGGAAGCCAGCCGTGGCCGGCAGCTCGCGCCTGCGCCTGTAGCGTGGGAGGTAGGCCGGCCCGCCGATCGGCCAGCTCGGTGTTCAAGTACAGAGGGCCAGGCAGGGGGGAAGGGGGGGTGAGGGGAGACAGCCACTGGAAGGGGTGACGTGTGGGGAGTTTGATTTCGAAGGCTTCCAGTGTTTTATTGTGGGTGTTTTGTTTTAAATCAGACCCCGCGGCGCCCACCGCCTCGACCCCGCCCCGCCCCCAGACCACGCGGAGCCTGCGTTTATGGCGGCGGCCACCCCCGCCAGTTGCGGCGCTGTGCGGCTGCGCGCCCTAGTGGGGCCGTCCGCAGCGCGCCAGCTCCTAGTGTACGCCAGCTGCTGGGTGAGTGGGCTTTCCGCTCCCATGCCGGGAATTTTCCCCCTTTTTATAGTCGGGAAAGTTGGTCTTTTTTCTCGCCATGGGGATTATTGTGGTGGACGGGCTAGGCCAAGGTCAGTTATACGCGCCGCGTTTTTACTTTTTACTACACTCTTTGCCCTTAGATATGGACGGAGCTTTCTCCTCGCTTCCGTTCGGTCCGGATATCCGGGGATCGGGGACCGGAAATGAAAGGAGATGCAGCGGGTAGTGGTCCCACTGATTGTCTTCGCCAGCTGCAGTGGTCCCGGCTCCTTCGACCACCCCGTCGAGTTGGCGACACACCACACAACAGCACCATTGCATCGAGCACTGAAAAAAAAAGTTTGGAATCTGTATTTTTTTGATGACACTGCCCGCCATTGCTGTCTGCTTGCAACAATAAAAATTTTTTTTTTAAAGAGCAAAGATTATGGTCAACATATTGTAGTGACTGCTGCTCTACACCTGTGCTGCATGAGCGCGCGTGCTGTGTGTGTGTGTGTGTTTTTGTGAAAGTGCTGCTCACTGTGGGAATAACCAAAGCCCACCTGGATAGCGACGTTCCACTGTTTCATCTCCGCAGAGAGACTCTCCAGAGAGGGATCCTGGTACACAACAAATCGCGCTGAATAGGCCCACTGCCGCCCCCAACCCTCTCCGGCATGAGAGCGGCAGCAGCAGGCTCGATGAGGCTTATGGACCGCAATAACATCCCCCCACCTCTCAACTTGTGCCCCTAAGACCCCAGCCATATACCCATTAGAGCGTGGAGCTATGGCGGAGGGCTGCCTGCTTGACACTGTGCGATTGGCCACCACCACCAGCCATCGCGTCTCTCTCGCACCCCTGCACAGCGGGCTTGCAGAACCGGGACGCCCCACGAGTGAGACAGCGGCGGAACCACTTACCGCTTAGCGCGCCTCTCCCTAAACAGGATGACTTGAAGTGGCTGCGATCAGAGCGGCGCGCGAAGAGAAAAACGGCGTGAGTGCGTCGCGCGTCAATGACACGTCAATGACGTGTCCGTGACGTGCCAGTGACACGCGGACGGACCGACAGCGCCGCTTGCGCCGCTCACCTTCACCGCCTGTCGCGTCACATCGACGACTGTATGATGTCGATCAGTCGCAACCTGTCCGTGCAAATGGAATTACGTTGTCGCGCGGCGCGCGACAGTCGAGCTTATCGCGACGCGGCGCGACGCGGCGCGACGGAAAGGAAAGGTGCCGGAGTGCGCGTCGCGCGGACGCACGCGGCGCACAGTGGGCCACGCGGCGGACAAAATTCTGGAGGCGTTTTGAGCTCCAGCTCCAGCTCATTATATGCCACGCCCCCGAAGAAGAAGAAGAAGAAGAAGAAGAAGAAGAAGAAGAAGAAGAAGAAGAAGAAGAAGAAGAAGAAGAAGGTATTTCAAAGGCTAATGACGAAGTATTTTCTTCTTTTGCTGTCCTTCTTTTCGGCCCGTGGGCTTCCCTCTTCGCCCCGCGCGGGTCAGTCAGCCAGCCAGCCAGCCAGCCAGCCAGCCAGCCCCGCTCCGATTGGGATCTGCTCCGGAAAACTAGGTCTGCAGCAGCGAGAGGCAGGCTCACCGTGTAGGATTTGTCTTTGTTTCGTAAAAAGAGACGGCGGGATGTCGCGTCGTGCCGTCCGGCCCGTGTCTTCCTCCTCTCTCTCTCTCTCTCTCTCTCTCTCTCTCTCTCTCTCTCTCTCTCTCTCTCTCTCTCTCTCTCTCTCTCTCGCTCGCTCACGCTCTCTCTCGTGTGATTCACCACGGAAACACGGCGGCCAGGCCCAGGCCCACCCCTGCAGGCCGCGCAGGCAGGCAGGCCCTGCGGATAGACAGACGCGCTGTCAACAGAGACAGCAGCCACCCCTTCCAGTGTCTTGCCTGGTCTTCGCGGAACAGCCGTTGTCTCCGCCGCTCCGCCGTACATATCGCGTTGACCATCTCCCCATAATCCGCTCCCACACGATCAGTGACTCATCACTAATGGGGGTTCCGC
>CM060097.1:7234647-7272072 GCA_030522485.1 Stenchaetothrips biformis | reverse complement strand
CCCTCTCTCTCTCTCTCTCTCTTCTCTCTCTCTCTCTCTCTCTCTCTCCTCTCTCCTCTCTCTCTCTCATCTCTCTTCTCTCTCGCTCTGCGAGGAGTATCAATCTCTACACCCGCAGTCTGGCCGCGTCCACAACCCCCTTCCAGTCCTCCATGCAGCCCCGCACCGGAACCGCCGCACCAGAAAATGTGTTTTCCGCAGAGAAGGGAGGCAAATGAAGACTTCCTCCGCATACACACGCAGTATAGTGAGTGGCAGGCAGGCGGCGGCGGCGCGCAACACTCACCAGACTTTCGTGACAGTCTTTCATAAAGGACTGAAACGCGAAGGCGTTGTTGCACCTGGCGGCTGGGCTCCGATATGACGGGGCAGAGGGGGCGCCAGGCTCGGCGGTAAGCGACGCCAGGCCAAGGAAAGCGTCTTCCACATCCTGATTTAAATCCAGCGTTGCCACGGCAGCACCGCCGGAGGGATTTCGCCCCCCCCCCCATCTCTCTCACTCTCTCTCTCTCACTCACTCTCTCTCTCTCTCTCTCTCTCCTCCACTCTCTCTCTCTCTCTCTCTCTCCCTCTCTCTCTCTCTCCCTCCCCTCTCCCACCCCACTTCTGGGCGCGAGCCGCGAGGGGGCGCGCGTTTTTTTTTCCAGCGCGAGGCAAGTCTGGGCGCAAGCCTAACAAGGCAGGCCGACATTTTTTCACAACACTCAGTCATTCTTGTCTGGTCCTCCTCTATCAGCCCGCATCTCCTTTATCAGGGTTCTTCCTTTCCCTCTCTCCTTATCATCCCCGCCCCGCCGCACCCCCGGGGACCGAAATAGAAAAAGGATTTGGAAGCGCGGGGTTGTTTCCCGGGCGTCACTGTCCGCCCGCCCCCTCCCTCCACATGCGGGGCCCCGGCCGGCCCCGGCCTGCTGGGCCCCCGTTCCCCGTCCCGAACTCGAAAAAAGACGTCTTGGCGGTGCCTCGCGTGCATGGCGATGCACTGTTTTCGCCTCGCCGTCGCTTTTTTTGTGGGGGTCAAAATTACAGAGCGTCGTCGCTTTGACATACGCCGCGCGCAGACGAGCCGATCAGCACACAGTGGGCCAGACTACCGGCGCAGCGGGTTTTGAGCTCTAGAGTCACTAAACAGCACGCGAGCCAAACCGTGTGTGACCCCACCAATGGATTCCTTGTTCGGAGAGCAATCCATTGGTGGGGTGTCACGCTCGGTTCGAGTCCGACTCTGAAGCTCCAAACGCGTCTAGACTTTTGGTCGCCTGCGCCGGCCTTGTGGCCCACTGTGCCAGCAGACGACCCGATCGCGACAATGTCGCGAATGCGCTGACGGGGTGGGGTGGGTGGCCGGCCGGCATCCTTGGCATCGCCTCGCGTCCGGCGCCAGGTCCAGCGTCACCCGGACGGACAGCGAATATTAAAAAATGCCGATGCGTCGATATATTCGCTCCCCATCCCGCCTTGCACCGGGACACAGGAATGTCCCATTCATTTCTGCGGGCGAAATCGTAATAATATTCAAGCAAAAGTGAGTCTGGGTGTTAATATATGTGGCAGGTCGGCGACACGGGGCACAGTGGGCCATAGAAGACCGGTGGAGGCATGGTCAACATCTCGGACGCGTTTTGAGCTCCAGAGTCGCTAAATAGGACTCGAACGGAACATAAGGCCCCAGCAATAGATTCCTCGTTCAAAGAGCAACCTATTGGTGGGGTCACGCGTTCGGTTCGACACCTGCTAAGCGACTCCGGAGCTCAAAACGCGTCTAGAATTTTGTCCGGCGGCGCCGGTCGTCTGGCCCACTGTGAGCATACTGCGCATAGCGCCGCAGCCTACTCCCGCCTGGTCTACCGTCCCACGCGCACTTTACCGGACGGAAATATTTCCACGATGCCGCCGAGGCAAGATCTCAAACTTTTAATATTCCCAGAGCCACTTTACGGAGCGTGGAAATGCCGCGCGAGGTGTCTGCGCTGTTACACCGCCACCAGAAGTACGGACTCGACAAAACCTATAAGGGAGCGGCAGGAGCTATACAAATGAAAAAAAAAAAAAAAAAAAAAAAGGATAAATGAAATTGAAAAAAAAAAAACTCTAGTTACAAAGGATTTTGTTTTCTTTTTTCAGGCCGTTGCTGGCGAATCATGTCAGCAACAGCACGCCAAAGCGGAACACAAACGCGTGGAAATGGGTTTTGATTACCGCGGGAAGAACGGGGGGGCTCAATCTGATTGTTTTCCGGACCGATTTTTAGACACGGCATTTCCACGGGCCAGCGATTTAAACGCCGATACTCCACTACACGCGCGCACGCACACACACACAGTGACAGAGAGAGAGAGAGAGAGAGAGAGAGAGAGAGAGAGAGAGAGAAGAGAAGAGAGGAGAGAGAGAGAGAGAGCGCGCATCTCGTTTCCGGTTGGGCGACTGGCCCGGTGACGAGGTGCGCGCAAACAGAAAGTGCTGATGAGAACAATTTGACCCATAATTATTCGTTTTCCGCGCCGAGAGCCGTGTAGCCGTCACTGCAAAACAAAGTGTGAATGTTTCACGTGACGACGTGTTCCATTGTGCTGCAGTGTTGCTTCCTGTCACATTACGGCGTGAAAAAAAGGCACGCCAAAATTGCGTGAATTTCTGAGTCATGCCGATAGATTTTCAGTTGTTGTGAGGCTGTCGCCGAACTGTGTTGTTCCTGGAGGCCGGCACGGCACGTGCGCCGTGAGTGAGTGACTGTATCGGGGCGGCGGTTGCGAGCTGCAAAAACCAGGCCACGCTGCTGCCCTTGGCGCTGCGGCGGGGGCGGCCCACTGCGGCGGGGGCGGGGGCCGGGGGTGGCGGGGGCGGGGGCGGCGCCGGGGGTGGCGAGCAGCCACGCCGTATGGCCGCCCACCCTCTGAAGTCAGTCCATCCCGGTCCATACAGTAGTCTGCGCGAGCTTTAACCGCATCCGGTGAGAACCGAAGGCGTGGCGTCACCGCGGAGAAAAGGCGACATTGCGGCGGAGCACGGCGAGCGGCAGGCGCGTTGGCCCACGCCCACCCCGCACACCGCACCAGCGGGAGCCCCCGACTCGAACCGAACGTGTGACCCCACCGATGGATTGCTCTCCGGACGAAGGAACCCGTTGGTGGGGTCCGCACGTTCGGTTCGAGTCTCATTTAGCGACAACCCCTGCTGCTCAAAACCTTTCCCCCTTCGGAATTGACCGCCTCGAAGCGGTCTTCTAGCCCACTGTGCGCCGTGGAGGCCGGCGTCATGGCCGGCGCCGCGGTGCAAGGGCTCGTCCGCCGGACAATCACAGAGGGCTGCGTATTTGCCCGGTGGCCGAGGCCCTGCATAATGAAGAGGTCACCTTGCCCGTGCCGCGGCCGTGGGCGTCCCCAGCTGAACCGGGTTCCACGGCACCCGAAGAACTCCCCACACCCCGCCACCCCCGACCAACAACACCCTCCACCCCCCACAGCGGCCTCGGCCCCCCACCGGCGGCGTACAAGCAGGTGATACGCGCGTGGTCACACAACGCAGGGCCGGTCCTGATGAATGGTGTTCGTGACACGATCACAGGGGCCTCTCGGGCGCCACCCCCCCCCTCCCTCCCTATCTCTCTCTCTCTCCTCGTCGCTCTCTCTCCTCTCTCTCTCTCGTCTCCTCTCTCTCTCACACAGACACCACTCACACACACCCCCGCGCGCCGCCGCACGACAGCCACGCAATCTCCTTAATTAGTTACGTAACAGCGACCCCCCTTTTTACGCGTCTATTAACCCAGATTCTTTCATCACGGCGGAATCATCGCGCCCACATCGCGCCGCCTGCCGATCGTGGTCGTGCAAATGCGGGGCGCAAGGTCCGGCAAAGGGCGCGCGAAAAAAAAAGGTGGGGGCGGTATACGGGGAACGAATTGTTTTAAACGCCTGCTCGGCATTAGTTCCATAACCCCCTTTCGCCCGCCGAGTTCCCCATGGGATGGCTGGGCCGGCTTGGCGGCGGCAATTTCACGTTCGGGTTGGATTTGGCTCAAGTGCGGAAGAGAGAGAGAGAGAGAGAGAGAGAGAGGAGAGAGAGAGAGAGAGAGAGAGAGAGAGAGAGAGAGAGAGAGAGAGAGAGAGAGAGAGAGAGAGAGAGAGGGGGGGGGAGGAAAAAAAGGGGGGGCGAGAAAAAAAGAAAATAAAAAGGGGGCATTGTGCGTTTGGTTTGACCGTCCGGCATGGTGTTATTGGGGTACTACCTCACAACGGCTACGGCCCCTTGGCACAGACATCCGAGCCCCCCACCGCTGGCCGTGCTGGCTGGTGGCCGTCCACTCCCCTTGGCGGCGCGCCCTTGGCTGTCACACACTGTGCGGGCGCCTTGGGCCGCCGCCCCACCACGGCGCCAGGCTGGAGAATGGCGCAGGCGGCCAAAACTTGAGACGCCTTTTTGAGCTCCAGAGTCGCCAACTGAGGCGAGTGCGACCCCACCAATGGATTCCTCGTCCGGATAGCAGTCTATTGGTGGAGTCACACGTTCGGTTCGAAGTGCCATTTAGGCGACTCTTGGAGCACCAAAACCCCTTCCGGGTTTCTTCTGACCCCACCTACACCGGCCTTGCGGCCTCACTGTACGCAACGCTGCGCTAGCCGGCTGGGGTTTCGATCCCAGACAAACCGCGCCACCAACCTTGGGCCGAATTTTTCGGCCGCGAAACGCGCTAAGCCACGCCGGCGTTGATCAGACATGGCAAAGGAAACGCAGCGCGCTGCGAAAGGAAAGTGGATATCGAAACATAAAAGCGCGGGGCTCTGTCGCTGCGCGTCGTCGACGCACAGTGGACCAGAAGATCGGCGCTGGCGGTCAAAACCCTAGACGCGTTTCGAGCTCCAGAGTCGCAAAGCGGGACTCGAATCAAACATATGACCCCACCAATGGATTCCGATCCAGAGGTGGGGTCACGCGTTCGGTTCGAGTCCTATTTATGGACCCTGGAGTTCAAAACGAGTCTAGCGTTTTGGCCGCCTGCGCCGGTCTTTTGGCCCACTGTGCGTCGTCGCGTCGTCGGCGTCGAACCATTTACCCCCCCCAAAGCTGCCGCTAGCCGGGGAGAAAAATTATCCTCGGGCTCCGAATTCCGCGTGCTTTGCTAGCAGCGCTTCGCTCGCACACAAAATGCGCGTGTCAATCAAGGGGCGTCCGGTGTTAAGCCCCCAAAGAGAGGGCAATTTCCTCTGGCCTCGGCCGGAATGTTAAAAGGGGTCTCGGGCGGGGCTGTGGGACATAGCGCCGCGTAGCACAGCGCCGCGTGGCGCCCATCCACCCGCACTCGTTCATTCATTCATTAGAATGTGCCGTAAGTTCCTCTGATGTCTCGTCGCCGCGGTCCCGCCACAGTGGGCTGAAAACCGTGGCCGAAACTCTACGCGCGCTTAGAGATCCAGAGTCGTGAAGCAGAACTCGAACCAAACGTGTGACCGCCCACCACTGGTTCCTTGTTCGGAGAGCAATCCATTGGTGGAGTCACGCGTCCGGGATTTTGACCGCGTCCACCGGTATTCTGGCCTACTGTGCGGGGTGGGCTGGGGCCGGGGGAACCCCTCGGACAACATTTGCCTGGCGAAACTTTTCTTCACATCGGAAAGCCCTTGACTAGAAAGGTTTCGCATGGCGGAGATGCCACTTCCGCCGGCGATTGGTCAACCCCGTCGCTCTCTCTCTCTCTCTCTCTCTCTTCTCTCTCTCTCTCTCTCTCTATCTCTCTCTCTCTCTCTCTCTCTCAGACGGCGGGCCGGCGTGCTGCGGGCCACCCCTTTGGCGATGGCACAGGCCGCGTTGTCGTCAGCGCCGCATTTCAGCAAAGCTGTGGCGGACTTTTCGACTGACTTACTCCTCTCCATCTGCCGGGGCTTTTTATTTCGCCAGTATGTCTCTCTCGGCTGTCGTCGGCATCCCCTCTGGAAATGCTACTCACCAGCAGCGCACAAACAGACAGACAGCCAGACAGACGGACGGTCGGCACCAGCTAATCCCAGTGGCTAATAAATGATCCTAAAAGACTGCTTCACATAATTACCGAAGGCAAACCATCCCTCTTGGCCGGCCGTCTCTGGAAGGGCGCTCACGACCGTCTACTTGGACCGCCTACCGCTCCCTGATCGAGAGAGAGAGAGAGAGAGAGAGAGAGAGAGAGAGAGAGAGAGAGAGAGAGAGAGAGAGAGAGAGAGAGAGAGAGAGTCGGCGGTGGGCGCAAACACGGAAATTATTTCCAGGCCTCTCCAGGGCGGCCCATCGCAGACTCACGTCCACCTCAGCGGCGCGCGCTATTTTTGCCAAGACACTGAAAGCTGTTGAAGGCACTGTGCATGCGGCGCCGTATATTACGGCTACTAAATTTTCTCATAGTCCTCGCCTCGGCGCTAGCTGTGCTGGCTGGACGTATTTCACGTCAGCCGGGGCTCAGTCGGGCGGCCCGGCAACGCGAGCCCCGCGGCTGCACCTGTGCCCCAGGCGGGGCGGTGCACAGTGGGCCAGAAGACCGGGGCAGGCGGCCAAAACTCTAGAGCTTCGAGCTTCTGAGTCGCTAAATTGGACTCGGCCCAAACGTGTGACCCCACCAATCGATTCCTCGTTCGGAGAGCCATCCATTGGTGGGGTCACACGGTTGGTTCAAGTCCCATTTAGCGACTCAGAAGCTGAAAACCCGTCCGGGATTTTGACCGCCACCACCAGCCTTCTGGCCCACTGTGCGCTTGCGGGGCGCTGGCGGGTGAAGGCCTTCTTGTGCTGCACGGGCACGCCGCGACCGGAGCTCTGCGGATCCATCACCCGCCGAAGGGCGAAGCAGGCGACCCCGTCAGGATCTACCTCCGGCGCACAGTGGGCCAGAAGACCATAGGAGGTGGTCGCAGTGCCGGACGCGTTTTGAGCTCCAGGGTCGCTAAATGGGACTCGAACCGAACGTGTGACCCCACCAATGGATTTGCTCTCCGAACGAGGAACCCGTTGGTGGGGCCACACGTTGGGATCGAGCGCTCTTTAGCGAGTCTGGAGCCCAAAACACTTGTAGAGTTTCTGGCCCACTGTGCGGCGCGGCCGGCGCGGCCAGCGCTATCGGCACGGCCGGCTTCAGTCCGGGTCACCCGCCACTTCCCCATTCATTAACCCTGCGGCATGCAACTCTCGTAAAATTACTCTCTCTAATTTCCGAGGTATTTATTTTTTTTCAGCCCGAGTTACGCTTAGAGATAGAACTCGGTGGCGGGTCGCGGGGGTGCTGATAATATTCGAAATGGGTCCAACGCTGAAAATCAGTGACGCTACAGAGCAGCAGCGGAGCGGCGGCGCCACGCCGTCCTGGACCAGCAGCGCCAGACCAGGCTGCTTCTTTCTCGCGTTAAACTCGCTCCAACTTGAAACCGAAATTCGCAAATGGTTTTCCGATGCGCGTCGGCGTGGCGCGCGTGGTTTTCCGGCCGCCACGCGGCTGTATCAGGGTATCGATAGCTGGCATCCGGGGGGCTTTGCTGGTCGCTCTGTCTCTCTCGCACTCATGGGGCGTCCCGTAGGGGTGCGAGAGAGACAGAGCGACGTTGCGGTCCTTGTCACTCCCATGGTGCCCCGCAGAGCCGCGCAGTGCTCCTCCGGCGAAGCAAGCACAGTCCACACGCGGGGGAGTCTCTCTCTCTCTCTCTCTCTCTCTCTCCCTCTCTCTCTCTCTCTCTCTCTCTCTCTCTCTCTCTCCGCGGCGCCGATGGCCCGTTCGACGAGCACCAGATTTATCCACTCGCTGGAGCAGGGCGACCCAATTTCCAACCCTAACCACGGACACCACCACCACCGCCGCCGCCGCCGCCCCGGCGTCGCCTCTCCCAGAAAGTATTAACTTTGGACTCAATCTGGAACGTGTTTCCCGGCGATGCGGCGATAATTTGGTCGAGATCAAAGCAAGTCGCGAAAAAAGTAATGGAGGCGAAATAAAAGAGTTGTTTTTGAAAACCCCCGGGCTCCGGGCAGACGTATTGGATGACACAGTCGGGGGCCCTGCGCGTGGGCGGCGAACTCGGCGTCCGCGGTCCCCCTGGTCCGTGCCTTCCGGGCCGCGGCAAGTATAAAGTTCCAATCAGAGCTGCCAACCAAACCCCACGGAAAGTCCTCGCCAGACCCGCACAGTGGGCCGGAAGGCCGGTGGAGGCGCCGTCAAAATCCCAGACGCGCTTTGAGCTCGAGTCACTGAATGGGACTCGAACCGAAACGTGTGACCCCACCGATGGATTGCTCTCCGAACGAGGAATCCATTGGTGGGGTCACACGTTCGGTTTGAGTGCCGATTAGCGACTCTGGAGCTCAAAACGGTCGGTAGCAGTGACGCCACCGACGCCGACTTCAAGCGCAATCCGTCAGCTATTTATGTGAAGAGCAGGAGGGAAAAATTTGCGAGCAAAAAACGGGCAGGCCACCGCCACACTGCCGCGAGGCACGCGCAGCTCGGCCAGCCGTCACAACGCGCAGCGACTCGCAGGAATCATCAGAATTTGTCCCTTTTTTTTTGGCACTTCCAGAGACAAGCTTCGTGGGTCGCTGAAACTGGCTCTGTCTGGCCACCCACAATCAACAAAAAAAAGTTTCCGCCTGTGTCAAATTTGGCGGACCACACTCTACAGTTATGCCTTCATCCGTAACACAAAGAATTTCATTCGTACCTCACAAACTTTTTGAGGCAAGCATAGTACAGATAAATATGTTTGAAGTTAACCGATGACCTTTATCCTTGTCAGCCACTTGTTTGTATTTACAGCTATCTGAGTAAGCCAGCATCAACGGAAAGACTTTTTAACAAGTGAGCCTCCATTGTTTTATGCAACAGTGAACTCAATAGAGAGCATGCTTGTTTACCCCATGGCTTTTTCCTTATTAAAATATGGACCAACTATGCTGAGTTGAGTCTCGATCCAAGAATCGAAGCAACTGATCCCCACACACAGACATTAATGACTTTTAAAATCAGTGAATTATAATCAACACCACACTTTGTTTGAGAAAAAGGGTCATACCTTTGCTCTTGAAATAGATAAACACTCAGGTAACACCATCAATTTGTTCTTGCAATATTTCTTCCGGTACTTAGTGAATGTAGGTTAGTCGGCCCGCAGCTATGTTGAAATACTTTAGGCGCTAAGAGATGTGTCAACCCATGTAACACGCTTCGGCGTTCTCTTTGCTCACTTTGGTTCATGGTTTCACTGTTTTGAAGTTCCAAACCAGTGTTAAAAAAAATTAACTGAATAACCGAACTAAGAAGCAAACACAGCACAGGCGGCGAATACAAAACCAACAACACATCGGCAAACAACAAAAAAAAAGAATCGGAAGTACCAACATAATGGCCGATTTCACCAGAGGTGGCAGCAGTGAAACAAAAGACAGTCGGTTCACAACAAACAGACGACAGACGCGCACGAAAGGGCCGTTAAGTAGCCATTTTGTGCGCGTTTGTCATCTGTTTGTTGTGTACCGACTGTCTTTTGTTTCACTGCTGCCACCGCTGGTGAAATCGGCCATTCAGCGAACAAGCTGCTGAGATGGGTGCGAGTTTAAGAATTGTTATGTTGGCACTTCCGAACGTTCTTATTTTCGTTCTCGTTTGCCGGTGGTAAGTTTTTCTGTGTTTGCGAGCTCGTTCGTTTCAAGTTTTAAACCTTTTAACAACGGTTTGGAACCACAAAACAGTCAAACCATGAACCAAATTCAGCGAAGTGAACAAAGTGTGTTCCATGGGTTGACAAGCCTCGTAGTGCCAAAAATATCTCATCCTAGCTGTGGACCGACTAACCTACCAAGTACTGGAGAACCTTTTCAGTGCAGTGCATGGACGAGGTGATTGTGTTCTCAACCCAGCATCACACACCAATAAGTGACGGGTCAGAGGTGGTTAGTTAAACCCATTGGTCAGTATTTCATATGAAAATCCATCCAAGTTGCCTATCCGTTATCAACTATAGAGTTGTTGTAAGTATGGATTATTGTTGTTGATAACACGGCTCCGTAGTATAGACATGCAAGTGTGATTGACTACTTTATCCGTATCAAATTTCCAGACAGTTTGAGATACTTGTTATCCGCAATGCAGCAATAATAGTCCATAATCCTGATACGTCTATCTGTAATTAAAGAGGATCAGTACTGTACGAACCTCACCGATATGACTCATCCGTAAGAACTCGATAGTGCGTGTCATCATGAGGAAGTCTCTATTTAGTTGGCAGTGGCTCTGCCCCCTCCCCCCCCCCCCCATGTTCGCTCCTCTTCATGTCATTACATTGCTAAAATATAAAAATATGTTGAAAATAACTCATCGGCCGTTGGCAGCCGCGCGGGCGCGGAACCGCTTTATTGGACCCAATGCGGGGCTGGCGGCGAAATCGCCGTCCCCCATTTCTACGGCGTTTCTCCCCGCTGCGCGCGGCGCGGTCAGAGAGTGGGAGTGGGCGAACGGTTTTTGCATCCCTCTCTCTCCCTCTGCCGCCTCGCCCACCCGCCCGTTCCGTTTGGAAGAGTATTGCTTGCTGGGCTTCCTTCCTGTTTCTACTTCGCCGTGCGGTGCCGCCCCACCCCCTTTTTTTGGCGCGGGGGTGGAAAATAGTCGGCGTGCCCCTCGGAGGAGGAGGAAGACGTATTTGATGTCGGACGTAAGCTCATTCGAGTAAAGAGGGGGTGGGGGCGGCAGGCGGTGGCACGCCAACCCAGACCTTACCCTGGCACAACCGTGTTCGCGCACGTCCGCTCTCTCTCTCTCTCTCTCTCTCTCTCTCTCTCTCTCTCTCTCTCTCTCTCTCTCTCTCTCTCTCTCTCTCTCTCTCTCTCTCTCTCTCTCTCTCTCTCTCACCCACTCACTCTCGCTGCTTAGGACCTTTGCGGCGCCGCTTTCAGCAGCAAGGCTGCTGCAAACCTTTTCGAGTAATCAGATTACAGCTGAGTGTGCGAGAGAGAGGGCGCCAGGGAGGGCACTATCAGGGGGAGAGAGAGAGAGAGAGAGAGAGAGAGAGAGAGAGAGAGAGAGAGAGAGAGAGAGAGAGAGAGAGAGAGAGAAAGACGGCAGAACTCCGTCGCTACGTGCGGGACGCAGCTGGCCAGTCATGTTCGGCATGAGGAATGGAAGCGCCAAGCAGCCCATCGAACATCGGCGAGGGCGGCACACTGGTGGCACCGTCTTGCCCGAGGCCATGGCCGGGGCCGGGGCCGCCGCCGAGACCGCCGCCGGGGCAGGGCGACAAGGAAAGGGATCGCCCACTCCAATTAAACGTGCCATTTCACCGCTGTGTCTCCCTCGCACTCGTGGGCCGCGCCGTTCCTGTGCGAGAGAGACAGAGCGAAGGGCCAGAGCGTCCAGGAGGGCCGGTCCCTACGCGCCCAGTGACGACGGCGGCGGCGGCGGCCCGTGTGAAAAATGAAGTCCGGGCCCGTTCCAAAATTGCATGTGTCTTGCAGTGCGAAATGGCCCAGGTCCTGCGTCGTGCCCCGGTGGCCCCGGGTCCTGCGCGCGGGGCTCCAAGGTCCTGCCGGGGTCCTTCGGAAATCGATGTCGGGATGCTGCGCAACGCTGCGAGGGTTAGATAGGCCGGCCAGCAGGCGCTGCCGAACAGTGGCTCGTGCCTCTGTCTCTCTCGCACTCACGGGGCGCCCCGCAGCCGTGCGAGAGAGACAGAGCGTCCCGCGCGGAGCCAGCCGGCAGCAAGGAGGAATGAAGAGGGTACCGCGGCGTAAATCTCCTCATCCAATCCGGAGGCTTCTCACGTGATCGTAAGTGCTACACGCAGCGCACGGCAGACGGGGAGGAGAGGGGGCGGGGCAGTACCAAACTGTCTTTTGATCCGTGATCCTTGCAGATCCTTCATGATGGGGCACTACTATTGGGAGAGCAAGAAGCTTAGGATTCGCCAACAATACGGCCCGACCCGAGGAGAGCGGTGCGCTGGGGGATGCACACTGGAGCACAGTGGGCCAGTAGACCGGCGTAGGCGGCCAAGACTGGCCCACTGTGTGGAGGCGCGGTTCTCGCCGAGGCAAAGGCGCCCCGCTGTCAAATTCCGCCGAAAAATGAAGCGAACTCTCTATATTCTCGCATTGGGCCCTGCTAGAGGGCGGAAAGAGATGTTTCCAGAAAGGAGATTCTTTCATTCTTACTTTCCGATTTCGCCAGCCCCGATAGGCACCTGTCTGAGTCCGGGCCGTGCCAGCGGAAGCTTCCGGCTGTCTCTCTCGCACTCGCGGGGCGCTCCGTAGGGGTGCGAGAGAGACAGTGTTTCAGCCCCCGGCGAGGCGTGTCAAGGGGCACGCCAGCCCTACGCCCTTTCCAGGCCGACCTGGCCCGCGGATCGTATTACTCATCATTCTATTTCCCCGCGACGCTACACTATTACCGCGATCCGCTCTCCCTCGCCGTCTCTCTCTCTCTCTCTCTCTCTCTCTCTCTCTCTCTCTCTCTCTCTCTCTCTCTCTCTCTCTCTCTCTCTCTCTCTCTCTCTCTCTCTCTCTGCGTGTCCGCCCTTCTCCCCGTCGCTCTGACCTTCTCGCGGCGAAAACGCTCATCAAATTTTCATTTGCTGACCCAAAGGTAAGCGCGCCGAAGCACAGTGGGCCGGTTTTGAGCTCGAGAGTCGCTGAGCGCAGGACTCGAACCGAACGTGTGGCCCCACTTTGGATTGCTCTCTCCGAACGAGGAATCCATTGGTGTGGTCACGCGTTTCAGTTCGAGTCCCATTTAGCGACTCTGGTGCTCAAAATGCGTTTTCTGGCCCACTGTGCGGAGCGGGCACCGCCGCCGCCGCCGCCGCCACGTCGTATTGAGATCTAAATAAAAGCCTTCCGCGCCTCTCGGAGGACGGGACAACAAAGTCGCCGCTTTGTAGGCAAATCTGTCGATGGCGTGCGGCGTGCGGCGGGCACACCCCGAAGCGGAACCGTCCAAGTCATCATCGGTCTCGGCGTGGCAGCGAGCGACGCCGGACGGGGCGTCTCGTCGCTCCGTCTCTCTCGCACCCGCGGGGCGCGGCGCGGGGTGCGAGTGGGACAGAGCGGCGGCACGCGGCAGGCAGTAATATCCTGCCCCGCGCGCGGCAATCCCGGCATCCCGGCCGAGACGCCGCCGCACCAGAGAGAGTAGCTATAATAATTTGATTCGTAGCTCGGCGATATTGAAATCAGCGCAAAGCAGCAGCGCAGCAACTCCCCTGCCGCGGGCACACTACACACCTGCCAGCCGAGTCGCTCCCGGAGCCATTCAGTAAACATGGGATGAAAGTTGGCCGCGCATGCATGTAGTAGCGTCGGAAGGATTGTCGCCGTGCCGTGCCCCGCGCGGGCCTCCTCCAATGACACGCCGAGTTCTAATGAGAAGTCTCCCGCCAAAGTGGGTCATTCCGATACCAGTGACTAGTCTATTTTTCCTGATGATGATAATGGCGATTCAATTCCGCGGCGCAAGTGCGTTCGTTGCAGTAGTAGTGAGACGCAGCGCGGCAGCAGCTACACGGTCAAGAGAACGCCGATCTAGACCAGAGCACACACACACACATACACCTCACTCACACTCACGCACAGAGGCGCTCCCACTTACCGAGCACCTGAGTCCTTCCGCCCTGCTGCTGTAACCCCCCTCCCTCTCCCCCCCTCCCCCTCCCTCTCCCCCTCCCGCTCCCCAAACCTACCCCTTCCCCCATTCGGCCTTGACGTGCAGAACATCCCCCTCTGGAAGGCCCCTCCTGATCGCACCCGTTTCCACACCTTCAGGTGGGACGGTGTTTGGCACACTGGGGCCTTCTTGCTGAAGATTTCAGTGACGTCCCAGCGGGCGACACCGAACAGCGGTCAAAAAGAGAATAAATTTTAAAAAAATAAAAAAAAAATAGTACGGTTTAGGATTACGGCAAATTTGCGTCAAATGTTAGCAGTCAGAAATTTTTTAAAATATATCAAAATTGTTTACGGATTTTTTTTTTTTTTTTTTTTTGACTGACATGCTCCGTGTCCATTTTAGGACTTTTCCTACTCTGCGCCACCGGAGCATTTTTTTTCACGGCGGCCCCTCCACTGCGAGTCACGCCTCCCTGACGTGGCGCGTGCTCGCCTAGCACGCCGAGAAGGGCCTGGCCGTCTCACAGTGGGCCAGAAGACCGCCGCAGACGCGTTTAGAGCTCCAAAGTCGCTCTAAATGGGACTCGAACCGCACGTGTGACCCCACCACCAATGGATTCCACGTTCAGAAAGCAATCCATTGATGGGTTCATTCGTGCGGTTCCAGTCCCATGAAGCGACTCTGAAGCCCAACACGCGTCTAGAGTTTTGCGCCGCCTCCGCCGGTCTTCTGGCCCACTGTGCGTCCTGGCCCACGCGAACAAGGTGTGGCGGCTCCGAAATGACATGTCACATAGGCGGCGCCGCCGCGCCGTTCCAGCCGATCGGAAAAACGAAGTAAAGTTCGCGTGGAATTCGAGGTGAGATTTTTTGGGCTTTTCGTCAAATCCCCTTGTCTAGTCTAGCGGGCGCGGCTGAGCACCTTTATCGGCTGGCTTGATGGGCCCCGCGATGCTGAATTACGGCAGCCGAAACCGCGGATGGCCATCGAGGCCGCGCTAAACACGGCGACACATTTGCATGCCGCGGCGGTGTACGGCCCCAGGCGTTTCCAATAGAAAGGCAGGCGGAACGTTCACAGTAGGCCGGAAGATGGTCGCAGGCGGCCAAAACTCTAGACGCGTTTTGAGCTCCATAGTCGCTTAAATGGGACTCGAACCGAACGTGTGACCCCACCAATGGATTCCTCTCCGAACGAGGAATCCATTAGTGGGGTCACATGTTCGATTCGAGTCCTGTTCAGCGACTCTGGAGCTCAAAACGCGTCTAGTGTTTCGGCCGCCTGCGCGCGCGGGTTTTCTAGCCCACTGTGCGGCGGCCGGGCTGCGGGCGGACACGCGGCGGCGGGCCGTGGCCGGGCAGGAATGCGAGATTCGGGAGCCTCGCGTCCGCGCGCGCCGCAACCAGGAGCCACCCAGGCGCTCATTGCGGTTCCGTGCCGACATGGAGACGCGAGCCCAGTTCGGTGGGGCAGGTTGGGGGCAGGCCGGAGGCAGGCCGCCTGCTGGCGAGAGCCGTTTGCATCTGATTGCGGCCATGCGGGCGAACAGACGACAGTTTCTAATAGACAGGCATGTTGCCGCCGCCGCGCCGTGCTGTTTAGTCGGCCAAGCGGTAGCCAGCCGCGCGCGCCTACGCCGGCAAGAAAACAGGTTCCTCTAGAAATCGGGGAAGGCTTGTTAGCCTCCACTCAAATTTCAAATCAATCACGTTAAAAACTCATAACTTTGGGCCAACAGCCTTTATTTTCACAACATTCAACTACATCCAAAATATGTTTATGATTTTTTTTTTTTAAAGTTTTCCGTCGTGCGTCCTAAAAGTCATGCTCAATTTTGCACGCGATATTACAGTTTTTCGTACAGTCGAAATTTTCATACGATGTGCATACGTAAAACCGCTCATTTTCCCCCAGTTTTGTGCCAAATTACGCACAAATTTAAATGAAAACTGTGGACGTCCGGTTCAAAATATGTGCGAGAACATTTAGTGTGTGGGGCGCCGTACCCGCCACGCGCGCGGGGACCGCTCCAACAGCCGTCCGACCGCGGGAGAACAGTTATTCATATCGAATCGTAGAACGAGAAAACCTTTGCCGCGAGTGAGACGGGCTGCTGCGCGCAGGAAGAGTACAATTTGAGAAATCGAGCACCAAATTGGGCAGGTAATGGTAGCCTTTGGCCCGCTGGACGGGAGTCGCCCGACGGACCGCGGACGCAGGGCAGGCTTCGGATGATGCTCTCTCTCTCTCTCTCTCTCTCTCTCTCTCTCTCTCTCTCTCTCTCTCTCTCTCTCTCTCTCTCTCTCTCTCTCTCTCTCTGTGTTGCTCTCCAGGGAAAGGGAAAGGGTCACTTCTTGTTACTGTTCAATTGCTCTCTATAATTCCGGGCGACGTGGTGGCCGGATGCCCTGCGGTCATCCCGGATAATGCGACGCTGCTCTAGAAGCATTACGGCCGCCCGACTCATTTTTACGCCGCCGCCGTGAGGCCGTGACCCGCCACAGTGGGCCAGAAGACCGGTACAGGCGGCTATTTTGACGCATTTTGAGCTTCATAGTCGCTAATCAGGACTCGAACCGAACGTGTGATCCCACCAATGGATTCCCCCGTTCGGAGAGCAATCCATTGGCTGGGTTCACACGTTCGGTTCGAGTCCCATTTAGCGACTCTGGAGCTCAAAATGCGTCCGTCTCCACCGGTCTTTTGGCCCACTGTGCCCGGGGGGCCTGCCTGCTGCTGCCGCCCCTGGATGTGGTGGATGTGGTTGTCTCCGCATGTGAGTCACCTGTTCGGATAGGCCTCGAGAGGCTGGCTTGGCGAGATGCGTCGTGTCTTGTCTCTTTATACCATTAAGAGACTGGGGTAATAATTATGACAATGCACTGTATTGGATATTATACAGGGTTCACACCGGTCAGGGAAATCAGGGAAGTCAGGGAAAAGTCAGGGAATAAAAAAGGGGCACTGGAAGTCAGGGAAAGTCAGGGAAAATCAGAACCAGGTCAGGGAAAATTCGAAAAGTATGAATTTTATGCCGCACGGTTGGTAAGCTCCAAGCGTTGTGCTCTGGGAATGAATATTATCGTTTCTACTGCAAAACATACTTTATTTACGCATTTATACCTCCTAAATTCTTACATACGACGTATTGAACCTATTCCAAAATGCGCATAGAACTGTGAAAAAGTTAGGAAAAATCGGAAATTTTGGCCCTGGAAATCAGGGAAAAGTCAGGGAAAACGGAAAAGGGAACCCGGTGTGAACCCTGATATTTCAGTGGTTTTCGTCTACCTTTTTTTTTTGCGCACGCGGTCATAGAAACTTACCTGAAACTGGCCTATATGTGGAGCACCTTGGCCTTCCATGTATTTGGAGCGTGGCGCGTTGAGAAGGGGCACTATTACCGGGCCACGCCCCGCCCCGCCGCGCCCCGCCGCGCCCCGGCCGAGACGTGACTGTGAAGGCCTACATAGGCCACCGTTTTGACGAGTTTTAGGAACGTGATCGCGGCCCGCGACCTAGCCCAGCCTCCGCCCCCTCTCCTCTCTCTCCCTCTTTCGATCTCTCTCTCTCTCCCCCTCTCTCTCCGCTCTGTGCGCGCGCTCGGCGAGCAGGTGTGCGCTCAGCTCCACTATACATCTCCGGGATGGGGGTAAAGGTGGTGCTTCCGAACCTCTTACCTCCGCTACAGTGTACAAGCCGTGGAGCCTCGGAGTGATACGGGATGTGGAGTAGTAACGCTATTACGGTGCACGGCGCGCGGGAGGATGAGCAAACAGGACTGGCAACATTGTCATCACTTTGGCTGTCGCGTGTTCGCTGCTGCGCTGCTCCGGGTCGCTCCTTGCCTCCCCGCGTGATCCGGGCCGCGCGACGCCGCGCACGTCGCGGGGAAGTACCCGGTGGCGGGTCGTGCTAACTTAACCCAGTTGCAGGTTTCGGGTGTGTACTCGCTCGCTAGCTCGCAACGCGCGCTATGCGACGTGCGGACCGACGGTCGCGTCAAACGAAAAGTAATATGTCAAGTTGGCACCACTGGGAACACGCTTAAAACCTTACGAAGTATTTTGAGCATGCATAATACGAACTAATTTACTTTGTTATACGAACAAATAGTTCGAAAATTACAAAGTTTTTTCTTTGTAAAGCTTATGTAGGAGCTTATGGCAGGAGCTCAAAACGCGTCGCTAGACTTTTGGCCGCCTCCTCCCTCCGGTCTTCTGGCCCACTGTGCCGTGGCGTGTCGAGACGCGCTTCGCCCTTTTGAACCCTCGCCTGACTTTCTGTCCGGAAGTGATTCAGCCTTCTCTTTCTTCCGGAAACCGCGTTGAGAGCGCGCGGGCCGCCCCACGCGGCCCACGGGGCCCAACATCAATCATCTTGGCTGCAGCTTAAGCGGCCGACCAAAGCAAATAACAATCGATTTACCCAAAATCGATGTAAATCGCCGCGCTGCCCGCCGCACTGCGCGCCGCAGAGGGAAAGTCGAGGCGCCGGGCCGGCGACCACCACCGCCACAACAACAACAACAACAGCAACGCGGTGGCCGCGCGTCGTACAGTAGGCCAGATGACCGGTGGAGGCGGTCGCTTTTTGAGCTCCAGAGTCGCTGAATGGGACTCGAACCGAACGTGTGACCCCACCAATGGATTGCTCTCCGAACGAGGAATCCATCGGTGGGGTCACACGTTCGGTTCGAGTCCCATTCAGCGACTCTGGAGCTCAAACCGCGTCTAGAGTTTCGGCCGCCTGCGCCGGTCGTCCGGCCCACTGTGTGACGGCCCGGATGTGAGAGGTGAAACCGCAGCCGTCTTCCGTTTCCATCTTTGCCGCTGAAACACGGCGAGCCCCGATCAATCCCATTCATGGAGAAGATGAAAGGCTGAAGGGGCCCCGCAACCCTGCAGTGCGCGGGGCAGCGCCCCCGTGCCCCTGGCTAGATCAGTCAGCGGCCCGACACTGAAATATACCCCGGGCGCGCGCTGAACGCTCCGGCTCCCTGCTGCTGGCTGCCAGCCTCGCACAGTGGGTCAGAAGACCGTTGTTGAGGCGGCCAAAATCCAGGACACGTTTTGAGCTCCAGAGTCGCTAAATGGGACTCGAATTCGAACGTATGACTCCACCAGTGCATTCCCCGTTCGCAGAGCAATCCATTGGTGGGGTCACACGTTCGGTTCGTGTCACATTTAGCGACTCTTGAGCTCAGAACGCGTCTAGAATTTCGGCCGCCTCAGCGGTCTTCTAGCCCACTGTGCCTCGTCCGCCCCGCCTCTCTGCTCGGCGATATTCCGAAGCGAGTAGCAAACAGAAAGCCGGGCAAACACGGCCTTTGATGCCGGCAGCCTGCGCGCGGAAATCAGCGCACAGCGTTCCAGCGTCTTGCCGTCAATCCACTCTCTTAGACCGCCAAGGGTCGCCCAGATATTGCGGGGTGAATGCCAGTTGACCTTCCTCTCAGTATTTGACCTTTCCAATTTCATACCTATCAATATTATTGATACATGAGTGAAGTGAGTTGAAATATCAATACCCTGGAAAATCAAAATGTTTTTGCCCGTTTTAATTGACCACATTGAGTAGTTGATCTTCGAACCCTGCTCTTGGTAACCGACTCATCTACGATCTCGGCTAGCACAACTCATGTGAGACTGAGAGAGTGCACGGATCGAACGTGAAGGAGGAGTAATTCGCTCCGATCCACCCTTACATAAACGGCATTCGACTTCAAGTGTTAAACTCTTGGTTCGATTTTTCGAAGTCCCTGATAGTGCGGCTCAAGCCGGAGGCGTGACGTAATATGTGGACGTTCCCTAAAACACACACACTGCCGCACACTATGTCGCCCAAAGCCCGAAATCGCGCGGCCAGGTGTTTGCAGAGGTGGAACGGAACGGTGGCGCCAGAAGCGAATCCGCCCCTCCCCCCTCCCCCCCCCCACCCCCTTCCCCCGGAGCTTCCTCGTCCTGATGGATTCCTAGGCACCTAATCTTGACGCCCTGGGTTATTAGCCATATGTGCTGGCAGCACTGCTTGCTGGAACCGAGCCTCGGCACACACTGGCTTGGCCCGCACAGTGGGTCAGAGGACCGTAGAGACGGCCAAAATTCTAGACGCGTTTTGAGCTCCAGTGTCGCTAAATGGGACTCGAATTCGAACGTGTGACCCCTCGAATGGATTGCTCTCCAAACGAGGAATCCATTGGTGGGGTCACACGTTCGATTCGAGTCCCATTTAGCGACTCTGGAGCTCAAAACGCGTCTAGGATTTTAGCCACCTCAACGGTCTTCGGACCCATTGTGGCCCGGCCCGCCCGGAGTCGCAATGATTGTTTGGTGTGTGCACAGCCGGAGGCGGCGGCAGCGGGGCGCCGTTCCCGGAAGCCTCCGGGGAAGGCGGTGGCGACGACCTCGCCAGGGTCAACCTTGCGAGTGTTTGTTGATTTTTGCGCGGGCTGTACCGGGGGAGGAGGCCGTCGGTGCGTCCGAGGGCTGCGGCCGATCGTGTGACCCCACCAATGGATTGCTCTCCGAACGAGGAATCCGTTGGTGGGGCCCTACGGTCGGTTCGAGTCCCATTTAGCGACTCTGGAGCTCAAAACGCGTCCAGAGCTGAGGCCGCCTGCGCCGGTCTTCTGGCCCACTGTGCGGCGGCGGAACCCTCCTCAGGTGATGCAGGCGGGCGGCAAGCTTCGTACTTACTTCGTGCTTCTCGCTGCCGAGGGACGCTATTGGCCTTGGCTTTAGCCGGGCCGGGCCTTGGGCCGGGACCCGACTATTGAGTTGCGCGAGCACTTTCCAAGCGTTTTCCAGCCCCAGCCCCAGCCTTCCTGTCTTGGCGCCAAACAGCGCACGCGTTTCCAACTCAGCGGTAACCCATTTAGGGAGTCCCCGGCGGCGGGGCGCGGCGGGGCGGGGCGGGGCGGGGCGGGGCGGGGCGGGGCGGGGCCGCCAACCTGTTACGCGCCGCGGAGTGCCCTGGGCGCGGAGGCTGCAGGTACACAACATGGGACCGCGATTGGCCCAACAAGCCCACCCGTCCTTAATAATCAATACTTTTTGCTCAGGGCCAGTCAAGTGGAAGGCCCTGCCGCGCCCCGCCGCGCCCTTTCGCTCCCTGCCAAAGCCCTAGTGGGCCAGAAGACGCGAAGGCGGCAAAAACTCTAGGCGCGTTTCGAGCCTCAGAGACGCTAAACAGGACTCGAACCGAACGTGTGACCCCACCATTGGATTCCTCGTTCGGAGAGCAATCCATTGGTGGGGTCACACGTTCGGTTCGAGTCCCATTTAGCGATGCTGGAGCTCAGAACGCGTCCGGAACTTTGACCGCCTCCACCGGTCTTCCGGCCCACTGTGCCCCACCGCGCCCTGCCGCGGCCCGGGCCGCCGCGATGCGGGCGAAGCGAGCATCGAACGCGAAACTTTGCGCGCGCACGCACACAGACACGCACTCCCACACACTCTCACACGCGGGCTCAAATACTGCAGCAAAAGCTTCCATCCCTCTCCTTCAGACAGACACGCCCCTACCATTAAGTGGACCCTGCCTGTTCTGGCTCGTATCACCCACCCCTACGGTCCTACGGGCCTACGGTCTGCCGGCGATGGCGGGAAGCAGGGGGAAGAGGCGCGCGACGTACAATGTCCTCACACACGTGCTGCTATACATACCGCCAGTAGTGTGTGTACTCACAGAGAGAGAGAGAGAGAGAGAGAGAGAGAGAGAGAGAGAGAGAGAGAGAGAGAGAGGGGAGCACAGGGCATACAATAAGGACGAGCTGCCCGCAAAAGGCCGAGTTGAGCACGCTGCTTGCCGACCCACTCCGGAAGGCCAGTGCGTGACCCCGGAAGGGGCGCGGTGGAAGGGGGAGCGGGAAAGGGGATGGGGGGGTGAATCCCCGAGGGCGGCGGTAGCGGTCAGGGGTACTGAAGCTACCGGAAGAGGGGAGGGGTAAGGGTTGTTCGCGGTTCGCGCGGCCAAGCGCGCGCGGAGCTATCGGCGCCACCATTGACTTTCGGGGAACGAAGTGGAGCGGCCCGCGACCGCGCCAGTGTCGCACAGTGGGCCAGAAGCGGCCAGAAGGCCGGCGCAAGCGCGCGCGACAATCAAACGCATTGCAATTAAATAAATGAAAAATTTGGAGCGCGCGCGCTCCGCTGCCACGCGTCGTATTCAAATTGCGGCTCGACGCCAGCCAGCCAGCGGCGCGGTCCGCGGGGGGTCCCCGGGGGTTGATGAGGGCGCGCGGATAGCTATGCGCGCACGTCGTGTGTGTGTGTGTGTGTGTGTGTGTGTGTGTGTGTGCCTTGAGAGCCCGGCTCCCCGGGACGGCGGGTAGGAGGGGGAGGGGGTGACAGGGCGTTGATCACATTCCCGTGCAGTGGCGCGGCGGCGGCGTGGCGGCGGGGGCCGTCGCCATACCACAATGGGGGCGCCTTCAATCAAATCGTGTTCGCGCTTCGCCCCGCAGATGAACACGCTTAATAACGTCGATGGAGGGGAGGGGGAGAGGGAGTGGAGGGGAAGCGCAGTCACTCGTCCCCTCGTTAGGCCCGTGTGCCGTGCCCGGCCGTGCTCCGCGGCGCGGGGGTCGATGGCGGTGCACGCGTGCATCTTAATTTCACGAAGGGAGGGGAGAGGAGGGGAGGGGGGCGGAGAAGGAGGGGAGGGGCGCGCGCTAATTGCAACAATTATCGGCACGCGTAATCACAATGGCGTGCGAGTGTCACACGTTCATGTCGCTATACACTTTTTTGGTTATTTTTTTTTTTCATTTTTTTTCAGAGCACGCTGCGCGAACGAAATGCGCTCGAAGGCCGAAAATAGAAAAGTGTGCCATCAAGGTATAGGCAGGCTTCTGCTGCTGCGCTGCCGCTATCATCCAAAGACAGCGGCGGTCGTCATGGCAACGGACCTATCCCGTCCCGTCCCAGTCTCAGGCTTCCTGCCAATCATATGCCAATTATATTCCACATGTGAGCGCGCGGGCTGGCTGGCTGGCTGGCTGGCTTGCCGCCTGCCCGGCTGGCTGGCTTGCCGCGCGGGATTTCGAGGCTTTTCCCTCGCGGACCCGGTTCAACTCGGTTCGCTCCGTTCGCAATCTTTAACCCGACAAAGGGACCGAATAACGGTGCGGACAAGGACGGAGGAAATGACGGAGGAAGGGGAGGAGCGCGCGGGCAGGGCTTAAATGAGTGAAGGCGGGTAGGTTCGTTTGTTCAGCCCGCTGCTCACGGATCGCGGCGGGGAGGCGCGGCAGCAGGGCTGGGTCTGTCCTGGCGCCAACACCCGCCGCCCGCCGTTCCTTTCTCGGTTCGGGTCCTACGTATTTAGTGACTCTGAAGCTCATAACGCGTCTAGAGTTTTGACCGCCTGCGGCCCACTGTGCGCTGGTCACTGTAAAAATCAGGGTGCAAGCCAGCCGCTGTTGGACGGGGTGGGTGGGTGGCGACGGCCAGCGGTCAACTCCGAACAATCAGTCTATCTCTCTCTCTCTCTCTCTCTCTCTCTCTCTCTCTCTCTCTCTCTCTCTCTCTCTCTCTCTCTCTCTCTCTCTCTCTTTCTCTCTCTCTCTCTCTCTCTCTCTCTCTCTCTCTCTCTCTCTCTCTCTCTCTCTCTCTCTCTCTCTCCCCCTCTCCCACTCTCTAGTGCGAGAGAGACAGCGCGAAGCACTGCTCGGCATCGCTGTCCAGAGAGGCCGTGCGTGGCTGCTGCTCTCATGAATCATGTCCCCATACGTCGTCCCCATCCGATCGCCGGGCAGGCAGGCAGGCAGCAAGCCAGGCGGCAGGCAGCGAGCCAGGCAGGCAGCAAGCCCAGACACGAGGGTAGGCAGCCGGGCTATTGTGTGACAACGGGGCGCCGGGCTGGGTGCCGGGTGCTGGTGAAGGTCCCCTGTACCCTCTCGCTTTCCCCATTATGCCCTCCACGATATCCACACCGGCCCCCAAGTGCGAGCCTCCCCCCCCCCCTCTCTCTCTCTCTCTCTTTCTCTCTCTCTCTCTCTCTCGCACAGTGGGCAATAGATGACTAGATGACCGGTGGAGGCGGACGCGCTTTAAACTCCAGAGTCACTGGACTCGAACCAAACGTGTGACCCCACCAATGGATTGCCCTCCGAACGAGGAATCCATTGGTGGGGTCACACGCTCTGTTCCAGTCCTGTTTAGGGACTCTAGAGCTAAAAACGCGTCTTGGCTTTGGACCGCCTCCACCGGTCCTCTGGCCCACTGTGCGGCCGCGGGCAGCGCGTGGATGACCCGGACGACCGGAGGGCCTTGCATGGACACGCCGTGTCGGCCGCGCCACGCTGCAACGGCAGCAGACCGTGAATCCTGATAGTGTTATCACCTGGCCAGACCCGACCTCGCCCTGGCCGGCCCGCCGCCGCCCCCACCGCCCCCATCCCCCAGTGGGCCCTGCGGCCGAGCAGCCAGAAGGGGGTTGGCTGGGTCCGGCTGGGTCCCCCTGGAGCAATATGCTTTGTGATTACCAGCCTCGCGTCAACGTGTCCTGCTCAGCGCTGGATTCGAAGGGACAACACTATGGCGTTTGTGTGTGTGTGTGTGTGTGTGTGTGCGCGTGTGCGTTCGCGTGCCCGTCGTGTTTGTGGGAGGGGTGGGGGGTGAGGCGCACTCTGTGAAGGCGAAAGTGACGCATAATGGGAGCCCCAGGACGCCGCGTCGTGCGCGGGGGCGTCCGGCGTGGTAGATTGTGGCCCTGCGGGGACGCCGGGGGGTGGGGTGAAGGGGGTGGCAGAGGCGCACAGTGGGCCAGAAGACCGGCGCGGCCGGCCAAAACTCTAGATGTGTTTTGAGCTTCAGAGTCGCTAAACAGGACTCGAATCGAGCGTGTGACCCCACCAATGGATTGCTTCCCCGAACGAGGAATCCATTGGTGCGATCACTCGTTCGGTTGGTGTCCTATTTAGCGACTTTAGAGCTCAAAACGCCTCTGGGATCTTGACCGCCTCCATCGGTCTTCTGGCCCACCGTGTGACGGCGGGGCAGGGTAGCAGCTTTAGGGGCGGCGGGGGCGTCACGAAGACCCCCGCCGGGGCCTCGGCGGCCAGGGTAATGGCCGCGGGGGTGGACGCAGAGTGCGCGATAATGACAGACGGGGACGGAGAAGTAAGTTGTGCGTGTTTGAAGTCGCGCTGGTTGGTTAGTCATTGGCTCATCCGGCATCCGGAATCGATGGCCTGGATCAGCCGGCCGGCCGCGGGGCGTGTCGCAAAGTGTGGCGCCGAGGGAGGAGAGGGAGAGAGAGAGAGAGAGAGAAAAAGAAGGGGGGAGGGAGGCGACGCGGTGGTTGCTGCTTCGATTGAATGAGTGGAATGTTTTGTCCGGGCGACAGTGTGCGAAATGGAATATAAAACAGCGTGAAATATTGCGGCGGGCCGCACAGGCCGGCCGAAGCCCGCGGGTGTTTGTGGTGGCGGCCCTGGTGGTGGTTGAGAGTGGCGTGGTGGTGGCGGGGGTGTATCAGGGAGACGAGATAAATAATTCGGTCAGCAAAAAGTGGGTGAAAATAAAGCTTCCGCCTGTGGTCGGGCCGGCCGTCGGCCGTATTCACCCACTGCTTGTCTCTCCGCGCGCCGAGCCGCGTGCACATCCCGGACACCGGGAGGGAGGCGCGCCGTGGCGTCGGCGACCCGCTCAAGTGGCGGCCGCTCGCGCCGCGGTTACGCGGTTCTTGGCGGCGCGGAGGAGCGGCCGGGCCGTCCGGGGGCTGGAAGAGTTCTTATCGTGAACCCGTTCTATGATTTACGGCCAGCCCCTTTCTGTTCGAGTAGGAACACCGCGGATATCGAACGCGGCGCGCGAGGCACAGGGGGCCAGAAGACCGGCGGGGGGCGGTCGAAAACCCGGAGTTTTGACGCATCCAGAGTTTTGGCCCCCCAGCGCTGGTCTTCTGGCCCACTGTGCGAGGGCCGCAGGACCTAAAACACGACCTAGCTCAACATTGCACAGGGGAAACGGGGAAGAGGGAAAAAAAGAGGAAAATTGCCGAGTACACTCCAGTTTAAAAGTGCTTCGTCGCTTCCAGCTTCGTGTAAAAACGGTTTCCATTTCGCCAGCTGCACAACACCGTTCGATTGAATAGTCTGGTGGCCTGGCTTTGCGGCCCACCACTGTCAACCTATCCCATTTCCCCGTTCCATTGCAGTCCCCCTCCAAACTACCAGCAGCAAACACCATCAGTTGCTCGATATTGCCCAGGGTCAGTGAGCCTGTTTGCGCCCCAGGTGTGAGTCTGTGAGTGTGTGCGTGCGTGTGTGTGTGTGTGTGTAGGTGTGTGTAGGTGTGTGTGTGTGTGTGTGTGTGTGCATGTGCAAATTTGCCAGCCTGAGTAGTACCGCTGTTGGCGATGGTGGGGCTCCGCTGTCACCGAGTCACACAACGCCCACAGTGGGCCGCAGGCGGCAAAATCTGTAGACGGATTTTGAGCTCCAGAGTCGCTAAATGGGACCCGAACCGAACGTGTGACCCTACCCATGGATTCCTCGTTCAGGGAGGAATCTAAGGGTGAGGTCACACGTTTGGTTCGAGTCCTGTTTAGCCATGCTGGGGCTCAAAACGCGTCGAGAGTTTCAGCCACCTGTGCCTACACTGCAAAAAAAATCCATCTTAATTTTAAGAAACTAGTTTGTGAAGCAGTTTACAAAGATTTTTTGCTATTAAAAGTAAGAAACTTTCCCCTCTTAAAACTAATAACCAAATTTTTAAAACTCATAGAATTTTGTTTATTAAATTTCATAATTATATTAGACTAAAATGGGAGGTAAGAACGACTGTACTGACGTCCGAGATACCATGTATGTGTGACGGATGTCTTCATTACAACGTGCATCATGCACCAGAACTGGATCAGCACTCTAAAATAAGATGTTGAAGAAAGAGGACCACTCTCCCTGCTTTCGTCACTGGTGGGTTGAACCACACAACGGAGGAGGATTGTGCGTGCACCTAACCTCAGGTCCGACAGTAGACGCCAGCGAGTGGCAACATAAAAATGCGTTTTTCTCTACATCAGTGTAATATTTTGTTAAATACTTTTAGCTAACCGATAGAGAAGATATTTACGAACGCAACATATAGTATCATTTGCAAAAAGAAGGTTTTTTAGAAACATTAATTGGAAATACTAATCGGGAAATGGTCACGGCGCTCCAAGCGCCACCTAGCGGCAGGTCTGTGAAACGTGGCCTTGGACCGAGCGGCTAACTGTGGACCATACCATGTGAGAAGTAGCTTGTCAACAGTTCGCGGGAATTTATCAAACTAAACCTTCGATTTACGTTGAATGTGACCGCACTCGCTGAAGCGTTCAACCTTTACTTGAAACAGTTTCAGCAATCTAGTTGTGAAAAGTCATAAGTCATCTGGATTTTAAGAGGCGAATTATTACTTTTGAAAGGCAACCTTAGTTTTGACAAACCCAGTTTATGAGTTTTCAAAATGGTTTTGAAATTTACCAACTATTTCTTACTTTTCATTTTAGTTTTGGTAAATGTAATAAATTATAGCACTTTTCACAAACTTTTCTGAGATTTCATATCATTTCAAAATATTATTAAGTTTAAGACATTTTTATGTCTTAAATTTCAGAAATTTTTTTGCAGTGTATCTTGCCCACTGTGTAATCTCGCGCCTGACGAATAGCTCCTAGCCTGAAGAAAACCACAAGTAGTGCGGGTTTGCAAGTTCCCAGAGCGACAGAACGACTTCTGGGAATCAGCGAATCAGCCTGCAGGCCGTGTAGGTCTCCCTGCAGCACCGAATAAATCCCGGCCTGCTTTTCATATCACGATCCGCATTTCACAGTGCGGGCTTTTCCCTGGCCACAGCAAGGGGGCGGGAGGGGGAAGGGGGGGCCGGGGGGGGCTAGTAAGACCAAAGACCGTTTTCCCACACCGCGTGGCAAAGCTGTGCAGCCTCGCTATACACCGCCCCGGGGGCGCCGCAAAACCGCCCTTCACGCCGCGCCCTCACACACACAGACACACACACGCACACAGACGCCGCACACACACAAACAGTCTGCGATTTGGCTTTAAAATGGGCTTCTGTATGCATAGAGAGGCCAGCTGAGCGGGCGGCGCCCAGAAGCGGGATAAGGGAGGGGGTGGCGGCGACCACCACGGCGACCATGGGCGGGCCGCGGGCGGACAGCGGGCGGGCCATGGGCAGGAGGCGGCCGACACCGGAGTCGATGATGTATGGTGACCAATGGCAGGCGGTGTCGCGCCATGGTCGAGGCGATATTTATCGCGATGGGCGCCATAAAAAGCGAGAGTGAGTCGGTCGGCGCCGGCGTTGCACCGTGGGCCAAAAGACAGAAACTCTCGACTTGTTTACAGTTCCAGAGTCGCTAAATGGGACTCGAACCGAACGTGTGACCCCGCCAATCGATTGCTCTTCAAACGAGGAATCCATTGGTGGGGTCACACGTTCGGTTCGAGCCCTATTTAGCGACGCTGGAGCTCAAAACGCGTCTGGACTTCGGCCGCCTGCGCCGGTCTTCTGACCCACTGTGCGTTGGAGGGGAGGAGTGAGAGGGGTGCCTCCATTGCAATGCGTGCACTTTTTCGCGCGCTGTGGCTTCGGCCGGCGCCGCGGGGGTGGAGAGATACATTAGGGGCGATGCGCCCCCCCCCCCCCCCGAGACCCCCCGTGGACGCCACCCCTTCCGGCCCCCCGCCAAGAAGGGGCTGTGTGACTGCATCCAGGCGGGCGGCACGACGCGGCACGTCGCGGTGCCTTCATCAAACTCATCCCCGGCGCGCCCACACCGCCCGCCGCCCGCCCACGCAAGGGGTTTGACTCCATCGCGTGAGACCAATTTGTCGCTGACGGCGTCCTAAGCTTCGTGGTGACGGCCCCCGCCGCCGCCGCGCCCCGCCAAAGTAGGGGCGTTGCCAGCAGGGCCGCGGCAGTCCCGCGGGCAGATGGGCGGCGAAAGAGTTGCCGGTGGGGAGGGAGAGGCACAGTGGGCCAGAAGACCGGCGCAGGCGGCCTAAACTCTAGACGCGTTTTGAGCCTCTGAGTCGCTAAATAGGGCTCGAACCGAACGTGTGACCCCACCAATGGATTCCTCGTTTGAAGAGCAATCGATAGACGGAGTAGCACGTCCTGGTTCGAGTCCTGTTTAGCGACTCTGGAGCTCAAAACACGCGTCTAGAATTTTGTCCGCCTGCACCGGTCTTCCGGCCCACTGTGGGGCGGCGCCGGGGCCCTGCCGGGGCCCCGCCCGTGACGGTGGCAGAGAGGGATTACCAGAGCGAGGGATCCACGGCGAGAGGTGGACGACGCGCGGCCGGCCGACGGGGCTGACTTGAGAAAGTAAATCAGAAGAGTCCGAACCGAAGCTTCGGAAGCAGTGCGCCCTCGCCTCGCCGGCCCTCGGCGTTCGGCACGCCGGGCGCGACCCCGCCGGGGCCGTGGGGCGGACAGGATAGATAGGCCCGGGGCGTGACGGCCGGGCTGCCGAGAGATACATGCTTCCTTTCTCTTTTTTGTTCTCGCTTGATGTTGCTGCCGTTGATGTTGTTGTTGTTGTTGTTTTCGTCGCGCGGGGCGTTAACGGTCCGCAGGAACGGCGAGTTTGACGCGCCAGGGGGAGATATTGGTGACGCCGCCGCCCTGCTGGAAGGCCTCGGTGAGGGGGCGGCGGGGGCGTTTGGGGCGATGGCGTGTCTGTTGCAAAGTCGCCTTGGGGTGTAAAACCTCGTTAAGAAGGGCACGTTGAGCCCCCGGATCACTTTGTGCAGGATCAACCCTGTTATGGCCGCCGGGCCGGCGAGGGACGGCGACGGCAACGCGACGAAGCGGTCCAACTTGGCGGCGCCGCGGCGCCGTGCCGCCGTGATGGATAGAGGAGTGTTGAACGAGGAACCTGGCTCGCGCCAGGTGCACGTCCGCCACCGTAGATGCGTCAATCTGGCTGCAGCGGCGACGCAGACGCACACACTGTTATTCAACGAATGTGACGTCATATTCGTTCGAATGTGAATTTTGTCACGTTCGTTGGAATGGTGGAAACGCGTCTAGAGTTTCGGCCGCCTCCACCGGTCTTCTGGACCACTTTGGAACGGCACGGAACAGAACGCTGAGCGGAACCCAGCCGTGGCCGCCAGCTCCCGCCAGCTCGCGCCAGCGCCTGTAGCGTGGGAGGTAGGCCGGCCCGCCGAACGGCCAGCACGGTGATCAAGTACAGTGGGCCAGGCAGGGGGAGGGGGTGAGGGTAGCCAGCCACTGGAAGGGGTGACGTGAGGGGATGAAGGCAGCCCGTGTTTTATTGTGGGTGTTTTGTTTTAAATCAGACCCCGCGGCGCCCACCGCCACGCCCCCTCAGCCCCACGCGGAGCCTGCGTATCTGGCGCGGCCACCCCCGCCAGTTGCGGCGCTGTGCGGCTGCGCGCCCAGTGGGCCGTCCGCAGCACCCAGCTCCTAGTGAACGCCAGCTGCGGTGAGTGGGCTTTCCGCTCCCATGCCGGGAAATTTCCCCCTTTTTATAGTCGGGAAAGTTGTCTTTTTCTCGCCCTGGGGATTATTGTGGTGGACGGGCAAGGCCAAGGTCAGTTATACGCGCCGCGTTTTTACTTTTTACTACCCTTTTGCCCTTAGAATGGACGGAGCTTTCTCCTCGCTTCCGTTCGGTCCGGATATCCGGGGATCCGGACCGGAAATGAAAGGAGATGCAGCGGGTAGTGGTCCCACTGTGTCTCGCCAGCTGCAGTGGTCCCGGCTCCTTCGACCACCCCGTCGAGTTCGAGGGGTGAATCACTAGTGTACTCATGTGTACAAATTGGCCCGTACTCAGTGTACTCACAAGTTTAAATGGGGCAAAATTTGCTTATTTTTGCACGATTTGGCGTTGTATGCCGTATGCAAACGCTAAATAATACCTAAAAACGTCTAAAAAGGTGAAATTTACGAGGTTTGTGAGGTGTACTCCCCCGTACTCATGTACTCATGTGTACACCAAAACACTGAGTGATTCACCCCTCGGTCGAGTTGGCGACACACCACACCGCACCAATGCATCGAGCACTGAAAAAAGTTTGACTCCGTATTGTTTTGCTGACACTGCGTTGCTGTCTGCTGCAACAATAATAAAGAGCAAAGATTATGCAACATATTGTAGTGACTGCTGCTCTACACCTGTGCTGCATGAGCGCGCGTGCTCGTGTGTGTGTGTTTTTGTGAAAGTGCTGCTCACTGTGGGAATACCAAAGCCCACCTGGATAGCGACGTTCCACTGTTTCATCTTCGCTGAGAGACTCTCCAGAGAGGGATCCTGGTACACAACAAATCGCGCTGAATAGGCCCACTGCCGCCCCCACCCTCTCCGGCTGAGAGCGGCAGCAGCGGCTCGATGAGGCTATGACCGCAAAACATCCCCCCCCCCTCCCAACTTGTGCCCCTAAGACCCCAGCCAATACCCATTAGAGCGTGGAGCTATGGCGGAGGCTGCCTGCTTGACACTGTGCGATTGGCCACCACCACCAGCCATCGCGTCTCTCTCGCACCCCTGCACAGCGGGCTAGCAGACCCGGGACGCCCCACGAGTGAGACAGCGGCGAAACCACTTACCGCTTAGCGCGCCTCTCCCTAACAGGATGACTGGAAGTGGCTGCGATCAGAGCGGCGCGCGAAGAAACGGCGTGAGTGCGTCGCGCGTCAATGACACGTCAATGACGTGTCCGTGACGTGCCAGTGACACGCGGACGGACCGACAGCGCCGCTTGCGCCGCTCACCTTCACCGCCTGTCGCGTCACATCGACGACTGTATGATGTCGATCAGTCGCAACCTGTCCGTGCAAATGGAATTACGTTGTCGCGCGGCGCGCGACAGTCGAGCTTATCCGCGGCGCGACGCGGCGCGACGGAAAGGAAAGGTGCCGGAGTGCGCGTCGCGCGGACGCACGCGGCGCAGTGGGCCACGCGGGCGGACAAAATTCTAGAGGCGTTTTGAGCTCCAGCTCCAGCTCATTATATGCCATGCCCCCGAAGAAGAAGAAGAAGAAGAAGAAGAAGAAGAAGAAGAAGAAGAAGAAGAAGAAGAAGAAGAAGAAGAAGAAGAAGAAGAAGAAGAAGAAGAAGAAGAAGGTATTGCAAAGGCTAATGACGAAGTATTTTCTTCTTTTGCTGTCCTTCTTTTCGGCCCGTGGGCTTCCCTCTTCGCCCCGCGCGGGTCAGTCAGCCAGCCAGCCAGCCAGCCAGCCCCGCTCCGATTGGGATCTGCTCCGGAAAACTAGGTCTGCAGCAGCGAGAGGCAGGCTCACCGTGTAGGATTTGTCTTTGTTTCGTAAAAAGAGACGGCGGGATGTCGCGTCGTGCCGTCCGGCCCGTGTCTTCCTCTCTCTCTCTCTCTCTCTCTCTCTCTCTCTCTCTCTCTCTCTCTCTCTCTCTCTCTCTCTCTCTCTCTCTCTCTCTCTCTCTCTCTCTCTCTCTCTCTCTCTCTCTCTTTCTCTCTCTCTCTCTTTCTCTCTCTCTCTCTCTCTCTCTCTCTCTCTCTCTCTCTCTCTCTCTCTCTCTCTCTCTCTCTCTCTCTCTCTCCCTCTCTCTCCCTCGCTCTCTCTCGTGTGATTCACCACGGAAACACGGCGGCCAGGCCCAGGCCCACCCCTGCAGGCCGCGCAGGCAGGCAGGCCCTGCGGATAGACAGACGCGCTGTCAACAGAGACAGCAGCCACCCCTTCCAGTGTCTTGCCTGGTCTTCGCGGAACAGCCGTTGTCTCCGCCGCTCCGCCGTACATATCGCGTTGACCATCTCCCCATAATCCGCTCCCACACGATCAGTGACTCATCACTAATGGGGGTTCCGCGGTTTCGACCGTTCAACCGAGATTTCGCCGTTCCCAGTCCCAATACACAGCACTTTGGAATTTCAGAGCGCCGGACACTTTCTGTGCGTCACGCGCTGGAAGGCAGGAGCGGCGCCAACAACTCGTTCTTCGAGCAGCGCGGCCCTTGAAACTTGTAACTACTGGTAACGTCCGTCCGTCAAGGCCAAGTTCGCACGGAGGATTTCGGAGACAATGACCTCCTGGGCCGTGGTGCTCCCGCCCCGCCCCACCCCACCCCGCCCCGCCTTGGCGGACGCCCTTTCGCCCCGTCTGGGCTGCACTGCTACTACACTGTTACACTGCTACTACAATCGGTTGCACTAATTACTGTAGTACGGGCTTCCCCTGTGCCGTTGTAGGCCATTCTCGCATGCCGAGGCGTTAGTTGCGGTTCCAAACCGTGCTGCATGGGCGGAGGGAGGGAGAGAGAGAGAGAGAGAGAGAGAGAGAGAGAGAGAGAGAGAGAGAGAGAGAGAGAGAGAGAGAGAGAGAGCTGTTCGCTTTCCGAAGGTGAGGGGATGATTACACCGAAAACAGGGAGTAGAGGATTCGGGCAAAGAACAGCCACACGCAGCCCCCCCGGCGGGAACACATCTTTCTTGCGCCGACGGGGGAGACTCGCACCAAGTTTTGGCAGACAATACGTGAACTTGGCCAACTTCGACAGACCTCCGCTGCTGGCGACATAATATGGCAGTTGGGTGTCCGCTGGCATGAGAGATATTCCCAGCCGATGGACCAAACTTGCGGCCCTCTGTTGTTTTGCTCGGTCTATATCTTGTCGCGCGTCTCGCAAGTTAAAATGTATTTGTGTCCACCCCCCTCGGTCTTGGCCAGCCAGCTCGCCGCTGCTGCCGTTCGATACTTTACTGGAACCCGGCCAGCACCGAGCCCCCTGGGATATTTCCCACTCCCTGTAACCAAATTATCCAGCAGAGAAAAATAGATATGGCAGTTTTATTATTATCTTGCAAAAAAAGCCAGAGGAGAGAGAGAGAGAGAAAGAGATGAAATTCGGCTAAAAACTTCTGAATTTTGAGAAGAATTTCGAAAATAAATTTCTGGAAATTTTATATTATTGTGAATTTTTGTGTACAAATTTGGATGGACTTATTTTTCCTTGGGAATGACAGTGTGCTTTGAGTGACACCTGACGTGGCATCAGACGCCATCAGGCTGATTTAAGTCAGAAAGCGGACAAAGCAGGCGTTTTGCTGTTTCCACGTGTAAGTCCCACGCTGAGCTGTGATGCCATCGCTTTTCTGACGGGTGATTCCACATACCTCCCGCACTCATCGCTCTGTCTCTCTCGCACCCCTACGGCACACTCCAAGAGTGAGAGAGAGAGAGAGAGAGACAGAGCAAAGAGGTGGGGGGGCGGAATCGCTCGCCAGGCGGACTGAGGGCAGATTTTTTGACAGGCCCACACCAAACTGTCAAAGAAAGGGCTTGCACAGTGGGCCAGAAGACCGGTTGCAGAGTCGCTAAATGGGACTCGAACCGAAAGTTTAACCCCACTAATTTATTCCTCGTTCGAAGGGCAATCCATTGGTGGTGGTCACACGCTCGGCTCTAGTTCTGCTAGCGACGCCCTGGAGCTCAAAACGTGTCGAGCGTTTTGGCCGCCTGCACCGGTCCTCTGGCCCACTGTGGCTGGCGTGGGCGTGTGCGGTCCGCCTTCCAGCAGCTACACCTGTGTCATCACTGCCGTCATCGGCTGCAGACAAAAGGCGGAGGCGCACCGCTGCGCTGCACTCGCCAACTTTCGCGGAACAACAACAACAACAATACAGTGAGAGCCCCGCACGCCCGTTGTCGCCCAGTGACGCGTCGGCCGTCAGATTATGACGGGGCGGGGGGCGGGGCGCAGTGAGCCAGAAGTCCGTTGGGGGCGGTCGAAAACCCGGACGACCAGGACGACGATGACGACGGCGCTCAACCCCGTCGAAAGCTCACACTCTAAATGTCTAGCAGTGAGGATTCTCCATATTATGGTGGAAACTCTCTATAATATGGTGCAGCTGCCTTTGCAACATACCTTTGAAAATTCTTTGTGCCTTCCAGATATTTTTGTGGAATTTTCCTTGTATTATGTAGAAAATCTGCATGAAAATGTGTTGGTGCAACCATCGTTTAGAGTGCACCCTAAAGATTACTCTTGGATCGCGGCGCGCTGTGTCGCGCGGCCAGAAACGCTCTCTCACACAATGACTGCGACGGCCCCCCCCCCCTCCACTTTTTCCCTGCCGATAAGCCCTTCGTCAACCTCCCCCCCCCCTTCCCCTGCCCTCCCCCGAAGGTCAGCAGTCAATCGGCGGCACACTTGGCATCCCGCTTCGATAGCGCCGCCGCCGCCGCTGCGTTTTGTTTGCGGCGATAACTTTTTCGGTGTCGTGAGAACCGAAATAAAAATGCTACTTCACTATCGAGATGCGGCCCACTGTTGTGGCCCGGCCTTGTGACCGCGACCCCGCTTCATGGCTGTGGGAAATCGGACATCGACGTCAGGTTGACTTCCGGTCCGGCGGCGCGCGCGTCGATCTGCGAGGGCTGCGAGCGCCGCTGTCATTGTTCCACAAGTGCAGAACAAGTGCGTGATTGTGTTGGCGGCCGTGTGGTCCATGCGGCCGGAAATGAGCCATTCTTCGTACAAAATCGCTCCGGTTCGCTAAGCCGCACGCGCTGGGCCGACTAATGCCGCACTGGTTGCGGCAGGCAGGCATGGCCGGTTTGGTTTTCATTTTGCAGAATGCTCTCGGGCCGCTTAGGATTTACTATTTTTGTCGACGAGAACGGAATCATGTAGCGCACGGTGAGCCAGAAAACCGTTTGAGGCGGTCAAAGTCCTGGCCGGGTTTTGAGCTCTGGAGTCGCTAAACCGAACGTTTCGACCCCACCAATGGATTGCTCTCCGAACGAAGTCTCTATTGGTAGGGCAACACAGTCCCATTTAGCGACTCTGGAGCTCGCAAACGCGTCTTGCGTTTCGGCCGTCCGCGCCGGTCTTCTGGCCGTGCATCCTCACACCTCAGCCGTCGATTTATGATCAGTGCGGCCGGCGGGAGCAAGCACACCCACATCGCGCCGTCTCGGAAGTGTCGAAGAAGGCGGTTTCCCGGAGAAGGTTCGCGCAGACAGTGCGGGGCGGGGAACGACACAGTGGAACAACGACGCCACACACAAAACGACCGACCGCAGCGCTAATGACCTGTCCCACGTCTTTGTCTGCCGGCGATGACTTTTCAGCCGGACAATAACAATATGAGCTGCGAACTTGACTAATCTTGTTTTCGCGAAAGACTGTTGTGCAGGGGGCGCTAACGCGGCGAGGCTGGGCCCACCTGACAGATCCAGGGCCAGCCAGGCCTCCTCCAGGCACCAGATAGGCAGGTCGCAAGGTCACAGGTCAGACTGCTGGAGAAGGACCCCCGGATTTTTCTCCAGGAGGAAAAGTTGGCTCGATTTGACGGCGACCTTACGGAGTCCAGAGCGAGTCTCCCACCAAGTCGACGCTGCCCTGGTCCTGCCTCGCTGCCCACCCCGTGGCCGTCCCTGTTTGGGTCGCGGGCCGGGCACTGGCGCGCCGCACAGTGGGCCAGAAGACCGGCAGGCGGCCAAAACTCTAGACGCGTTCTGGGCTCCTCTATTCTCGCGTAACAGGACTCGAACCCAACTCGTTTCCCCACGAATGGGTTCCTCGTTCGAAGAGCAATCCATTGGCGGGGTCACAAGTTCGGTTCGGGTCCCATTTGGCGAGTCTGGACCTCAAAACGCGTCCGGGTGATTTTGACCGCCGCCATCTTCTGGCCCACTGCGGCGTGGCGCGCAGCCATGGCGGCGCTGCGCGGACTGTAAGCCGTTTGTAGGCAGGGTGACTGACTCAGCAGATCCCATGGATACGGGCCCGGGGCCCAGGCTGGGCGCAGGGCCTAGGGCCACGCGGACGGACCCATGGAAGGGCTGGCCGAAAGGAAGGGCTCTTCCTGCCAGCAGAGGATCGCAGGACAAGCCCTTCGCCCTAAAGCCACCCGCCCCCCCACATATGTTTCCCTCCGCGGTCAAACTAAACGCCTAGCGCCCCGCGTCCAACGGAAAGTAAAAATTAGTTGAGGCAACAAATTGCAATTGTATTTGACGCTTTTTTGACGAAATCTATTTTCTCTCTTTTTTGTGATGTAGGTAAAGGCTTGCGCGTCTCTCGTTTTTGCCTGGCATTCGCCTACGTCATCCTGGGAAGGGACACTCGCCCCCTATCCCTTATACGCTCGATGCCCCCCTCCCCCACCCCCTCCCCCCTCCGAACTGGATAAGGGGACGGCGGACGGGCTGGCCGACCGGACCGGGGAACGGTTTTGTTGCGTAGTTGTTTCGGCCTGAAATTGGCCCACGTTAAATTAAAAGCTCTCCCTACTGTACGGACGGAATGCGCTCGGCAGCGGGGGAGGGGCCCGGGAGGGGGGAGGGGGAATGCACTTGGAAGGACGGTGGGTCGGGGCGTCCCCGACTGCTGAGTGCCGGCCGCTCTCCGCAGATTATTATAGATTACGGAAAGAAAGTCACAATAATAACAGACGTGTGTTCGTCACTGCGGGACAGAAGGGGGCGGGGCGGGGAGGGCTGACATGGGTCCTGGGGATGGCCAGGACGACGGCGGCGTTGGCATCCAACATGCCCGACGAGGGCGAGGCCAGGCGAGGCGGCAGCGCCGCACAGTGGGCGACAGTCTTCTGGCCTACTGTGGCTTGGCGTGTGGACGCCGACCTGGAGTCCTGGAGTCTCGCCTGCCTCGCCGCCCGATTCAGACGGACTTGTGACCCGTGAAATCGCGCCGGTAAACCCAAAGTGCACGTAACAATGCAGCCCCGGCTTGCGGGCGCTCTCAGACCCGCACAGTGGGCCAGAAGAGCGGTGGAGGCGGTCAAAATCAAGGCCGGATTTTGAGCTCCAGAGTCGCTAAATGGGTCCTCAACC
>CM060097.1:6967147-7229647 GCA_030522485.1 Stenchaetothrips biformis | reverse complement strand
GCCAGAAGCTGGCGTAGGGGCACGGGTCGAATAGAACAGTGGGCCAGAAGACAAGCGCAGGCGGACAAAACTCTAGACGCGTTTTGAGGTCCAGAGTCGTTAATCGGGTCTCGAACCGAACGTGTGACCCCACCAGTGGATTCCTCGTCCTCGTTCGGAGAGGGATCTATAGGTGGGGGTCACACGTTCGGTTCGAGTCCCAATTGAAGCTCAAAACCCGTCCGGTATTTTGACCGCCTCCAGCGGTCTTCCGGCCCACTGCGCTCCTCTGCGCTGCCGCGAGGCTGCTGCTAGGCCGGCACAAGATGGCCGAAAACGTCTCAAGAGGCTGTTCAGTTCATCTGGCCTCACACTCATTGTCTGTCCGTCCGTCCGTCTGTCTGTCTGTCTGTCCGTGAAGTGGGTGGGCCACGCACCTGGCCGCGGGCGCGGAGTCCAGAGCGGCAACTGCTGGCGACTCAAGAGGCTTACCCCTTCATCAAACTACGAGCGAAGTGCCGGCCGCCGGCCCACTGGCGCTACCCGTCCCGAACCGACCGAAACGACGCCCGCTAACGGCTCTCGAGTGGAAGGCTTGTTGTGTCACCTGGACGACATGTGCTGCTTTGGGGTTCGTCCATCCACGAGAGAGAGAGAGAGAGAGAGAGAGAGAGAGAGAGAGAGAGAGAGAGAGAGAGAGAGAGAGAGAGAGAGAGAGAGAGAGAGCGACGTGCACGTGGACCAACGTCTTGAGGGGGAGAAGACTTCGCGGGTTCAAACACCGGCGCTACCTGTCCGTCCGTCTCGTTCCTCCCTTTTTAGAGGTTTCCGATGGAACTGTCTGCCCTGCGCCGCTAGTCTGATCCGATAATTGAATCGGCGCCGACTTGGAGCAGAAGGCCCTGAGCGCGGCGCGCCTCGGCTGCGGGTCGCACCAGCCAGGGAGCCAGGCCGAGCTTATGGGGGATTTCGGGGGGTTGTGTGGAGTCGCGGGTCGCGGGCCCGGCCTCAAGTTTCGCGCACCGTGCTCAATGACTTGGAGGGGCCGAGGGAGGCACAGTGGGCCAAAGGACCTGTGAAGGCGGCCAAGACTCCAGACGCGTGTTGAGGTCCAGAGTCGCAAAATGGGACTCGACCCGAACGTGTGACCCCATCGATGGATTCCTCTCCGAACGAGGAATTCATTGGTGGGGTCACACGGTCGGTTCGAGTCACATTTAGCAACTGTGGAGCTCAAAACCCGTCTCGAAATTTGGCCACCGGCGCCGATCTTCTGCCCCACTGTGGGTTGCTCGGGACGGAGCTGTGCACTGGTGTCTAGGGATCCAGCCAGCCCGGCCCAAGTTTCCGCGGACATCACTTTCCACTCGGTACTGTGAGTCACCCACCCCGTCCCGCCGTCACTGCCTCGCTGTAGTGCAGCCGATATCGGCTTTGCGTCACACAGTGAGCCAGAAGATCGCGTACGCGGCCAAAAACTCTGCACGCGTTTTGAGCTGCAAGGGTCGCGTGATGCCGTCCCCGCGGCCGTTCGCGGCGACTGACACCTGGAAGTGTGGGCGGCGCATGCGGCCGTGCGTCCCACTGTCACTAATTCCCCCCGACCCTCCCCCTTCACCCCACCCCCAACCCTCGCGCCCCGATGGCCCCCCCGCCCATCTGGGCAACCTTTCACCACCCCATGCCGAACCCCCTACAGCAGCAAACCGCTGCGCTGCCGCTGCCGGTACACGGCGCGAAATCGGATTTCGCCCTTCGGCATGACTGGAAATCGAAATTGGCGCGCGGGCCTGCCAGCCACGAGGCGGCACGGCGGCGGCGCTTCCGCGATGATGCTGGAGTACGCAACTGTGTGCCGCTGGAGGACAGGGGGGAGGGGGGGGGGCTGCCGCACAGTGGGTCGTCAGAAGACCGTTGAGGCGGCCAAAATTCCAGGCGCGTTTTGAGCTCCAGAGTCGCTTAATGGTTCTCGAATCGAACGTGTGACCCCACCAATGGATTGCTCTACGAACGAGGAATCCAATGGTGGGGTCACACCTTCGGTTCGAGTCCCATTTAACGACTCTGGAGCTCAAAACGTGTCTGAGATTTTGGCCGCCTCAACAGTCTTCTGACCCACTGTGTGGCGCCGAGCTACTCGAACGCTAACGATTCGAAGCCGCCCCCAGGCCTCCCACAGGGCGGCCGTTTGGTCCTTTCGGCCCTTTTGGCCTACTGCTTCTGCCTCCGGCCCTTTACCGCGCAGCCGCAGCGTGACCCCGAAGGGCCCAGCCAGCCAGCCCGGCACCCCATGGAGGGCACCCCAGAGCCCCCGCAGCCCTGCGGCCCTCCTCGGCGTGACCTTGGGTGTGCGCGCCGCTTCCTCGCTCAGCCCCACACGCCGCCCACCAAGTGCTGCCAGGGCGCCCCGCCCCGCCCCGCCCCGCCCCGCCCCACCATGATGGACCAGACCCCCCGAGCGTCCTTACCGCGCCATAACGACGCAGCAAACTCAAGATTGTAGGCGCAACCCCATCCCGGGCGTCCGCCGTCCCCGTCCGCGCCGCCACTGCTAAAAACTCCGAGCCAGCGCACACAGTGGGCCAGAAGGAACGGCGGCACTCGGGGCGAGCCTAGCGAGCAGCGACTCTGCGGCCGCATATTTGTTGTGTTTGTTTGTGTCCCTCACTCCGCGGGCACGGTCTTGATAGCGCCCTACTCAAGGGTTGTGGCGGTCTCCACGGTCCTGGCGGTGTGCGGCCGCTCGCTCGGACCGAGGAGGCGCGGCGGCGCGGCGGGGCGGCGGGGGTCAACCAAGTCACTGTATCGGCCTTTGACGACGGCATCCGATCCACTTCGCAGGAGGGGGTCAAGTCCCCCTCCGAGAGCCTGACCCGCGCCCACTCTCCTCCTCGCACAGTGGGCCAGAAGACCGGCGACTCTGGAGCTCAGAACGCGTCCAGAGTTTTGGCCGCGCCGGTCTTCTGGCCCACCGTGGGCCGCCGCCGTCGTGCAGCTGAGCTGAGGGTGGCTTGGCGCGGCCCAGATGAGAAGTGGTGATTCGGTAAGAAAGGGATGAATGTGGCAACACATGGGGTCTCAAGTTACCAGCGGTGGGGGTAGCCAGCGGCGGCGGTCTCGCAGGACGGACGCGACGGCGCCAGCCGGACCAAGCTGACAGAGGGAAAGTCTCGCGGAACTGAATCTGCTCTCGGCAACTTTTCAGATGTGTGTGCTCGTGTTTTTGTTTTTTTTTCCTCGCGAGCGGTGTATGAAGCAGCGAGCATGTTGCCGACACTGGAGCATGACCCTGGCCCTGGCACGCCACGCCACGGCGGCCTGGGTAGCGACTAATGATCCTCTCGACGCGAAGAAGTCCGACCACCTCTACTGAGGCCTCCACCCTTACCACCCCCACGTCGTGTTGCCATGCAGCAGGCAGACTACTTGTCTCACGGGGCTGTCGAGCCTCCGCCCGGCGGGGGTGGGGTGGGGCGGGGCGGGGTGGGGAACGCCACTTGGCCCCGGAATTAATTAGGGGCGTACCGGCGTGCGGCGCCTTCGCTGAGCGAGCAGTATCCACCTGCATCGGGGCGTGGGCCGCGGTGGCTTCACTGCGTGACTGTACGTGACTCCCGCGCGCTCCCAGTCCAGGGCGCGTGCGCAGTGGGCCAGAAGAGCGGCGCTGGCGGCCGAAACTCAGGACGCGTTTTGAGCTCCAGAGTCGATGAAGGACTCAAGCCGAACGTCGTGTGACCCCCACCAGGACTCCTCGTTCGAAAAGCAATCTATTGGTGGGGTCGCACGTCCCATTTTAGCGACTCTGGAGCTCAAAACGCGTCGTGAGTTTCAGCCGCCTGCACCGGTCTTCTGGTCCACTGTGCGTCCCCCGAACTGGAGTGAATTGGCGAGTAAATGAAGGCGGTGCGGAGCAGCGCCTACAAAAGCAGTGTGACTCTCTTGAGAATCTTTTCACATGAGAGCGCAAACACCGTACTACCACCACCGCGGACCGGGGGCCGCCGGGCCCCTCCCTTCTGCACTTGTCTGCAGAAACGCGCCCCTCCCCCTGCCCGCCCCGCTTCCCGTCGCCGACCCGGCCAGCCACGCCCCCCTGCGCCCCGCCCCGCCCCGCTAGACAGTCGTAGGGATGGAACTGCAGCCCTACCCAGCCCCTGCGTGCCCTGCCTTGCCCTCACACGGTACGCTGAGTTTTCCCACAATCCCTGTTGCCCCGTTTGCAGGGCCCGGTCCTAAACAGCGTACTCCGCAAAAATAAATCACAACAAAAAAAAATTATTTTTTTAAATTATTTTTTTTTTTTAAATTTGGAAAGTTGACATTGCGACCATAGATTTCAACTCCGAGCTGAGGCGACTTTAAACGTGGATATTTAAAGTGCGTAATTTGTTATTTTGCCTCGGCAACACGCTGTGACGTCATGGCGCGGTGACGCGCAGACAGACAGTCCGGTGACGGCCCGTCTCATCTCCCTAACCAGGCGCGCGATAATAATTCATAGCCGTATTGAATCAATACCAGTGATCTGCAGCGTCATCCTCCACCCCACAGGAATATATGGGGCCCGGCCCCGCCCCACCCCGCACAGTGGGCCAGAAGACCGCAGCGTAGGCGCGGCCAAAACTCTAGACGCGATTTTAAGCACCAGAGTCGCTAGATGGGACTCGAACCGAATGTGTGACCCCACCAAAGGAATCCTTGTTCGGAGAGCAATCCGTGGTCACACGTTCGGTTCGAGTTCCATTGAGCGACTCGGAAGCTCAAAACGCGTCTGGAGTTTTAGCCGCCTGCACCGGTCGTCTGGCCCACTGTGCCCTGCGTCGCCCTGCGCGCGACCTTTTAGCCCGCGCAACCCTTTCCAGCACTCCTCGCATCAGTGTTCATATTTTTCCATGACAAATCAAGGCTTTTTCTACCTCATCGAGCCCCGTTCCCCGCGCCCGGCCGGCAGCCCCCAGAGAGGGCCGAGACCCTCAAGGAGAAGAAGCCATTTATAACAGGTCCCCCTTCCCCTTTCCCTGCGGTGGCGGCGCGTAGCGGGCGGCGGGGGCGGCAGCGGGGCGGCAGCGGGGCGGCAGCGGGGCGGACACCAAAAGGAACCCAAATGGTGTTCGCCCTTTTTTTTCGCCAGAAAACAAGACGAAAATGGGAAATGAAGGAAAAAGAAACAAGTGTGAGGACGGCGGTGGCGGCACCGCACACACGCAGACCGCACGCAGACACTCACACACACGCTGGCCTTATGCAATGCAGCCCTCCTCCTTGGACGCGGGGGGAGGACATGATGGACCAGCCGGCGGACGACGACGCGGCCGGGCGTCGCGACGCTATCGTAATGACATCGCCGTGCACCCCGCCGCGCCCCACCCCGCCACGCCCCGCCACGCCCCGCCACGCCGCGCAGCGCCACGGTCCCCGCTGCTGCCAATACTAATCGCACAAGGGATGGATATCATCTCAACCCCATCCCTCAGAAGGACCTTGCGGCGCCGCGACGCTGCTCGGGGACCCGGTTCACAGTGGGCCAGAAGGCCGGCAAAAACCCTAGACGCGTTTCGAGCTCCAGAGTCGCTAAATGGGACTCGAACCGAACGCGTGACCCTACCCATGGATTGCTCTCCGAACGAGGAATCCATCGGTGGGGGTCACACGTTCGAGTCCTGCTCAGCGGACTCTGGGGTTTAAAACGCGTCTGGAGTTTGGGCCGCCTGCGCCGGTCTTCCGGCCCACTGTGAGGCCCGGCTCGGCTCGGGGCCGCGCTCCGTGGCCCGGCTGGGCGTCATGGCACCGCCGCGCTCGGCTCGGCATCTGTCACATTTTGCTTGGATGGCCACGATCGCCGATAGGGCAGCGCGCCGCGGTGCGGCTGTGTCTCGGAGGGGCCCTCAGTGCCCCGCAGGGCCCCGGCCCTGCGCCTCCCAGGCCGCAGGAACAAGAACAGTGTGCCAGAAAAAAATTTATTAATAATTTAAAAAAATATATTGTTGAACATGTTTGAATTTTATTCTCCATTTAGCCGAAACACGGCGCGGCAGGCACTTCGGGCCGGGGCGCAGTGTGACAGAGCTGGCGAATAATTGCCCCTTTGGCCCGACCGTCGCTTCCTCCATTACAGACGGCAAGAAAGTCATTTTTACACTTCACCGACATTAATTTGATTTTTCATCGCTGAGGGCTGGCGGCCCTGGCGGGCCCTTGCGGGCCCCTCCGCCACAGGTGAGCATCAGCAGTCTGGGCCCGGGACGGGCCGCCCGGGGAAAAAGGTGAAAAAGGTGACCGTGACACAGAAGGGCATTCTGAGCTAAACGATTTTCTTTCCTCAATGATTGATTGGGTTGGGGGTTGATTTGCCCGCGAGCGTCTGGCCGGTGGCGCTGCTTAGAGTTGGCCGGGACCTGCCGCACAGTGGGCCGGAAGACGGGTGCAGGCGGGCCAAACTCTAGGCGCGTTTTGGAGCTCTAGAGTCACTAAACAGGAATTGAACCCGACGCGTGACCCACCAATAGAATCCTCGTTTGGGGAGCAATCCATTGGTAGGGTCACACTTTCGATTAGAGTTCCTCAGGAGCTCATAACTCGTCCGGGATTTAAAACGCCTCCACCTGTCTTCTAGCCCACTGGTGCCGCGTCTTGGGAGGAGTGCGGGAAAGGGGGGGGGGGAGATCATGGGCGGTTTGTGAATGTGAAAGGCCAAAAGCCTACGGGGCGCCATGCGGCAGGAATGATATGGGGTATGATATGTGCAGCTGCCCCCCGCCCCGCCCCGCCGCACCCCACCCCACCCCGCAAGATGAGGCGCGCCATCTCCAGCGTCAATCTACCCCCGCCCCCGTGGAAACTGATGCGATCGGTCCGTCTGTCGATCAAGTGGGTGTGCGGCCTGAGTGATCCCTGCTACTTTTTTTCAGTGCCCCGTGCAGCATTGCTATCTCTCTCTCTCTCTCTCTCTCTCTCTCTCTCTCTCTCTCTCTCTCTCTCTCTCTCTCTCTCTCTCTCTCTCTCTCTCTCTCTCTCTCTCTCTCTCCCTTATCGGGCCGCCTCGACTTGACCGCACGCGTCTCGCTTTTCCCCCTCCCCCGAAAAAAAATTGCATTTTGCCTTTGGAGGTGGAAGTATCACCCCCTACCCAACCCACTTTAACTTACTCAGTCTTCACCCATCATTGCTGGCTGGACTAAAACGACTCCAACAGCGTGAACCGTTAAATAGGTGTGTGTGTGTGAGAGAGAGAGAGAGAGAGAGAGAGAGAGAGAGAGAGAGAGAGAGAGAGAGAGAGAGAGAGAGAGAGGCGAGTACAGGGCGTGGCGTCGGGCCATCACGTCGTTTCGTATGAAGGTGATGTCTATTTAGCCAGGACGTCGGCGCACTTACGGCCGCCATCAAGGACACTGGAAGGGAAGGGTTACACTTGACACGTATCGTTAGGAACACATCGCGACAAAGCGGAGTTTAATCGCCTTCTCATTGCCGACATGATGAGCTTAATTAAACGAGACGGAAGAATATTACCGGGCACGCCCCGCCACGCCCGCACGACACATGGTCCACGGAATGATGATGCGCCCCTCACGGTGGGCCAGACGACCGTCGCAGGCGGTTTGCAGACACGGTTTGAGCTCCAGAGTCGCTAAATGGGACTCAAAACAAACGTATGACCTCACCAATAGATTAATCTTCGAACAAGGAATCCACTGGTTGGCGCACACGGTCGGTTCGAGTCGTATCTCGCAACGCTTGAGCTCAAAACGCGTCTAGAGTTTCGGCCGCCCCCTGTGCCGGTCTTCTGGCCCACTGTGCGTCGCTGCGATGGGGCGCGAGTGAAAAAGATATGTAGAGTAAATCGTTCTCGTCGTGTCCGAAGACCTTGAGACGTTTGTGGTACTAGTACACCAACTCCCTGCTAGCTCAGCACATTTTAATGACGCGCTACGTTTGCGTATTAATACCCCCTTTCAAAAATGAATCAAGCCTTTCGACCTTTCGGACTGATTGCGTACACCTCATATCGACTGGATGCGCCACGCACACACACACGCTCTCTCACTCACGCACACACACACACTTACGACGGGGCCCCAAATAATAAATAGGAAAGCCGAACCTTGAACGCGAGCACCGCGGCCACGGCTTTCATTACTTTCATTCCGCGACGGGGATTATCCTTTTCATACCCGCCGCGGTCCCAGATCGGTCGCATATCGATTAACCCAGTTCCCTGGCTGCGTATCCCGTGCACGCACGCACCGTGCAGGGCGTGCAGGGCACGGTGTCGGCCACAACAGTGCGATCGACCCCGGCGTGGCTTCGTTCCACCGCCGGAGACATTAGCGCCTAGGCACAGTGGGCCAGACGACCAGCGGCCACAACTCTAGGCCCTTTCGGAGCTGCAGAGTTTTTTTTTTTTTAAGACTCGAACTGAACGTGTGACCCCACCAATGGATTGCTCGCTCCGAACGAGGAATCCATTAGTTGGGGGGCGCTCGTTCGGTTCGAGTCCTATTTAGCGACTCTAGAGCTCACAACGCGTCTAGACTTCGGCCGCCCGCGCCGGTCTTCTGGCCCACTGTGCTATGTAGCCTGCGGACTCGCGCGCTTCACACCTGAGCCTCCTTTTTTTTTACTCTACCTCGCGTCTCTGGCCTCTTTTTGTCCGCTTCATGAAAACGCTGGAGACATTAAGCGACGGTCCTAATTAAGATACCAGTGCGTTTAATGCCCCCTCCACTCCACCGCTGCTCGGTCGGCGCCAACAGCAGTGCGAGTGTCACAGTGGTTCGTGAGGCCGGTTCGTGGGCCAGAAGAGGAGCCCTGTCCTGGCTCCAAACTGGCTCAAGTCACCTCGGTCGCTGGGACTGTACTCGACGCGTGCAGTGCGGTGCACTGTGGTGCCCCTCAACAGGCACGACAATTAGACCGGCCTCATCACTAAATCCCGGACTCGCGGCGTATGTATTTTCGGAGCGACTTGCGTCACGGTATCGATTTCCGATCAATCCTCTGGACGACAATGGCGCGCCGTGGTGCATCGCCGGTGCATCTCGAAGTTATAGCGCTCCTCCATTGGGTCGTCGATTCGGGTTCCATGTGAGGTGAGGGCTAACACAGCTCGAAACCAAGTCCGATCTTTGCCCAAACTGGTCCGGTTGCGGCGCGCGGCGCCAGGCCGGCCGGCCTCTTCGCATTAGGGGGCGACAACCCACGGCAGCCACGGCAGCCACGGCCAGGGCCGCCCCGTTTTACACACCTGATGAGGTACCGCGTCCCGCGCGAATCAAGATTTTATCCGGGAAATGTTGGTTCTCAATCCCAAACGTGTTTTTCGCACGGTGCAAGGAGGCGTCCCGGCGTCCGCCGCAGCCATCGGGTGTCGTGCTTCATAAACTAAGATTACCCACGCGCGTTTCGCCACGTCCCCGGGCACACGGCCGCTCAGTGGGCCAGAAGACCGGCAGCCGGACCAAATTCTTGACGGGTTTTCAGCTCCAGAGTCCCTCAATAGGACTCGAACGGAGCGTGTGACCCCCACCGATGGATTGCTCTTCGAACCAGGAACCGATTGGTGGGGTCACACGTTCGGTTCGCGTCCCATTTACCGACTCTGGAGCTCAGAACGCGTCTAGAGTTTTGGCCGCCTGCGTCGGTCTTCTGGCCCACTGTGGGCCGCAACGCGCCGCGTACAGTCACGCAACTGCCCCGACGCTGGGTGTAGGTTACGGCGGTGCGGCGCCGCGCCGGACACTCGGACCACTCGGGGCCATCCTGTCCAGTTTTATGGGTATGCCCGCCGGGGCGGTAGCGGTGAATACTCAGTGTTAATTCGGCGCAAGACGCTTGTGTGCGCTGTGTGTGTGTGTGTGTGTGTGTGTGTATAACTATGTGTGTATGTGTGTGTGCGTGAGTGCATGCCTGCGTGCGTATGTGTGTGTGCGGAAGAAAGCGCGAGGAAGCAGGCCGAGATCCATGAAAAACGTTTGCTATCCGAAACGCGTTTATGACGAATAATTTGCAACGAGCGATGCAACAACGAGCCATATTACCCCGGTAGGTGTAGGGTAAGCAGCAACAACACGCAGCCGTCCCGAAGCACCCGATGACGGCGGCCAATCTCTGCAACACCTAACCAACCTGACACAGGTATATACACACACGCCCGCGCGCGCGCGCCCCATTTTGGTACCTGACGATTATACGTTTCACAACAAGAAAATTGCTTGGCAATTTGGGCAAAGGTACAAAAGGCATTTAAGGGACTCACTTCATTTTCGCTACGAACCACGGCGACCGAAAAATGATGTGTGGAAGAGGGAGGGGGGGGGAATGGGGGGGGGGGGGAGGCGAACCTGCCCCTCGCCGGGATTTTGCCGAGGAATGGGAACTATGCCGTAAACGTCTCAATCTTCCAATTACTGCCCCGAAAAAGTTTGCAGCAGGACATGTGGCCAATGCCCCGGCTGCCGGATTGTCAGTCTGTCCGCCTGCCCTTCCGTCCGCCCGCCCTGTACCAATCATGAGGCGGCGGACGACAAGACAAACCTGTCCAAATGACCACCGCCGTCGCCGTGCTCTCACGCGTGTGCTCAGTGGCCCAAAAGACCGGCGCAGGCGGTCAAAACTCTTGACAAATTTTGAGCTCCAGAGTCGCTTAATAGGACTCGAAACAAACATTTGTCTCCACCCATGGATTTCTCGTTCGGAAAGCACTGGGCCCACTGTGCTGTCTATCTTTCGGTTTCAAGTCCGGCGTCGTGCTCATATTTTCGTGCGCACCCTCCACGACGCGGAAACCCATCCCACTGGCGGCGTCCATCATTTATTCGCCCTTGTTGCAGATGGTGAAGTGCAGTGGCCACGAGTAGCTGGGACGCAACCCGTTCCCCCCACCACTCTCCATGCGGCCCCGCCGCGCCCCGCCACGCCCTCGCCGCGCGCTCAGTGTGCATGATGCGTTTTAAAGTGGAGCTGGAGGATGATTTCCTGCTGGAGGGCGATGGTGGCGGCCAAGTCCGCGCGGCGGCGCGGCGGCGGCAGTGCGGCGGGACGTGGAGGAAGGCGCGGCGGCCGCGCTCGGGGGAGAGAGAGAGAGACAGAGAGAGCAGACGAATAAAAAAGAATAAGAGTGACTCGAGAGCTCAAATTATTATTGCTGTATACGGGGAGTCATCGCCTCTACTGCCGAGCAGCAGCACTGGTGGGGCAGGTGAGGCAAGGCGGGGTGAGGCGGGGTGTAGGTGAAGTGGAGGTGGCGGTGCTGGCGCAGGACAACTCGGCACAGTGGGCCAGAAGACCGGGGAGCTCCAGAGTCGCAAAATGGGACTCCCTGAACCAAACGTGTGACCCCCATCAATGAACTGCCATTCTCTCATGGGTCGAGGAATCCATTGGTGGGGTCACACGTTTGGTTCGAGTCCCTTTAAGCGACCCTGGAGCTCAAAACGCGACAGGAGTTTCGGCCGCATGCGCCGGTCTTCCGGCCCACTGTGCGCCGCTCTCTGCATGGCGGCACGGCGGCGCGCTCCCCTTATAAACCTGTAACGACGACCGCGAGGTGTCGGGGCCGGGCCGGCGGGCCGTCAGCGTGGTGGTGCCCTCCGCGGCCTCCTGCAGGCAGCCCGCCAGGCCCTCCGGGCATGCACCGGAACACCGCGCGCGCCCCCGCCAGCCTTCCCGGGGTATATGTAAATGAGGCAAAGTGTAGTGCCGCGCTGTTTCGGCGTTGTTTGCGAAGCCCTGGCGGAGCCCTGGTGGAGCCGGCCCGGTGGAGCCCCGCGTTAACCTCTTTCGCGCGTTGCTGCCCCTTTGGGCCTGCGGCGTGCCATGCCGCGCACTGGGCGGGACAGTGGGTCAGAAGACCGCTGAGGTGGCCAAAATTCTAGACGCGCTTTGAGCTCCAGAGTCGCTTAATGGGACTCGAATCGAATGTGCGACCCCAACCAATGGATTGCTCTCAAAACGAGGAATTCGTTGGTAGAGTCACACGTTCGATCCGAGTCCCATTTAGTAGCGACTGTGGAGCTCAAAACGCGTCTAGAAGTTTGGTCGCCGCACCGGTCTTCTGACCCACTGTGTGCCGTGCCTTGCCATGCCGCGTTGGCGCCGCGCCACGCCGACGCACTGCACAATATTTTTTCCCCGTTTGCGCCTGTTTGTGTCTCTCTCTCTCTCTCTCTCTCTCTCTCTCTCTCTCTCTCTCTCTCTCTCTCTCTCTCTCTCTCTCTCTCTCTCTCTCTCTCTCTCTCTCTCTGGCGCATTATTCATCGCGAGGCCGGAACCACGGAACCGATGTCTGCATCGCAGGGCCGCGCTGCTCGCCCTCCATTCGGCTGGCTGTCCCGGCGGCGCCTCGTGGCTCTCTCACCTCCAGACGCGTCAGTGTCGGCGGCGGGGCGGGGCGGGGCGGGGCGGGGTGAGGTGGGCCGAATCGGGCCAGAATGCATGAATGCAAGTGCTCGGCGCCGCCGACTCGACTAGACAGGGCCGACCTGGCGTGCTCGGCCACCAAATTAAATTAGCAAAGGCCGCGTCGACCCACCGACCGACGGCCGTCGCGTCGTTTTCCCGTTTTCCCGCTTTCCTCGCCGTGCTTCGCCTCCCGTCCCCTCTCCCATCCTCTCACCGCACGTTTGGTATGGCCTCCTCGCGTTGCTCGCTCTGTCGCGCAGCGCAGTGCTTGCAGTGGAGGGCCGCGCTGAGATTTGCATTGTGCAGGCGCCCGTTTTGAGGCACCGCCTGGACAGCACGGCACAGACAGGTCGCCAATGGCAACCGTGGCAACCACGACCGCGTGTCGCCGTGGTGTCCGACGTCCCGCCCGATCCATACCCATTTGCTGCGAATGTCGCCGCCGATTGTCTCGATTCACACCATGCCGGCACCACGCCAATCATTTACCGCCGACCGATTTGGAGTACGTGACACGCCACTTGTGCACTGCGCCCCCCCCCCCCCCCCCCCCCCCCGCCCCGCCCCGCCCCGGGATGATCGAAGCGGTGGCAATATCCTGCCGGTCTGCTCGCCGCTTTGGAGTCGTCAGACACCAACTCATTTATCCCGGGAGGTATTCGAACCCCTGAACTAACAGTGGCACTGGCAGGACTGCGCCACGCCTTGTCCCCCCGCCCTCCTTTTCCTTTTTGCGAAAGCCTGTCACCCCCACCCAGCTCGAGCGGGTTGCCTGCGCACCGGGCTTTCCGCTTAAAGGGGATAGGTCACAGCGGCGCCACTCCGCCCCACCCCGCCCCGCCCCGCCCCGCCCCGACACACCCCTGCCGGCGAACCCGTTAGCAAGACAGGGAAGCAAAAAGTGTTCTGCGCACACTCGGCCATTGTGTTACCGTTTTTCGGTTGATTTTCCGCTCCGCCGGAGAGAGGCAGCGCGTCCAGCCGGGGCTGCCGGGGCCGCCGGGGGCAACGCGGCGCGGATCGCCCATCTGAAGCATTATGAATTTCCACTTTTATGGAGAAGGCGCTGGAGGTCGCTATTCTTCCTGTTTTATACTCTATCGAGTTCGGGGTGCGCTCCTCACAAGCCTCGCAACTCGCAACCATCGCACGTGGACTCGCTCAACAGTCCCATTTAGCGACTCTGGAGCTCAAAGCGCGCCTAGCGTTCTGGACGCCTGCGCCGCGGTCTTCTGGCTCACTGTGCGCTCGCCCTTCATGGTTTTTGCCCCCCCCCAACTATTCTGCAGTGCAACAACGAGGGTGAACGGGGCCGCCGCCGAGAAGAAGTCCAGTCCGACAACAACATGGCCGCCGCTGCCGCCGCTGCCGCCGTGCTGTGGGGCTTCCCTGCACTGCCAACGGAACAAGTAGCAGTGCCGCCAAGTGCCGCCCGGCCGTCTCACTGCGCGTGTCACAAATACACACGGAAGTCGATCGATATCGCGAACGGCGCGGCGCGGAAAGGCGCTCGCAAATCAAATTAGTACGGCACATAACGCATGCAACGGCCGAGACGCCGAGACACTGGCCGCCTTGGGGATGGCGGCTGATCCCCCCCTCCCTCTCTCTCTCTCTCTCTCTCTCTCTCTCTCTCTCTCTCTCTCTCTCTCTCTCTCTCTCTCTCTCTCTCTCTCTCTCTCTCTCTCTCTCTCTCTCTCTCTCTCTCTCTCTCTCTCTCTCTCCCTCCCCCCCGTCCCATGAGTGCGAGAGTGACAGAGCGACGACTGCTGCTTCCCCCTTACACGTGGCGGCGCGGTGGTCGCCTACATTTTCACACGTGGGTCCCGCTGCTCCAGACAGGTCCGTCCGTCCGTCCGTCTGTCTGTCTGTCTGTCTGATGTCTGTCTGTCCGCCAGGCGGACTGCATGGCTAATCCGTTTGCATCGAAATGCGGCCATTACTGTGCTACCTGGCGTGCCGGGCGCTGCGCTGCGCTGCGCTGCCCATGGCCCCGCCGCGGCCCTGCCGTGTGGTTCGGTTCGATCGCCCGGAGCCGGGCCGGCACAGCGGGCCGGGCCCCTCCCTTTTTGGGCGCTGCCGCTGCATTTCCAGACCCTCCCACTTGTTTTCCCAGCGACGGCCAAATTTCGGGCCGCGCGCCGCAGCCGTGTCCGTGAAAGTTGAGTCCCGAGAGTGACGCGAGCGGGGACTTTTTAGACGCGAGCGGGCCGGTGTATATGATTAGATATGTATCGGGGGCGATAGGTTCTTTTTTTGCAATTACTTTCCCCCTGCTCCGCTTAGTTGACGGCCGTCCTGATCTGGCGTCAAATCTGGCGTTTACTTCTTCTATGATTCGCACTATTTATGGAGAAAGAAGGGCAATGATGCCACAGCTGTGAGGTGGTCGCCCCCTGCCGCCCCCTCCCCCTCCCCCACCCCGGCTCCTCCTCTTCCCAGGGAAAAAAAGTAAGAAAAACAAGGTAGAATGGCGACCAAAACGAAGGAGAATGTGGGCCGAAGGCTTTGTGATGGTTTGCCTCCCGCTGGGTATAGGGTGTCACGTAATTCGTGATACATGGACGAGAAATCCCTGCCTCTTTTTGGGGTCGGCCCGAACCTAGGTAGAACTAGCCCAGCGGAGAATATGATATTTTTACGGACCTTTGTGAGTCGAGGTGGAAAACAGTTTTAATAATAAATTAGCTTTCTTTTACTCTCGGAAATATAAATAATTTGTCCTCATAACCTTTTGACAGAGATGTTTCACCCGGTAAAGCACGCGAGTACCCAGCTAGAAATATTCGAAGATGAAACCCAGATACTTTATTTTTCCCCGTTACCTACATGCCCCGATTTGCAGACGACGATTCCGCGTGTCTCCCAAATGTTCCCCCGGCAGCCTCTCCTCCACTCCTCCGAAACATTTTCTGTGGGAAACGGTCTGACAGTGTTGTGTGCCCGCACGGCTCCGAGCTGCATGTGGTCTCCTTCTTTTCTTGTCCTCCCCGCTGTCGCCTTCCGCCTCCTCTCTCCGTCCTCGTCGCTCTCGCCCGCCGCTCCGTCTTGTTCTTCTCTTCTTCTCCTCCGTTGCTCATGACATATGACGCCCCGGCTCGCGGTCTTTCCTGGAATTGTGTAGCCTGGTCGCCCTTACTTAGTGTTTCACACCCAGCCTTTGTTGGGTGGGGCCTGATTCAATGCTAGATCTCCGTGTTGGCGCATAGGTCAACACACTTGTTGCTCCGTGTACTGTACTTCACAGCATTGTAAGCCATTTTAGAAGCGTTTTCTTCTTCTCCGTTGCCAGTTCAATGCTCTGCGATTTTTTCCAGCAAAAGTTAATGCATTTAAATATTTTGAAAAAAATAATCTACTGTTGGTTGTACTTCAAATTTTCAGTTCAACTATTTTGAAATAATTTTTAATTTCATTTTTAAAAAATTATTCTTGGGATGAAGTTTTTTGTTTTGTAAATAAAAAGAGTAAAAATTTCAAAATGTGAACACTCGGCATTTTATTAAATCCTCTGTGGTACATGTTACAAAAATTAGGATCCAGACTCTTAACCATAGCTTGCATATCATAATATTTGTTTTTACAAAAATGTACACTAAATACAATAGAAACAAATCATTTTCAATAATAAATACTAGTACTAGGTATCACAGATAGCTGTCATGTCATGAACGGATGCACAGAATTTTATCAATGACAACAACTTCACAATCTCATGAAGGACTAAAATCCGCCTAGTTAAGCTAACTCATGGGTGAACACAAGATACATTTGTACGATGCTAGACATAACTAGGTGGCTGTGTCATCCACACAACGACATTTAACACAAAAAAGCGTTTATGGCTAGATCAATTGCAGTGAATCATAAAGATGATCCACGAGTGCTACCTTCCTCACTCATTTTAACAGTAGTTAACATCAGTGCAATGACTTTAAAAAAAAAATTTAGTGCCAAATATGAGAAAGTATAACAAATTGATGTCAATCTTTGAACGGCACAAGGCCTAAGTCTCTTTCTTTTTAAGTCCTTTTGGCTCGGCATAGACTTGGTACGAGAACCAAACAGTTAACAAAGTAAAGAGGAAATTTAGAAGCAATCGTGCCAAAAAAAAGGGAAAACAAGTAGTAGAAATGCAGCAAAAACACTTACAAACAAAACAAAACGAGCCACTTGGAGACTCATAAACATTATAAACTAGATCACAAACATACAGAAGTAAATTCTGTTTGGCAACATAACGACCCTCCGTCCGAACGCCTCTGCCAGAATTTCGAAACATTAAGATGTCCACCCTAAAATATATGCAGCCGATATCAGCTTGGCGATATCAAAAGCATTACTTTGAACGGGAACCGCATATCACATGTGTCAACACAACGTATTTCAAGAAGCAGCCACGGGGTAAAACAGAATGGGTACCAGACAGCCTGCGTCCGGCGGCAGCGTTCTGTCTCCCTCGCACCCATTCAGAATGCATTGGGGTGCGACAGAGACAGGGCCACTCGGGACGCAGCCGCTCGATTCTCGGAACGGGTCAGCTGGCCAAGTCGCTGACCACAATGGGCGGAGCCGACACCGAAATGTCCCCTTTACGGAAAAGCGCCTCAGAGACTCGGGAGACTCGGGGGGTGAAAAGATGACACAACAATGGGGCGACGCCCGGATTGCCCGCTCGATACGTAATGATAAATGGGTCAGGTACGAAAGACGAAAACTTTAACTATAAACTCCATTTGGCGTGCCTCGTGGCCTCAGGCGTGGCTAGGGCGGCCGGAATGGACTGGCCGAGCCGGCCGAGTGTGTGTGCGAGAGAGACAACACGACCGGCCCTCTCGCTCGCACACTCGCTCTGATTGCGTCGGCCTGAGCGCTGCAAGGCGCATGGAGTCGGCCGGGCCGCTGCTGTTGATGTGAAACGAATAATTTGGTTGAGTGCTGCTGCTACGCTGCTACACTGCTACCTGACCAGGCCGCGGGGCACCATGGAGATGACCGGAGAGGACTGTTGTTCTCTCTTTTCCTCTCCGGCTCTCGACTTAATATTCTTCCTTTTTATATTTCTCCCCGTTTCATCTCCCCGGGTCTCTCTGTCTCTGTCTCGCTGTCCCCCCCCCCCTCTCTTTCTCTCAGCCCGAGTTTTAAATTGAAGGCGCGCGTTTGAATTTTGATCCAATCCAGATTGTTATCTGGTATTGTAGTTGCAGCCGTCACGTTTGCAAGCGACTCTTTAGCAAAAGCGCCGCCCAAATAATAAAAATAAATAAATTAAAAAAATGAATTGACAATTTAACGAGTAATAAAAATGGAAATGCAGTGTCGCGTTCCGAGAATCGAGGAAGGAAATCGAAAGTTAATTAGAGGCTTGTTATCGTGCGGCAAAGTGATATCGAAACGCGAAATCTGCGTGGCCGCTCCTTTGGTAAATGGAATTAACTAACAACAGAGGCGTTCGTGGCCAATGACTAACCTGACTACATACGTTTGGCTGCATTTCGTTCGATAACATATCATTGGCCTGATTATCATCCTAAGTAGGCATGGCTTGGAAAACGAAATCAGTCAGTCCAAATAATGTAACGTACAGCCCAACTCGCGCTACAGTTTGGTACAAAAACACAGGGCAAGGCGTTGTCCATCGTCTACGACAATTCATAGAGAGCTCCTTTACAAATGTACAGCATGTACAAGGCATTTATACATTATTTACAGGGATTTATCTTACAAGCGCACCTTTCAGTCGAGCATTTATGCACACGATAGAGGACATCAGTACTTATTTTTGTCCAATCCATCCAGTCTAAAGGTAAAATCCGTAGACAATGGACAACGCCTGATAAACCATGATTACCAATTTAAAAAAATCATACAACAGACTGTATACAATACAGTATGAATAGACTTGGAATTGCAAGCAAAAACAATTGGTTACAAACAATTGAAAAAGGAAATTAGATCAATAAAAAAAATTAGCAGATTATGCATTTTTTCGCACATAAGAAAGCAAAAGCCAAAAGAGTTGAAGCTCGAAATGACTTTAAACTAGTTGTACGCCTCAACCAGACGATTGGCTGGGCAGAGAAGACTGCATATAATTGTTTTCTGAACTCGTTCTTTCCTTTTAAGCAGTAGGAACTTTTTTAGAAGGGAAAAGTTCTCACCTTTAATTGAATGGAGCTGCGGTGTGGCTAGTCCGACTGGCCATCCCCTCCCCACTCACACAAGCTAACTTTGTACACTCTCACAAGAAATCCATTATTTTTTTCACTTTACACTTATTTCAAACAGAAATTATTATCACTGGTCACTATCACATCCATCACACCAGGTAGGCTTGCACCCCCCCGTTCTCCAGCACACTGGCTCCAGCGGTCCGCCATGGGGGCCGGTGCACTCCGGGGAGGGGGACGCCCCCAGTGGGGGCCGCGCCCAGCGTCGCGCCGGGCCCCCCGGGGGGAGTGGGGGCGCCGTTGGGCTGCCGTCTCGAGCCGGCCCGCTCGAAGGTGGGGTAGTCCGAGTCGATGGACGAGTAGATGTGCTCGGACGTCGGCCTGTTGTTGGGCGTCGGTGACTCCCGCTGGCCGTCTCGTTCCCGGTGCGCCGAGCCGTTCTGGTGCCGGTTCAGCGGCCGCGGCGAGGGCGTGGCCGTCGCCGCCGACGAGTAGTTGGCGTCCTCGCAGTCCGCGGCCCGCGCGTGGTGGCGGCCGCCCGGCAGCGTGTTGCCCGTCGTGTAGGCGGGCGGCACCAGGTTGTTGTCGTGGTGGTGGTTGTTGGCGGCCGCCGCCAGGAACAGGGGGTGGCTGTTGATGTGCATGGCGGGGTGCTTGGCGGCCTTCTCCAGCGTGTAGCCGTGGTGGTCGCTCACCACGTGGTGGTTCACGACGTGGTGCGGCCCTCCCGTTGACTCCAGGCTGTAGGTGTTGATGTTCCGCCTGTAGTTGGAGTTGCTCTTGCGGTGCGGGTCCCCGGAGGGCATTGCGTACCGCAGCCGCTCCCAGAACCTCTTCTCGCCCCAGCGCACCCTGGCGCCCGTCTTGAGGTAGGGCCGCAGGTCGGGGTCCACCTCGGCCTCGTGGATGCAGCTGCCGTCCTCGACGAGGACCAGCTTGAAGACGCGGCCCTTGAGGGCCTCGTGCATGGCCTGGCGGAAGTCGAAGCGGGACCACTCGGTCTGCAGGAAGTTCCTGGACAGCACGACGATGACCCGCCTGGACGCCTCGGCGGCCTCCACCACCACGGGGGACGTGTTGGGCATGTACGAGTGCAGCTGGTGCGGCAGGTCGCGGTAGTGCAGGCACAGCTGGAAGTTGGGGTTGCCGTGCTCCAGCTCCGCCACGATGGACTGCATGACGAACTCCTCGTCCTTGGGCGAGTACACGACGTAGCCGTCGTACAGCTTCTCCCGGTCCTCGCCGCCCAGCTTGCCCGCGGCCGCCGCCTTGAAGTGGAACAGGCGCACGCCGTACTTGGAGTACACCCACACGCGCATCGGGTCCCGGAAGATGAAGATGACGAGGCTGGCCACGATGAGCAGCAGGAAGGCGGTGAGCGTGATGATCATCATGGGCAGGTAGTCGGACACCATGATGCTCTGGATGACGGAGCTGCCGGCGTAGTAGTCGCTGCAGGCCGTGTTGTTGAGGTCTACCTCGCGCTTCTGCGGCGGCTTGGTGTCGTTGACGTAGCAGTAGATGTCGGTCGCGTCGATCACCTTCTGCGCGTTGTCGCCCACCCACGCCTGCAGCTCCTGCAGGTACTTGCAGCGGCAGGACCAGTGGTTGTTGCCCAGGGACACCTCCACCAGGTACGAGTTGAGGGACAGCTGCCACACGGGGAAGCTGTGCAGCCGGTTGCCGTCCAGGCGCAGGATCTCCAGGGAGCGCAGCGACATGAACGTCTGGTTGCCGATGTGCGTGATGCCGTTGTTCTGCAGGTACAGCTCGCGGAGGTGCGCCAGGTGCTCAAACTCGTAGCCCTTGAGCTCGTGCAGGATGTTGTCCTCCAGGTGCAGGATCTCGAGCGCGTTCAGCCCGTTGAACGTACGGTTCTGGATGCTCTCGATGCGGCTCGAGTTGACGAACAGGACCCGCATGTTCTTGCGGCCGATGAACACGTGGTTCTGCAGCTCCTTGAGGTTGTTGCCGTCCAGGTAGACCTCGGTGGCGTCCATGGGGATGCGGCGGGGGATCTGGTCCGAGCCCTGGCGCGAGCAGTCCACCACGTTGGTGGTCCAGGCCTGGTCGTGGTAGCAGGAGCAGTTCTGCGGGCACGTCATCTCGCAGTCGCACGCGTCGAAGTCACAGCAGTGGCACAGCGCGAAGCAGTGCGTCTCGTAGGTGCACAGGAAGTTGGCGGCGCGGGCCTCGGTGGCCGCGATGTGCTGCCGGCCGCGCAGGTTCTGCATGCGGCACATGACGTTGTCCAGGTCCATGACGCGCGGGTGCTGCCGCATGTGCGTCATGTTGTTGATCATCTGGAGCCACTCCATGGAGCAGTCGCAGAAGAAAGGGTTGCCGCCCAGGTAGAACTCGGGCAGGGTCTTGTTGGCGGGCCAGGGCGACAGCCGGATGGCGTTGATGTCCAGCTTGGTCAGCTCGTTGGAGTACATGTCGACGCGCGCGAGGCTGGTCTTGCCCAGGAAGGTACTCACTGCCACCTTGCTGATGAGGTTGTTGTTGATGAAGACGAGCTCGGCGCTGTTGGGGATCGCCATGGGGCTGATCTCCTTGATGCGGTTGTGGCTCGCGTCCAGGGTCTTGATGTGCAGCTCGTCCTGCAGCTCGTAGTAGTTGCCCAGCTTCTCGATGTAGTTGCCGTGAATGTCCAGCCATTTGAGGTTAGGCGGCACAAACGCGTAGTCGAACCACACCAGGTGGTTATCACTCAGATTGAGCCACAGCAAGCTGGCCAAGGTCAAGAACACCCCGTTGATGTCCGTGAGGTAGTTCCCGTCCAGGCGGATGGCTTCGATCTGCAGGTTGCGGTCGAAGGTGCCCCGCTCGATGGACTGGATCTTGTTCTTGGCCAGGTTCAGCACCTGCAGGCTGTCCAGGTCCCAGAACATGCCCTTGCTCAGGTTGCCGATCTGGTTGTCGATGAGGCGCAGCCCGTTGAGCTGGGACAGCCCGCGGAACGAGCCGTTCTTGAAGGACGTGATCTGGTTCTCGCCCAGGTCGAGCGTCTTGAGGAACGACAGCTCGTGCAGGGCCTCCGGCACGGCCGTCAGCGCGTTCGAACTCAAATCCAGGTCCTTGAGGTCGGAGCAGTTGCGGAACGCGACCGGGTCGATGTTCACCACCAGGTTGTTGTTGAGCGTGAGCTTGCTCAGCACGAACAGGCCGTTGAACATCTGCGCGGTGATGGTGTGCAGGCGGTTCTCGGCCAGGTTGAGCGTGTGCAGGTTGTACAGCGACACGAACGTGTTGTCCGCGATGTGGCTGATGGAGTTGTTGCGCAGGTCCAGGATCTGCAGGAAGTACAGCTCCTTGAACACCTTGTCGTCGAGGCGGGTCAGCGAGTTGTGCGCCAGGTTGAGCACGATGAGGCGGATGAGGCCGGCGAAGGTGCTCTCGTTGACGGCGGCGCTGGTCAGCTGGTTGCGCGACAAGTCCAGCACAATGAGCTGCTCCAGGCGGTGGAACAGGCCGCGCGGCAGCTCGCGCAGCGAGTTGTTCTGCAGGTACACCTCGCTCAGTTCGCGCGACGACGCGAACAGGCCCTCGTTGATGGAGGACAGGCGGTTGTAGGACATGTTGACCACCTTGAGGGCGGTCAGGCCCTTGAACGCGTCGCCGTGGATGTTGGTGAGGACGTTGTGCTGCAGGTGGAGGTGCTGCAGCCGGCGCAGGCGCGCCAGCCCGGAGTTGTCGCCGACGGCGGGGATGTGGTTGAAGGACAGGTCGAGCGCGCGCACCTCCGCGCCGCCGTTGCAGTCCAGGTTGCCGACGGCCGGGCTGCGGCGCGCCGCGAAGCCCAGCTTGTCGACGTCGGTCAGGTGGTTCCGGGACAAGTTGAGCGTCTGCAGGTTGGCCAGGGAGCAGAAGGCGTCGTCGGGCAGCGCGCGGATGTTGTTGTGCACCAGGTCCAGCACCTGCAGCTCCCGCAGCCCGCTCAGGCTGCCCGAGTCCAGCTCCAGCGTCTTGCCGGAGCCCCACTCCACGTTGTGCGTCGAGATGGACAGGTGCTTGAGCGCGACCAGGCCTTCGAACGCCTCGCCGGGGAGTTCCAGGATCTTGCAGTTGTCCACCGTGAGCTCCTCCAGCTGGCCGAGCCGCTGGAAGAAGTGCGGCGGCACGGAGGACTCGAAGAGCAGCACGTCGCTGCAGTGCACGTGCAGCCGCGACGTGGACTCGGGCTGCAGCGCGCTCAGGTTGGTGGCCTCGCCGTCCAGCTTGCGTACGCGGCACTGCACCACGCCCTTGGACGAGTTGTCGGCGGCCCAGACGCAGTCGTCCGGCGTGTCCAGGCGGGCCAGGCCGGGCCGCGCGGCCAACACCAGCAGGACGCCGGCCAGCAGTGTGCAAGCGCTCATTGCGAAGCCCATCTTGACAGTCGTCAGATTGATGAACGCCTCTGCTGCATTTCACTCACTCTCTCTCTCTTTCTCTCTCACACACACAAAGTCGTTGTTGCTGATCCGTGATGTTTTCACTATCACTCTCGCACTTTTCCCGCACTCTTAGGGCACAAGAGAGGAAAAGGGGAAATAAAAAATTTTAGAAATGAAAAAAAATAAACTAAAGCACACGAAAACTTGGTTGTACTCGTTACATGGCACTTTTAGCACTTTGTGTATCCGTCACGACGGGTAATGTTGTCTAAGAACTGAATGCACAATTTTTTCATTTCACCATGTCGAGTGCGCACGATCTTAATTTCTGCGAAATAAACTTTCGGAGAAATCCACTGCACTGAATACGGGCAATAATTCCATTTTTCGGAGCACTTGGTGTCACTTTAATCCACAGTGAGTGCCACACGACGGAAAAATCACAAGTCCGGCGCGAAAACCGAACTTTTTCACGAAAAATCCAAATCGACGACAGGAAGGCGGAGCGATATCCAGACACGCCGCCGGGTCACACAGTTCGTTGCGCGTTATCCAGGGGTTCGGGTTATCCAGTGGGAACACTTCACTCCCGACTTGTACGATTTGCGCTCGTAACGCGTAGAGCGGTCTCGGCGAGAGCAGCAGCAGCGAAGAGCCGTGCGTCTGCTCCCTCTCGCTTCCTTCTGTCGACTGTCCGTGCCGTGCCGGAGCAAGCCGGGCCGCGCCGCCGGCCGTCCCCGCGCCCCGCGCCCCCTCCCCACCACCCGCACCGCGCGCGTTGCCCGCCAGGGCGCAGCACTGTGCAGCCAGCCAGGATCCCCCACCTTAACGGTCCCGCAAGGCGGCGCGGCGCGGCGCGGCGCGGGGCAGGGCGGGGAAGGCGGCAGGGACGATCTGGTGGCGATGCCGCCGCTCTGGATAGCCGCCTCGCCTGCCCCGGACAACTGCTTCTGCTGGACGAGGCAAAAATCTCCTCTCAGCCACGCACAGTGGGCCAGAAGACTGGCACAGGCGGCCAAAACGACGTGTGACCCCACCGATGGATTGCTCTCCGACCGAGGATTCCATTGCTGGGGTCACACGTTCAGTTCGAGTCTCATTTTGCGACTCTGGAGCTCAAGACGCGTCTAGAATTTTGGCCGCTTGGGTCTTCTGGCCCACTGGCATTCCTGCTGCTCTAGATGCTCCATGGGCACTTTACAGGAATCGAGCTCTGGCCACCAGTGTCGCGACACACACTTTAATTAGCGCGAGAAAAGTTTTGCCTTTTCCCAGCCGGCAGCGCGCAGGCGCGTAGCCGTGTGTGGAGAGGCGGTGATTTCCCTCCAGTGCACTTCCCGCCCGCGGAGCCCCCTTCCCGCTCTCGTCTCCGTATTTTTCAATTTTCTATTCGTCCACAAATCACCGGCGACATCCGCTCGGCCGGGGCCCTTTCGGCAGCGGGCCGAGCTGCTGAGAGCCGTCCAACGCGCACCAGGCGGCGCACAGTGGGCCAGGAGACCGGCACAAGCGGACAAAATTCTGGTCGTGTTTTGAGCTCCAGAGTCGCTGAACAGAACTCGAACCACCGCCCGTGTGACCCCATCAATGGATTCCTCGTTCGAAGATCAATCCATTGGTTGAGCCACACGTTCGGTTCGAGTCCCATTAAGGTACTCTTTAGCTCGGAACGCGTCCGGAATTTTCCGTATCTCACACGTCCGAGAGCCGCCGCTCGGCGCGAGTCCTTTAGTGTGATTGTGAGGGTGTTGGGGTGGATTTATTCCTCATTTTATTTTCGGCCCGTCTGCGGCGGACGTGTGTGATGTCGCGAGCCGCGGCGCCGCGGGCGGTCCGCCCAAGTGCCTCCCACCTTCCAGTTCCAGCCTCGGCGGCGGACTCGGCGCGACTGACAACAGCGCGGCCGGCGGGGTGGTGGCGGCGCGTGGCGGCGCTAGTTGGCGCGGCCGCCGCCAGGGGCAGCACTATGCAGGCGCTGCGCTCTCCAACCCGCACTGTGGGCCAGAAGACCGTTGAGGCGGCCAGAATCCCGGACACGTTTTGAGCTCCAGAGTCGCTAAGGGCTCGTGCATATACCACGTGACCTACTTGGGGGGAGGGGGGGGTCTGGCCAAAGTCACGGAAAGTCACGTAGGGGGAGGGGGGGGTCAGGGCAAAGTCACGTGAATTCAAATATGTTGCGTGGGGTCGGTTTTGCGGGGTTTAAAAACGGTACCTGAAGTGACGCGGCGAAAGAATCGGTTCGGCGCGCGCGGTCGGCCTACGACTCGGCGTGTGGAGGGGTGGGGGTAGCGCATCCGGCTCTTCTGCTCGTACTTACTCTTCACTTTTTTTTACACCTAGAAAGCGATACGAACCATTTTCCTGCATTTTTCTTCGATTTTAGGAAATCACGTGAGTTAAGGGGGGGAGGGGAGGGGTCTGGCCAAAGTCACGCAAGGTCACATGGGGGGAGGGGGGGGGTCAAAAAGTGGCCTGTTTTAGGTCACGTGGTATATGCACGAGCCCTAAATGGAACTCGAACCGAATGTGTGACCCAACTAATGGATTGCTCCCCAAACGACGAATCCATTGGTGGGGTCACAGTTGCAGTGCCGTGCTTGAGGAATACTAGGTTCAGGTGCGCAGTCGTGTAGGCCCGTGCCCAGTAGGCTGATTCTGAGCACTGCACTGATTACTCTGTCTCTCTCGCACTCATGGCGCGTCCCGTAAGAGAGCGAGAGAGACAGCGTCGAAAACAGTGCTCGGCCTGGCAGCTGGGGAGCGCCCGCCCATCCGAGCATCGGCAGCACCGCAGCCGCAGTGCCAAATGGTTTGCCTACCGGCCCGGCGCACTTCAGCGGCCGCCGACGCGCTCCGCTCACACCACCGCGGCACCGAGGCGTCCGTGTCACAGTGGGCCATAAGACCAGCGCGGGCGGCCAACACTCTAGGCGCGTTTTTAGGTCCAGATTCGATAAACAGGGCTCGAACCGAACGTGTGACCCCCACTAATGGATTCCCCGTTCGGAGAGCAAACCATTATTGGTAGGTCACACGCTCGCTTCGAGTCCCATTTAGCGACTCTGGAGCTCAAAACGCGTCTAGAGTTTTTACCGTCTGCGCCGGTCTTCTGGCCCACTGTTGCCACGTGGCCCGGGTTCGAGTCCTGCCTTCCCGCCGCGGCTTCCCCGTCCTTGGTGATTCGTGAGCCGCGGAGGTAATGCCGGCGTCGCGAGCGAGGAAGGGAGGGGGAAGGGGTGGCATGTCAACGGAATTGGTCAATTTGCGTTTGTTTTCTCTCGCTGCCCAGGGAGCGGTGGCGTGACTACCTGCCCAGTCATAAAGGATGCTTTGGACGACTTTTCTGGGAGGGGTAGGGGGGGGGGGGCTGCCCTGGGCCGCTGGCCTAAATAATGCAAGCCCCGATGGTCTGATGGAAAGGGAGACGGCGGGCAGAAGGCATCACTCCCAGCTCGGCGGGGCGCGTTCTGAGCTCCTGAAACGCTAAATGGCACTCGAACCAAGCGTGTATGGCCCCACCAATGGATTGCTCTCCGAACAAGGAACCCATTGGTAGGGTCACACGTTCGGTTCGAGTCCAGTTTAGCGACTCAGGAGCTCAAAATAAGCGTCCAGAGTTTCGGCCGCCCGCGCCGGTCTCATGGCGCGCCTACTGTGCTCTGCCGGCACGCGGCGACTCACTGCAAATAAAGTTGAAAGCTGCCAACCACTTGAGGCGAGGCGGACGGGCGCCGAGACAGGCTGCCTGTGTCCTGGAACCTGGAGCCCGCCCGGGGCGGCGCTGGGGCGGCACGGGTCTGGCTGGAGGGCCCGGCGGCCGCAACCTGGAAACAAGGGGCGGTAAATGAGTAAATAGAGAGCTGTGATGAGATTGCTCCACGTGACTACGCGTGTGCCGCCCCACCCCAGCCCACCCCAGCCCGCCGCACCGCGCCTGGTGGCCCTGGCACAGTGGGCCAGACGACCGGCGCAGGCGGCCAAAACTCTAGAGGCGTTTTGAGCTCCAGGGTCGCTAAACAGGACTCGAACCAAACGTGTGATCCCCACCAATCAATTCCTCGTTCGGAGAGCAATCCATTGGTGGGGTCACACGTAGGGTTCCAGTCCCATTTAGCGACTCTGGAGCTCAAAACGCGTCAAGAGTTGTGACCGCGCGTGCGCCGGTCTTCTGGCCCACTGTGCCTGGCGGTGGTGGCAGGGGTAGCGCAGTGTACAGCACGCCGAGGGGGATGTCGCACGGATTGCGGCTTGTCGGCCGCTGCCGCCGCCGTTCCAGTATGATCCGTCGCCGTGCGCGTTCCCCTGGAGGTCGCCAGTGGCACTGCAGAATAAATCTCATGAATTGTTGACCAGTTTAATCAAACAGCACAGAGCGGCCCGGCGGCGCACCGGGCGGCACCGGGGTGGCGGGGGCGGCGCGTGGGGGTGGGGGACGATGGGCAAAGGGGAAAGAAGAACATGGCCGTCGCCGTCGGTGGGGCCGGCAGCAACAGCGGGTACGAGAGCAGCAGCTGAGGCAGGTGCCTCCGTTCGTGTGCTAATTTGGACGCTCTGCTCCTACTTCGCCCTTTTACCTGTTGGCGGGGCGCCGGGCGCGGCCCTGCCGCCCGCTGCCGCCACCCGCTTCAACGCATGCCAGACACTGCATCGCGACGGCTCGCCGCTCGAGTCGCTCTCAAAGGGGCGGCGCTCGCTCGCGTTGCACAGTGGGCCAGAAGACCCGGTGGAGGCGGTCAAAATACCGGACCCGGGTTTTGAGCTCCGGGGTCGCTGAATGGGACTCGAGCCGAACGTGTGATCCTCAGCAATGGATTGCGCTCCGAACGAGGAATGCATTGGTGGGGTGTCACACGTTCGATTCGCGTCCTGTTTCGCGACTCTGGAGCTGCTTGAAACGCGTCGAGAATTGCTGCCCCCTGCGCCAGTCCTCCGGCCCACTGTGCGCTGTCACGGGTGGCGCGGCGGGGGCGGCGGGGGCGGCGCGTTCCGCTTCGCGAGTCCCATGAATGCGAAGACACGCTCAAATAATTAGTGCCGTGATAGTCTGGCGGACGCCCTGACTCCCCGACTCGCGGGGCGCGGCTCGGCGGCGACATCGGGCCGCTAACAACGGGGTAGCTGGAGAACATGCCGCCGCGCCGAACGCGGGGCGCGGCACACAGTGGGCCAGAGGACCGGCGCAGACGGTAAAAACTCGAGACGCGTCTGGAACTGGGACTCCAGCCGAACCCTCTGATGGATTCCTCGTTCGTAGAGCAATCCATTGGTGTGGTTACACGTTCGGTTCGCGTCCTGCTTAGCGACTCTGGACCTCAAAACCCGTCCAGGATTTTGACCGCCTTCACCGCGATCTTCTGGCCCACTGTGCGCGGACGGAGTTGCGGCGTTCTTACGCGCTCCACCCGCGCTCGCGTCTCTCGAGTGGTCCGCGCCGCGCCCCGGCAGTGCGTGCGCGAGCAGTAGTGCCGCCCCGCCCCGCCCCGCCTCGCCTCGCCGCTGTACGAGTGGCGGTGTGGTGTGTTTAATTTAATCAGGGCGTAAGGGGTTCGGGGCCGCGACTGTGTGCGACTGTGTGTGTGTGTGTGTGTGTGTATGGGCGTGTTGTTGGGTGTCTATGCGTGCGTAGGTGCTCGTGTGTTTGTGTGTGTGTGTGTGTGTGTGGGACCTGTGTCTGTTTGCTCGGAGGGAGGCAGCTAGAAGAAGCGAGATAGAGGGGATGAGACTGGAGAGAGAGAGAGAGAGAGAGAGAGAGAGAGAGAGAGAGAGAGAGAGAGAGAGAGAGAGAGAGAGAGAGAGAGAGAGAGAGAGAGAGAGAGAGAGAGAGAGACTCGCAGGCAGCGTGGAATACGTCGGTGGAGGCTCAAGTAGCGGCTTGTTTGCAACGGTGCCCCGTCGGGGTGAGGCCCCCCGAGGGGCGCCGCGGGGCCGAGACGCGGTGCGTGGCGTTTTGGCGAGCACGCCGTGCGTCGCGCAAACATGCCACTGTAAGCCAGCAGGCGATGCATGCGCCGAGCAAAGACTGTAACGAATACACTGTCTAAATAAGGGAAGAAAGTAGCCCGTCGAACTCCACCGTGCGTGTGCCTGCTGCTGGGCTGGGCTGCCTACTGACCGAGGCAGTGGGCTAGAAGTCACCCAACCAATGGGAGGGCAATCCATTGGTGGGGTCACCCGTTTGGTTCCAGCCCTATTTTGCGATTCTAGAGCTCAAAACTCGCCCGGTATTTTGGCCACCGGTCTTGTGGCTCCCTGTGTGAGGCCACGCACCTGGGCGACCAAGTCTCCCTCAAGTCGGCCTAGTTGTTCGACGACGTGCCTCGCAGCAAATACGACCCGGCACGGCCGGCTAGTTCGGGGGTAGTTTGTCGTTCGCAGTCGGACAAAGAGAAAGAGCCAATCAAGAGAGGAGCCACCGCCATCGGCCAACCAGGCCAGCAGGGCCGCCGCCGGCGGGGCCGACGGGGAGGTGTGCGTGTGTTGTTTGGGGTCACCGGTCCGGCCTGCGGCCCGCCCGGCCGCCAACGGGGAGGCTTCTGCTCCAATTCCCGCTCTCTTCCGAACGCACTACAAACATCCTCCACCCCTTTTCAGCCGCAGCGCCCCCCCCCCCCACACACACACACACAGAAACCAACAACTAATTAGCCGTGCATACCTGCATTATGCACCCTGATGACACGCACGTGCATTCCTTATTAAAAACAAACACCGAGGCCGGGGGCGGACAACGGGGGCGGCCCGTAGAATGAACTGAGATTAGCCGGGCGCTGCCGGAAGGGCTGCGGGAAAGGAATGCCTGCGAGGAATGAACATGGCGGCAGGGGGCGTCCTGGTCCTGGTGGGGCTGGCGGCCAAGCTGGAGGCCTAGCACAGTGGGCCAGAGAACCGTTGGCGGCGGCCAAAAGCCTATAGATACGTCTCGAGCTCCAGAGTCGCTAAATGAGACTCAATAAAGCCGACCCCACCAATGGATTCCTCGTTCAGAGAGCAATACACTGGTATGGGGTGACACGTTCGGTTCGAGTCCTGTTCTGCGACTCTGGAGCTCAAAACGCGTCTTGAGTTTCGGCCGCCTCCGCCGGTCTTCTGGCCCGCTGTGTGGCGGCGCGGGAGGAGAATCCTTTCGAGAGTTATTTATAAGGCCGCAGAGTTTAATATGCAGCCCGCGTTAAAAAGGCGGACGGCTCGGTGAATCGGAGACGGGGCTCGAACGAGAGACTGGGGGGCGGCGGCCCGGGGGTGGAGAGGACACTTGCCTTGTGTACGACAAGCACCGTTGAATTTATTTTCCTGTTCCTTTTTTGATGTTGTCCTTGCTGGAGTTGTTGTTGTTTGTGGGGCGTCGACCCCCCCGAGCGCCCGGGGTCGCCGTCCGCCCATCCAGCGTGGAAGTAGAATGGGTTGCCTACCTCCCGGGGGTCGGGCGGCCGCAAGCAAGACGGGAGTCGTCAAGTGAATCCAGCCAGGGCCGGACGGCTCCGGACGGCCGGGGCGGCGCACGGTGGGCCAGAAGACCGGTGCAGGCGGACATAACGCTAGACACGTTGTGACCTCCAGAGTCGCTAAATGGGACTCGAACCGAACGCGTGACCCCCGCCGACAGATTGTCCTCCGAACGAGGAACCCATTGGTGGGGGTCACACGCGCAAAGTGCGCCTTGAGTTTTGGCCGGCCGCACCGATCTTCTGGCCCACTGGGCGGCGGATGCTCTCGGACGGGGGCCTCGGCCTGCCCCTGGCCGGGGATGGGCCCCGTAGGAAAAACACAATAAAGAGGTCCCCCAAGTAATAAAGGGCTGTGAGGGGCGGGCGGGGGAGGCGGAGGGCATGCACGGTTGGCAGGGATGTTTTCTCGCAGCAAGTCGACTCGTTACATATTTATACGTGCCGCGGACTATACATACAGCACGGCCCCGCCACGCCCCGCTACGCCCCGCCACGCCCCGCCACTTCCGCGTGGGTGAATGGCAGTAGAAGGGACGGCGCATGAAAAATGAAAGCTGCCAATTTAAGCGTCTGTGAGATTGAGGGCCAAATTGGGCGGCGGTCGGCGGGAGTCGAACCCGGGGCCACGTGCGTTTTCCTTTTCGTTTTCGTCCTGCTTGGCTTGCCTCGTACAGTGGGCCAGAAGACCCCGAATGAGAAACCTATTAGTAGGGTCGCACGTTCGGTTAGAGTTCCATTCAGCGACTCTGGAGCTCACCACGCGTCTAGTGCTTCGGCCGTCTGCGCCGGTCTTCTGGCCCACTGCGCCTCGCGCGCCACACGCAGGCCGAGATCGCCGCGTAGATCACTGCGCCATCCTTCCGGCAAACAGCTCGAAGATCGTCCGAGGCCGCAGCGAGTAGTAACGGGCGAAATGTGGAGGCCAAGCCCCGCCTTTCCCGCCCTTTTCCGAGGGCTTTCCCGAGGGCTTTCACAAGGCCGGGGAAATGAGGCCCAAGATGGATCGGCGGCGTGCCACGCGACCGACTGGCCCGGGCCGGGCGGCGAACAGGGCCGAAAGTCGGCCGACACGGCGGCCGTGTCCGCGGCAGGCTCATTACGAACTGCCTCTGTCGCACAGTGGGCCAGAAGACCGGCGCAGGCGGCCAAACTTCCAGACGCTGAGCAATCCGTGGGTGGGGTCACACGTTGGGTTCGATTCCTGTCTGGCGAGTCTGGAGCTCAAAACGCGTCTGGAGTTTTGGCCGCCACCGAAGGTCTTCTTGCCCACTGTGCACGGGGCGTCCCGCAGCCACGCAGAGGTGCGAGAGAGACAGAGCGACGGAGCGGGCCGGGGCGGTTGATGGAATCGGTAAAGTCAAGACACTGCACACGCAACGGCGCGGCCCTCGCCCTGAGAGCCGGCGGCCCCGGCGGCCCCGGCGGCCCCGGTCGCGTTTCAGCTTTCAGCCTGATTGGACATCAACAAGCGTAAGCACGCTTTAAGGGTGATGAGCGGAGCGCGAACAAGGAAGTCAAGCGTGAAGGAGGGGAAGCTTACGGGGAGGCGCGGGCTGTCGGTCGAGCCGAGCCGAGCCGCCTCCGGTGTAGGCAACTCCTTCGACGCGGCTGTCGGCTGGGACACCCCCTGGAAGGCAGGCAGCCACTCAGGCACCCGCTGCTATTGAGTCGCCTGCTTGTCTGTCTGTCTGTCTGTCTGTCTGTCTGTCTGTCCCCGACGACAACGTACCGCGCCGAGCTCCGCGACAACGGAGTGCCTGTTGCCACTCTTTTAGGCGGGCCTCCACAAAGTCCTTCTGTCAAATTAACATAGCGGAAAAGACTTTGATGAAAACGTGGCTCGGGGCCGAGCGCGCCGCCGCACAGAGGGCCGGAAGACCGGTGGAGGTGGTCAACATTCCGGACGGGTTTTGAGCTTCAGAGTCGCTAAATGGGACTTGAAACGAACTTGTGACCCCACCAATGGATTCCTCGTTTGGAGAGCAATCCATAGGTGGGGTCACACGTTCGGTTCGAGTCCCATTTAGCGACAAAGAAGCTCAAAACCTGGCTAGAGTTTTGGCCGCCTGCGCCGGTCTTCAGGCCCACTATGCGACGCCGGTCCGCCCGCGCTGGCAGCCCACTACGCTGCAGTGCAGGCTGACAAAGCAGGGGCCTAAATGCGGGGCGCCATGGAACTAGACACCGCTTAGCAACTTGACGAGCGGCGGCGGGGCGGGGTGTGGCGGGGCGGGGCGCCGGGGGTTAGGTGACGACAGGCCTTTATTTCGCCAAGAAGTCTCGCCCAATATAGCTAAGCCCCCTGTCGTCGTCGGCAGCCCTTTCCCCTTTCTCTCAAAGGATTGGCCGTGTATATAGATATACAGGTGGCAGGTCCTCGGCAGGTCGGCACACACTTGTTGCGACGAAGCCCCAGCCCAACCCGGCGGGGGCCCGCGGGGATTCGGCGAGGCTGTTCTCGTAGTTAAAGGGATTATCTTTCGTTCGAAACAAAGCGGGTGGTTATGGGGTGGCCCGGTGCGCTTCCCTTAATCGGCGGCGTCGTCGTGCCGGACAGCCCGGCTGGCAGCCGCGGCCCGCGGCCGGGACAGCCCGGACAGACGGGGCCGGCAGCCAACGCAGCAGCTTGGCGCTCTAATTTCGGCAGCTTCCTCTAATCCGGGCGCAAAGTCAGCAGGCTGGCGGGCAGGTGCGGGTAGAATGCAGCCTCAGGGGGACCAGGACGACTTTGGGGACCTCGGTGGCCTTGGCGACGGCCTCTCCGGGGACAAAGACGAGCCCACGATGACGGCCCAAGGGCAGGGAGCCTGCAGGGCCAGGGCGACCAGGCTGGAGGAAATTAATCTAATCGGCCGGCCAGAGGGAGAGTGCCGCACAGTGGGCCAGAAGACCCCTCGAGGCGGTCAAGGACGGGCTTTTAGCCCCAGAGTCCCTCAAAACCCGTTTTGACCGCCACCTCGAACGGTCTTCTGGCCCACTGTGCGACGCAGTGACACAGTGACGCCCAAGCCGTTCGTTCCCGAAGCGAGAGAGACAGGATGGTGGCTGCGGTGTGTCGTGGCCGTGACGCCGTGAGCCGTCGCGTCGTCGCGTCCCTTGAGCCGTCTGGTCGACAAGTTCCCCCGACGGAGGCGAGGCGAACCGCGCGGGTGAGCCGAGCCAGCCACGTCAACAACAATCTTCACCCCGTCAACGTTCACTTTGCAACGGGCAGCGCCACGCCACGCCGCCGTGCCGTCAGTCGATCGTAAGGGTGGAGTGTTTGGCCGGGAGGTGTCCCTGGGGCAGGCCGGCGACGCCGAGGCCGCCCCGCCCCACCCCGCCCCGCCCCACCCGCGCCCGCGCCAGCACCACAGCTTAATTAAAAGCAAATACCGCCCGGCGTCACGGGTGCCAAAAGCACAGGGGCGCGGCGGACGCGCTAGCATGCGGCGCTCGGAATCGGCGAGCTTCAAAGTGGAGCAGCGGAAAGGGGTAGCTAGAGCAGTTACCGTACCGACAGTGTGCGGTGCCGTTTCCGCGCGTTTTGAGCTCCAGAGTCGCTAAATGGGTCTCGAACCCAACGTGAGACCCAACCGATGGTTAGACCCAAGCAATGCATTGGTGGGGTAACACGCACACGTTCAATTCGAGTCCTGTTGAGCGAAGCCCTGGAGCTCAAGACCCATCCGGGATTTGCCCACTGTGCACCTGGCAGCGGCACGCCCCATCCCCGCGGGCCACGCCAAGAATGTTTGTTCCTCATCAAGCACGAGAATCGCGTTTTTGCCGAGCGCCACCCCCACCCCCCCGGCGCCGAGCACACCGTCGTAACTACCGCGGCCGTCCGTAACGGTTGCAAGGGGCTGCGGGTGCGAGGGCCCCGCGCCCCTGGGACGCGGCCGGCCGGCGGGAAAAAGCAGCCTGGTGCCCTACTGGCTCCGCCGCGCCCCGCCCCACCCCACCCCGCCCCGCTCCACCCACGCCGCCCCACCCACACCACCACACCCCGCTACGTCAAGCGCGCGGGCCAATCTAATTAACTGGGTCATGTCCCGGTTCGCTGTCCGGCCGTCACCTTCACGGCCCGAGTCCCGGGTTCGAACCCCAGCCCCGTGCGGCCGCGGCAAAAACCAGGCGGCCGGCGTCGCGGCGGATGAGCGCGTGCGGATGGAGCGGAAGGGGGGGTCAGGCGGAGAAAAACGGTGGGGCATCAACAAGTTAGGCGCGCCTCGTGTGTCGTCGTCCTGGAAGGTCGCCAGTGGCGTGGCGGGTGCGGCCCGCCGATGGCTACGCCGCTGCCATAGTCCGCTGGCCCACAGTGGGCCAGAGGACCGGTGGTGCCGGTCAAATTCCCGGACGCGTTTTAAGTCCCAGAGTATCGCGACCAGGCATGGGCACGGTACTCCACAATCGGTACCGCAGTACTTTACCGGTACTACCGAAAAATATGGTACCGCGGTACTTTACCGGTACTACCGAAAACTATGGTACCGCGGTACTTTACCGGTACTATCGAAATTTTCGGTGCCGCGGTACTTTACAGGTACCTTCGAAAGTACCGACGGTACTTGACGTACCCACGGGTATCACGGACTCCATGCGCTGCAAACCGCTGTACAGCGGCGCATCCAACAAAAGAACTTGGAGGAGAAAAAAAGAAGAAAAAATGGGGGCCCTTCTCCCACCTCCCCACACAGTAGGGAGGACCGCCTGCAACTTCGGTGGATCGGGGGAACCGGTGCATTCCAGGCGGCGACCCCAGGGGTTCTCATCTGATGTGGGCCGGGTGAAGGGCGGGGGTTGAGAGCCTTTGGTTTTCGCGGGGTGGTCAGTGGTACCCACAGTGGTACCCCCGCTGTCCGGCGCTCTCTACCGAACATGCAGTGTGAAGGGCCAGCTTCAAAGGACTTATCAACTCCAAACCGACGAATCAGAATGGACCCACTCGCGACCAATTGCGAGTGGCTGGAACGACCGGGGATCGAACCAGTGCCGAGGCCAATCCGCCGAAGCGGACTGCTTTTTAGACACCCAAGCATAGTGGACGACAAATGATCTAGACCACTACGCTATCACGACTGCACATCTGCCGAGTGTCGGACGACGGCTTTGAGTCGCATTGGGATGAGGGATGCAGTCGTAAAATGTATTGAAATGTTGGGATTCGATCCCCGGACCTTACTGCTCAAGTCCGACGCCTTAGCGATCTCAGCCACCACGGCTCATGGTAGATGCGGCGTCAGCCGGGCTCTAGACGCGGCAGGGATGGAGCCGCAGTGAGCGGGTCATTCGAAAAATGTTGAGAAAAAGTGGGACTCGATCCGTCGACCCCGGTACCGGGAACCGACGCCTATACCACCTCGACCACCACGACTCATGATTGGGGACGGGTAATGTCAACGCCTTTGAACTGCACTGGGAGTGCGGTCCGCACTGCCGCACTCCGAGTGCGGCTCAAAAGACATGACATCACTTGGCCTAATCATAGGCCGTGGTGGTCGAGGTGGTATAGGCGTCGGTTCCCGGTACCGGGGTCGACGGATCGAGTCCCACTTTTTCTCAACATTTTTCGAATGACCCGCTCACTGCGGCTCCATCCCTGCCGCGTCTAGAGCCCGGCTGACGCCGCATCTACCATGAGCCGTGGTGGCTGAGATCGCTAAGGCGTCGGACTTGAACAGTAAGGTCCGGGGATCGAATCCCAACATTTCAATACATTTTACGACTGCATCCCTCATCCCAATGCGACTCAAAGCCGTCGTCCGACACTCGGCAGACGTGCAGTCGTGATAGCGTAGTGGTCTAGATCATTTGTCGTCCACTATGCTTGGGTGTCTAAAAAGCAGTCCGCTTCGGCGGATTGGCCTCGGCACTGGTTCGATCCCCGGTCGTTCCAGCCACTCGCAATTGGTCGCGAGTGGGTCCATTCTGATTCGTCGGTTTGGAGTTGATAAGTCCTTTGAAGCTGGCCCTTCACACTGCATGTTCGGTAGAGAGCGCCGGACAGCGGGGGTACCACTGTGGGTACCACTGACCACCCCGCGAAAACCAAAGGCTCTCAACCCCCGCCCTTCACCCGGCCCACATCAGATGAGAACCCCTGGGGTCGCCGCCTGGAATGCACCGGTTCCCCCGATCCACCGAAGTTGCAGGCGGTCCTCCCTACTGTGTGGGGAGGTGGGAGAAGGGCCCCCATTTTTTCTTCTTTTTTTTTCCTCCAAGTTCTTTTGTTGGATGCGCTGCTGTACAGCGGTTTGCAGCGCATGGAGTCCGTGGTACCCGACGGGGCATGCACTTGCGTAATATAGTCGTGTCGCTCAATCCGTAATAGTGCGCGGCTGCGCGCCCGCTGACAGGACCGACGGTACTTTTCGTTACTTTACTCGCAAATCGGTACCGCGGTACTTTACCGGTCCCTTTCGCGTCATCAGCACTGCGGTGCCGGTACTTTACCCAAAAAAGTACCGCGGTGCTGGTACCGCGGTACTTTACTTTACTTTCCTGCCCATGCCTGATCGCGACACGCATTAATACCACATAAATAGATTTCTCTCCGAACGAGAAATCTACTGGTGGGGTCATAAGTTCGGTCCGAGTCCAGTTTAGCGACCCTGGAGCCCACAACGCGTTTAGAGTTTCGGCCGCCTGCGCCGGTCTTCCGGTCCACAGTGTCGCGCCTTCACCGCGCCGTCATTAACCTTTCCACGGCGCGGCCCCGCGGCCCACCAGTGTGCAGTGGCGTGCGCAAAAATTTTGAAGAGGGAGGGGGTTCAAGCCGTGGCAGAGGCCGTGGCAGAGACCGTGGCCGCCGTAAAAGGCATCGCGACAAAAGGCGCTGGACGGCCCGGGCCGGACTTCCCCCTCCCCCACATGAAAGCATCCCCCGTGATGATGATGTATTCATCGCCAACGACGTGGCTACATACAACATGCCTCGCCGCAAAATTGTTTTGGCGCAGCGCGGCGCGCTCAGCGCACAGTAGGCCAGAAGACGGGTGGGGGCGGTCAAAATTCCGGACGGCGTTTGAGCTCTTCTAGAGTCGCTACATTGGACTCGAACCGAACGTGTGACCCCACCAACGGATTGCTCTCCGGACGAGGAATCCATTGGTGGGGTCACACGTTCGGTTCGAATCCTCCCGAGCGACTCTGGGGCTCTGAACGCGTCTAAAGTTTTGGCCGCCTGCGCCGGTCTTCTGGCCCACTGTGCGGCCCGGCCTCGGCCCCGCCCCAATCTGATTCTCAGTTGCGATAATGACCCCTCCATCTCATGCAGGGCGGGCATGATGCGGCTCGGCTGGCGGCGGGCCTCACAGAAACGGGTCCGGGACGGCCACCCTTCCCCGGGCCTCGCAAATCCGTATGAATCCCTCCCCCGGCCGGGCCCCAGTGGCCTTGCCGGCCTTGCCGGCCTTGCCACCGCCTCGGCCGGCATGCCATTCGACAGATGAAATATCCCAGGCCGCTTTGGAGCCACGCAGCGCAGCCCCATAACCACGCCGGGGTGGTCATCAGCCTAGAGCCCCAAGCACATAGGCAGCCCCATAGGCAGCGCGCCACCGCAGCTGAGGGCACTTCCCGAACGACGCGCCCTATCCACGACTCACAGTGGGCCCGAAGGCCAAAAATCTAGACGCGTTTTGAGCTCCAGAGTCGCTAAATGGGGCTCGAACCGAGCGCGTGACCCCACCGATGGATTCCTCGTTCGGAGAGCAATCCATTGGTGGGGTCACACGTTCGTTTCGAGTCTTATTTAGCGCTGGAGCTCAAAACGCGTCTGGACTTTTCGCCGCCTCCACCGGTTTTCCGGCCCACTGTGCGGCTTATAGTGCAGGGTGGGTACCCAAAGGTGAGTGGGCCGCCTGCAACATTTTAATCCACCCTGCGCGCTAGGCGGGGCGGGAGCGGGGCGGAGCGGGGCGGGGGCGGGGCGGGGGCGGGGGCGGGGCGGGGGCGGAGCCACTCCAGGGATGATATTCGCAGGCAGGGCCGCGCGGTGCGTGGTGGGGCGAGACGCCCCCGAGGTGCAGGTCCCCCGTCCGCCGTCCAAGGCCAGCTGGCCGGCTGGACTGCGACTCGGCGACCCCGGCGTCCCCCAGATATGTGTTCAAATAAAAGCACTGTTCGGCATCAGACCAACTGGCCTGGCCAGGCCCACCCAAGCATGCGGCAGGGATGTGGACGGTTCCAGGCCTGGCCCTCTGCGTGGTGGCGGCCGTGGCGGCGGCCATCGCGCCGGTCACGGCATAGCGGCGCGGTGGCGGCCTCGGCCTCCAAGACGAAACAATAACGGCCTGCTGGCGGAACCCCTTCGCCGACAAGCAAGCCGTGTGCCTAGCCAAGCACGCGGCCATCCCCTAATCTGTTTAACGCTCACAAACAAGTTGCATTCAATTTGTAGCCGGGCCGTGGCGAGCCGGGCGGCCAGGCCGAGGGGGTGCTCGTCGTGGGCTTGATGTTTCCGCGCCAATGTGTCGGCTCACACAGCGTACCTGCTAATGGCGCGCCAGTCGCTCTGTCTCTCTCGCACCCCGTCGGGTCGTCCCTCGAGTGCGAGGGGGACGGAGCGACGACGGCACTGTCGTTTGGAATCGACCCGCTGGCCCGCTCCGTTAGCGCAGTCGGCGTGCAGCGGATCCGCTCCGCTCTAATCTCGTTACAGACCGCTCTGCATATTGTCACAGCCGCCCACGACGCCGCCTGGCCCGCCTGGCCTGCAGGGCACAGTGGGCCGGAAGACCGGTGCAGGCGGCCGAGACGGCTCTGAGCTCCAGCTTGCGTTTTTTTTTTTTGGTACATTTTTTAAAGTCGCCGCTTACGAACGTTTTGTCCACGCGTGCAACTTGGTCATTCCCGCTCCAGCCTTGCAGGCTGATTCCGAACAACGCTCCATCGCTCTGTCTCTCTCGCTCGCGTGGGGCGTCCCGTGTGGGTGCGAGAGAGACAGAGCGAGCGTGCGGGATCAAAGCGCCCCGCCCAGCGCCGGCGGCGGGAAGGAGTGTCAAGCGCACAGTGGGCCGCGACGAGTGTGGGTCCCAGTCCTGCACGCGTCCATAGGGTGCTGCACACCCGCGGCGCCAAATTCAAAAAGGAAATGAGATTTTTGTCGGCGGGATGGTGACAAGAGTCACAAGGAAAGTCGGACTCGGGAAGAAGAAGAAAAAAACAACCTGCCACAAAGCAAATGTAAAAGCGAGCCGATTTTTTTACGTCTTTTTGCGGTGCGGTGACTGTGCTGGTGGCAAATTTAACGCCAGCCGGCACCCCTCCGCAGCAGCCAGCACCCCACAGTGACCAGCAGCCCGGTCTTAGCTCCGGCAGTGGCTTGTGCCGACATGTCATTAAATGAATCTGGCTGCGGCCCAACTTGGTCGCCACCCTCTGTTTCCGCGCGTGAGAGAGAGACGCACACACACACAGAGAGAGAGAGAGAGAGAGAGAGAGAGAGAGAGAGAGAGAGAGAGAGAGAGAGAGAGAGAGAGAGAGAGAGAGAGAGAGAGAGAGAGAGAGAGAGAGAGAGAGAGAGAGAGAACGTGTGGCGCAAGGCCCAGAACGGAAGGGATAGACCGGAAGGGCGGCCGCTGTGGAAGGGGCAGTTAGTTAGAGACGCTTACAATGTTGCAGCGACGAACAAACCGATCCACAGTGGGCCAAAACTCTAGACGCGGTTTTGAGCTTCAGAGTCGCTAAACATGACTCAAACCGAACGTGTGACCCCACCGATGGATTGCTCTCCGAACGAGGAATCCATTGGTGGGTACGTAACACGTTCGGTTCGAGTCCCATTTAGTGATTCTGGAGATCAAAACCCGTTCGCAGACTGCTTTCACCAAACTTCTGGCCGACTGTGCGATCCGCACAAACATTTGGCTCGTAATTCTTGTTGTTCCCATTTCTGTGAAATTCATTTGAAATATTTTCAACTCGTCGCTTTTCTTTTTTCATTTCAAAACGTGAATGCAAACGTGTTTTATGCGTGGCGGCTTGCCCGGCACGCGCCAGCCACCCTTGCAGCCTGAGTCTCTCTCTCTCCCTCTCTCTCTCTCTCTCTCTCTCTCTCTCTCTCTCTCTCTCTGCTGGCGGGCACACGTGCGCCTAAAGAGCAGGGGAGGGGAACGCTAAGGGAAATAAGGGAATGTCTTTATTTCGCCGGTACGATGATCAAAGCGATCCGCATGCATCAACATGACCCTGGGGTGGGCTTGCCTCGCGGGCCCGGCGACGGCCTGGCTGGCCTGGCCGGCCTGGCGCCACCCAATTAGAACGCCGGCGGACTAAGTGCTGGCCTCTTCTGGCCCACTGTGCGGCGTCGCGCTGTTACGTGTTATTTTTAGCAGATGATAACTTCGCTAAAGCTAAAGCAAGCATGCTAAGCTGCAATTGCAATGAAGTTGTCAGCTTGCTTTTACTATAGATATTAGTAGGAGCGGGCAGTAAGGGGCGGACCATGTCTGCCTGGCTGTCGCTCATCCGCGCAGCGGCCGCCACGCCACGCCACGCCACGCGCTCGTCCGGATCGGGGCGCGCATCGCAACGGCAAGGACCAGCGGGGCCCCCTCCTCTCCCTCCCCATCACACCGCCGCTGCGCCGCCGCCCGGCCCCGGCCCCGCGGGTGCGCAGCGTGGCAGGGCTCGGCGTGCGTGCACTATGCTCGACTCGTACCGACTTAAATAAAATATAATTAATTTGATTTAAATTGTATATATATATTGTCTATATCTGTATTAAATAAATCCTAGAAAAACTAATTTCATATTATTCATATTGCAAATGTCAATTTTTGTGAATGGAGTGATAAACAAACATACATTAAAATACACATTCTCTTTAATATATCATCTGCTTCCACGTTAGCGTTAGCGTTAGCGTTTTTAAAATCAAAGAGCTGGACGCACTTTGAATGTTTTCCTCTTGGACATATCACACGTTCAATACACCGAAACTGAGTTGTGGGTTTGCTCTGTACAATGTACCACCCTGAGACGGCGCACTACATCCACGACAAACCGGTTGGCAGGCAGGCCTCGACATGAAGCTCCGCGCCAGCGCCCATGGCGACGTGCTGGATGCCGCGGTGTACACGGCCTCGGCGGTGAAGATGAGCAGACCTCGGCCCCGGGCTGTGCGCGCGCGGCCGCCTGCGCCGGTCTTACTGTGGCTCCCTCATCGGTAGCGGTCCAAACACAAAAGAAACGAAAAAGTGGGCCCTGCTGTTCTGCTCCAGCAGCCGTGCCGTGCTCATTAGGCAAGCAGAGAGAGAGAGAGAGAGAGAGAGAGAGAGAGAGAGAGAGAGAGAGAGAGAGAGAGAGAGAGAGAGAGAGAGAGAGAGAGAGAGAGAGAGAGAGAGCAGCCCTTCGAGTGTGCAGGCCGGGCCAAAATAATGCACTGCTGGCTGCCTTGTTCCCGGCTTAATCACACAATTTCCCCTTTTGGTCTTGCCTGCTGGCCCGTGGGACCCCACGGTTCCTTCCGAATGCTCTTTCCAGCCTCCTCCGTGCTCCCCGTCTCCTCCCGGTCCGGGGCCTCCGGGGCGGCGGCCTCCGGGCGGCGCGGCTGCTCCGGGGCGCCTCCGCCTCCCCGCGGGCCTTCCCTTGCCTTCCCTCGCCTTCCCCGCAGCCCGCCTCCCCCTCGGCGCGGCCCTTGGCGTTCGCTGATGCGTCCAAAATCAGCCATTTTCGTGAAGCAAACCGTGTGATGGCGTTCCGATCCGTCAGTGTTGTCGGGGTGCCGCCGCGCCGTGCCACGACCATGCCGCCGGGGGCCTCGGGCCGACCTGCTGTCTCCACCAGCCACAGCTCTCTCTCTCTCTCTCTCTCTCTCTCTCTCTCTCTCTCTTCTCAGACTCTCCCCGGCGAGGCCCCGCCGCGCCCCCATGGGCCCTCTAGAGCCTTCGCCCCGCCCGCGCGTCTGACACAACAATAATGTAACGCCGCGCGCCCCGCCCCGCCCCGCCCCGGCCGCCAGGCACCGCCAGGCCGCGTAATGCACTACGTGCACGTAGAGTGTTCCGAGCGCACCGAGTGTACGCGGACACGACGCGCCGAATTGCTTGCAGCAGCGCGCTCCCCACCTTGTTGTAGGACGTGGGGTCGCCGTCGGGGCCGCCGCAGACGTGAACACGGTGCCGCCCAGAGCCAGGATGCTGCCTGGGACAGGCTAAGGTCCGTGACATTCAAAGGCAAGACACTGGCAAGACCGTCGCACCCGGGGGGAGGTATTCTAGTCACTCACTCCGGCCAACGGGTCACCTTACCGCGCGCGCGCGAGTGTGTATGTGTGTGTGGTCGACCCTTCTCGCACGCGACGCGCTTGTCCTCCTGGTGCGTCGTCCTTGCGTCAGCACGCGGCGGTGGCGGCGGCCTCAAGGACCTCCAGGACACGCATGGGTGCGTGCACCCCGCGAGCCACTCCCCGCGGACGTCGTCCACGACGACAGCGTCTTGCTCGCGCCGTACAGTGGGTCGGAAGACCGTGGAAGCGGTCTGAGTCCCGGACGTGTTTTGAGATCTAGAGTCGCTCAACAGGACTCGAACCGAACGTGTGACCCCACCAACTGATTGCTCTCGGAACAAGGAACCTATTGGTGGGGTCACACGTTCGGTTCGAGTCCCATTCAGCAGCTCTAGAGAGCTCAAAACGCGTCCTGGATTTTCAGCACCTCCACCGGTCTTCCGGCCCACTGTGGACCGTCGAGGGTGCACCAGTAGTGCGGCGTGCGTTTGATTTCCAGCAGCTGGAGTGCCTTCTCCAGCAGCATGGCCTGCTTCGTCTTGTGCAGGATCACGGCGAGCGGCGCCGCGCCGCCTGGACTTCCGCGAGGTAATTGCGTGTTAGCGGCGCCCTGTTTGCGGCCACCGGGCCGTGGCGGGGCGGGGCGGGGCGGGGCGGGGCGGGGCGGGGCGGGGCGGGGCGGGGTGGCCGATGGAGCCCTTTGGAGGCGCGGCGCTGGCGTGGTGCTTCCCCATCGCGGTGCTGCGGTGCTTCACGGCCGCAGGCAGGCCAGGCAGGCCGCTGGGTGGCGCCGGAGGGGGCGCTTTGCTTTGTCCAGCATTCAAATTAAACAGACGGGCCGCGCCCGCGGCTGCAGCCCGGCTGCCTGGTGGTGCCCCGGCCTGGGCATCGGGTACAGGTCACAGCACAGAGGACCAGAAGACCGGCACGGGCGGCGAAAACGGGTCGGACAAAATCAAAAATACGGATGGGCGGCGGGCCAGGTCGGACAAAATTTGGTCGGACAAGCCATGTACTTCGGCGGAAACTCTAGACGCGGTTTGAGCCTCTGAGTCGCTAAACAGGACTCAAACCCAACGCGTGACCCCACCAAAGGATTTTGGCCGCCTGCCTTCAGTGCATGGTGGCAGATCACTCGGCGAGCCTGGAAGTCTCCAACCGGACTCCGAATTCCAATTTCTTCCAGCCGCCGCACCCATCCCTCAGCACAAAGTGTCGGCAGCGGCTGTTGAGCAAACAGGAAATGAACAGCCAAGGGGCTGAGGGGGTTGAAAAAAAAAACAAAAAAAAACGCTGATCCACCAGAAGGCATTTTTCTTTCTTTTTTTTTTTAAGAAATAACAGAAAGTACGGAAGAAGACGGAGCCTCCTCCTTACCTCCTCGAATTGCAATGCCTCCGGGGGGCAAAGCCGGGCCCCGCGCAGCAGACTCATCGCTCTGTCTCTGTCGCACTCACGGGGAGTCCCGTGTGCGTGCGAGAGAGACAGAGCGAGACTTCTGCGGGATCGCTCGGCAGCCCGCAGCGCCTACAAATCAGCGCGGCCAGCGAGATGTGCTCATTATTCATAACACTCGAGCGGATCCTTCATCATTAGGCGGGACCGAGTTCAAATCCACACGCGGTATCAATTACAACGCCCTTCTCGCTTTCTTTTTTCGGCTCCAAAATAAAAAAAAATAAATAAAAAAAAAAATAAATAAAAAAAATATTTGGCGGCAGGGGCCGCACAGTGGGCCGGAAGACCGGTGGTAGTGTCGGTCAAAATCCCGGACGTGTGTTTTGGTGGGGTCACGCGTTCTGTTCAAGTCCCGTTTAGTGGCTTTCTGGAGCTCAAAACGCGTCCAGAGGTTTGGCCGCCTGCGCCGGTCGTCTGGCCCACAGTGGGCCGTCGGCTAGAGAGAGCTGACTCTCCATGAATGCGGGAGAGACGAGTCGACAACAGCGAAGTGCGGCATCGGTCGTGTGCTACTGACACCGCTCAACCGAAAACCGCTTAATTAATGATCCAGCCACCGCGCTGCGCTTCGCGTGTCCTTTCTTCCCGCGTTGAATGAAACACCGAGTGCCTATGCCGTTGGGTGCGATTCCGAAAGGCGCTTTGGTCGCTCTGTCTCTCTCTCGTGCGAGTGAGACGCAGCGACCAGAGCACTGAATGGCGCGCTGCACCGGCCCCAGTCGGCGGCGGCGCGCGCCTGGAAGGCCTGGAATCTCAGCTCAGCGCGAAAAACAACAATGCATTGCGAGAGAGGAGGGAAGGCACGTTGATGCGATACAAAGCCCACCATAGCTCTGCCTGGCTCCCCCTGCCCCGCCACAGTGGGCCTGAAGACCGGCGCAGGCGGTTAAATTTCTAGACGCGTCGTGAGCACCAGAGTCGCTGAATGGGACTCAAATCAAACGTGTGACCCCACCAAAGGATTCCTCGTTCGGAGAGCAATTCGTTGGTGGGGTCACACGTTGGGTTCGAGTCCCATATAGCGACTTCGGAGCTGAAAATCCGTCCAGAGTTTTGGCCGCCTGCGCCGGTCTTCTGGCCCACTGTGCGTGGCGCCTCGCCCTCCGCCCTCCGTGAGGCCCTCCTCCACCCCTCCATGCAAACCCATCAGCAGCCGCCACGTCGGCCAGGCAGGCAGGCAGGCAGGCAGCCTCCCTCTGGGCGTTGCGCGTTGCGTCCACGATCTCGCCGGGGTAATCCAAGCCCGGCCCGCCGCATTCCTGGCGGTGCTGCGTCCGTTTTGTTTTCCGTGTGTTTTTTTTTGGCCGTTGTTGTGTTCCCCGTTTCGGCGACATCGAGAAACAAAGGCACTGCCGGCAGTCACTGGAGATGGACCGCTTGGACGCCGAGGAGGACGTCCTCATGGAGACTAAACGCTGTATGGCGGCGTGTCTCTGTTTGACGGAACATTCATCGGTCTTCGCCGCCCTACCCCGCGTCACAGTGGGCCAGAAGACCGGTTGAGGCGCTCAAAATACCGGACGAGTTCCGAGCTCCAGCGTCGCTGAATGAGACTCGAACCGAACGTGTGACCCCACCAGTGGATCGCTCTTGGGACGGGGAATCCATTGGTATGGCCACACGTTCGGTTCGAGTCCCATTTAGCAACTCTGGAGCTCGAAACGCGTCCAGAGTTTTGGCCGCCTGCGCCGGTCTTCTGGCCCACTGTGCGCGCCACCCCTCCTCGCGGGAACAATTCCATTGGTCCGCGAGAGCGATGGAGCGAGCCGGCGTGACAGCCGTGAGCCCCTGAGGCCCCGCCGGCGTCGCCAAGGAGGCCCGCCTGTCCCCCTGGCCTTCCAGTCGCTGGAGAACTGCACTGGAGTGATAGGCAAGACAAGTTTGGAGCGCCGGCCCGGTCGGACCCAACTTCTGGGTATCAGGAGACGCGGGCATAGTTGGGTTTCGGCTCGGCGACGGTTCTGTTTCAAGGCACCCTGCTCGAAATACGTGTGTCTTATCTTGGGATTCGCTATGCGAAAAATCATCGGGATGGGGTTCTCCTTGCAATCCACTTTCAGACGGGAAGGCGCAAATTTGGGGCTTAACGCGAGTTTAGTGGGGCTTACGTGGGCAGATGCAACTGCTTGTAGTTCGTGGCCGTGTGAGTGCGAGAGAGAGGGCGCGCGTTTAACCCGCTAAGTGCAGCCATGGGAAGAGAAACACGTGTGGCTGGCGTCAAAGGATTGGCCGTCGTTTGTGCAGCACGACTTCCGAGGCTGCGTCGGATTAGATGCCTCTCTCTCTCTCTCTCTCTCTCTCTCTCTCTCTCTCTCTCTCTCTCTCTCTCTCTCTCTCTCTCTCTCTCTCTCTCTCTCTCTCTCTCTCTCTCTCTCTCTCTCTCTCTCTCTCTCTCTCTCTCTCTCTCTCTCTCTCTCTCACACACACACACACACGTGCGAATTCCTTTCCCACCCGAGCCGCCCCCTCGCAACCCTTCCCTCTGCGGAGTTCCCCGGTAAACCTTTGGTATCTGGCCGGTCCAGCCTGACGACTTGCTTCGCTGCGGTGCGGGTCGTTGCGGCGTGGCGTGGCGTGGCGTGGCGTGGCGTGGCGTGGCGTGGCCGGGGCTCAAACAAGTATCCTGGCATCGGTCCAGCGGCGCGCCGGCCGGCCGCGGCGGCCCCGCCAGATGCTGTACCTCCAACCCCCCCGAAAACGAGCGCAAATCCAGCGGGTCTCCGTGTTGGTTGGTTCGGGGTGCTCGCCCACCCCTTGGAGAGACACGGCCGGGCGGCCGCTTCGGAATCCCCTCGTCAAACACACGACCGAGGCACAGAAGCACAGTGGGCCAGAAGACCGGTGTGGGGGCGGCCGAAAGGCCTGTACCGGGCCGCCCCGACGGTCTTCTGACCTACTGTGCGGCGGTGGGCGGGTCTCTCTGGGGGTGGGAGCGAGACAGAAGGCAGACACGGCGGCGAGACCCGCGAAAAATGAACGTGATAAATTCGTCGCACGTGCAAATTAAGGAAGAAAGTGGAGGGGGTAAATGAATTGTCGGCTATCGTGTACGCCGTCGGCGGCGCCTCCCTCCCGCTCCGCTCCCTGCATCCCGCGAACACGACACCGCGCTGCAGGCCGCCGAGGCCCGCACAGTGTAGCCTACCTCGCTGGGGGATAATATTTCCCATGACACGTTACTTGGTGATAATGGGGGCTGCGCACCGCGCCGTCCGCAGGGCCGGGCGGGGCGGGGCGGGGCGGGGCGGGGCGGGGCGGGGCGGGGCGGGGCGGGGCGGGGCGGGGCGGGGCGGGGCGGGGCGCACAGTGGGCCAGAAGACCGGTGAAGGCGGTCACAACTTAAGGCGCGTTTTGAGCTCAAGAGTCGTTAAACAGGGCTCGAACCGATCGTGTGACCCCACCAATGGATTCCTCGTTCGGAGAGCAATCCATTGGTGGGGTCACACGTTCGGTTCGAGTCGCATTTACCGACTCTAGAGTTCAAAACCCCCCTTGAGCGGTCTTCTGACCCACCGCGGGGCGGGACGGCCGGGTCCACAGCGAGGGGAGGAGCGGCCACCAGTCCCTGCCGTTTCCCTGCGTGGGCGTCCGAAAGCGCCGATAGGTGTGACTCCAGCAAGCTGCTATGCTCCGCGGGCTCGCTCGCTCGCCCGCAGGCTGCGGTATCTCTCTCGCACTCCTTGGCGGCGTCTCGCGTGGGTGCGAGAGAGACAGAGCGACGGCGGTGCGGAAGCAGCCGCAGGCCGGCGGCGGCCCGGCTGCGTAGACCTGGGCCCTTAATCCTTGATAGTTGTTCTACTTGCCGGGTTACCTAACCTCGCCCCGCCACCCCCCACTGGGCGTCCTGGGGCCCGCAGGCACAATGTATGTTGATTACTCGCGTCATAATATCGTGCAGCGAGCCCAGCCATGCAGACCGGAGGAATTTTCATTACGAGCTCGGCTGGAAGACTGTGGAAGCAGCGAAGCGGCCAAGGCGCCGGGGAAGGCGGCGCGAATGCCCTCCGCGTCGGCCTCGGCCACGGAGGCCGGAGGCCCCGGCCGGCCCCGGCCAAAGCCTCGGCCGCAAGGCCGGCGCCGATTGCGATGCCGCCCCGCGCGGCAAGAAGCTGGCCGCTGTTTTTCCTCGGCCGTCCACTGGGACCCTATGCGGCTGGGAGTGTTCGGCGGCCAAAAAGCGCGCGCCGTCGTCGTCTCTCGTCGGGGTTGTGATTATTTAAGCGCGCGGCAGTGCGAAGGTCCGCGCCGAGGCCGCATCCCCGGCAACCCCTTATCTCGGCCTCGGCATACCGACGCGGAGCAGCGCCGAGCCCCGCCAGATTTGCGCCTCTGATCTTCTGGTGGCGGTGGCTGCCCACCCCGCACGGGGGCGGCGGGGGCGGCGGGGGCGGCAAGCTCTCACTTTCACTTTCCCTCTACTTTGCACGCCCCGCGCGCCCCGCCCGGCCTAGCTTAGAATAATGAAATCCATTTGTAGTAGGCTCTATTTTGGCATATTTGTCTTGACGGCGAGCCAGCGCGGCGCGCAGTGGGCCAGAAGACCTCGGGAGGGAGGCGATTAGAGTCCATGGCGCATTTGGGCTCCAGGGTCGCTGGATGGGTCTCGAATCGAGCGTGTGACCCCACCAATGGATTGCTCTCCGAACAAGGAATCTATTCATGAGGGTCGCACGTGTGGTTCGAGTCCGGTTCAGCGACTCTGGAGCTCAAAACGCGTCCGGGCTTTGGAACGCCTCCACCGGTCCTCTGGCCCAGTGTGCGGCGGCCCGCGAGCCTGGCAGCGCGGCGGCGGTGTCTAATGCGGCAGCCGCCCTCTCAAACTCGCTGAACCCCTTTTACGCCGCGTTCTGCGCCGTGCACTAGTCTGCCGGCTGGTTGCGGGGCGACGTCGCTCCTTCTCTCTCGCACTCGTGGGCCGTCCCGTCGGGGTGCGAGAGAGACAGAGCGGCGAAAGCATGCCGCTGCCACCGCGCGCACTTGGCGGCAACGGTTTCAATCAAAGTTTGGCCCCGAAAGTTCCGCCTAAAAATTAACATCTCCGCGGAAGGCATCAGCGCGGCGCTTCCCGGACAACCCCGCCCGGGCGGCCCTCTAAATTGGTAATGATCCGAGACTGTGCCGTGATGGCCGCCAGGATGCAGGAGCGTCCCCGTCGGGGCCTCGTCGGCCTGGTCGGGGCGGCGAGGCCGAGCGCACAGTGGGCCAGAAGACCGGCGCGGCGCAGGTGGCCGAAACTCTATACAGAGTCGCTGAATGGGACCCGACCTGAACATGTTACTCCACTAATGAATGGCTCTCTGAACGAGGAATCCATCGGTGGGGCCACACGTTCGGTTCCATTCGCTGTCATTTAACGACTCTGGAGCTCAAAACGCTTAACTCCAGGGTTTTGTCCGCCTGCGTCGGTCTTCTGGCCCACTGTGCGGCGCGACCATCGCCCTGGCCGTGGAGTGGGCCGCCCGGCCGGAATGAAATATAAAGGGGCCGGATTGAATTAGATCGCTTGCAAATTGCCGCCAGGCCGTCACGCTGAGACAGGGCGCTTACCCCGAACCGCGTCACTATTACAGCCTGTTTGAGGACCCCTAAGCCCGCCGCGACGGCAGCGCCACAAAGGGAGGACGGATAGAGAAAAAAAACCGCGAGCCCACAGTGCTGCTTTCAACCTCTTCTTTTCTCACTCACTCCCCTCCCGTGCCGCGCACCGACACCTCAGGTTGATTCCGGCCATCTTCATCTCACTCACGTTTCACGCGATAACTTTCATCCCCCGCCCCACCCTACCCCGCCCCGCGTCATTACGTGTGCACGGGTATTACGGCGCATTCCGCACATAATGGGGAGCACATCCTGATGTATGACACGCGCTCACGCGCCCGCACGCACCAACACACGCGCACGCGTGTGCAACCTCTCGCAGCGCCGGCGATGTGTCTCTCGTGTGTGGCGTCTTATATGGCCCCGGCCTGCACCCCTCGAGACGCCGCCGCCGCCCGGGCGACGCAGTGGGAGCGAGGGAGACAGTCGCACAGTGGGCCAGAAGACCGCGCCGGTGACCAACAGTCTAGACGCGTTTTGAGCTCCAGAGTCGCTAAACAGGACTCGAACCGAACGTGTGACCCCACCAATGGATTCCTCGTTCGGAGAGTAATCCATTGGTGGGGTCAAACGTTCAGTTCGAACCTCATTTAGTGACTCTGGAGCTCAAAACGCGTCTAGAATTCTAGCCCTCTGTGCGCAAGGCGAGCGAGAGAGACGGCTGCAGTCACGCGTCGCGGCTGCCATTACTCCTATCCCGGGCGCATCCCCATCTTCGTCGAGCTCGTGTTAATTACAGCCGACTGCAGCCAGGTAACCCTCTCCCTCCCTCCCTCCCTCCCTCCCTCCCTCTCTCTCTCTCTCTCTCTCTCTCTCTCTCTCTCTCTCTCTCTCTCTCTCTCTCTCTCTCTCTCTCTCTCTCTCTCTCTCTCTCTCTCTCCCTCCCGATACGCGATACGGGCGTTGTTGTGTGCGCCGCGTTGCAGGTCGTGGCGGTGGTAAATCGTAGCGCCTTGACGCGGTTAATGAGGCAGTTATTTCGCTATATTGCGGCACGAGACACTTATCTCTCCATGATTCCATACCAGGGAGGCTGGCCAGGGAACGGGTCGGAAACACGCTCTCATTTATGTCAACAAAAATGGACAGTTTATTTTGAGGATTTCTTTAAAAATTGGTTTTTTTCCCTACTTGTTTTTTTTTTGTTTTTTTTTTTTTTTGGTGGGCGTGTGCGGGGCCGCAGTCGGGATAAAGATCCTGGTAGTTAGGAGCAGGGACAGTCAGTGAAAGGCTCTGCGGAGGGCGGCTTGACGGAGGGCTTGGCTGCCAGCTTGGCGGGGCGGCGGCCCCGCGCAGGCCGCCAGCTTGGCTGGGCCCCGGGCCGCCGCCGGCTTGGCTCGGGCTGCACCGTAGGCCCTTGATCCTCACTGCGATGGGGTTAGGGCTGGCTGCTGGTTTCGCGCCGCAAGTTCACAACTTTCAGTCTGCCAGTGCAAAGCTATCCCACCCCTATCCCCTCTCGCTCTGGCGCTGCCAAAACTCGAGTTCGGCCAGCTGGGCAAAGGCGAGGCACGGCTGGGCACGCACAGTGGGCCAGAAGACCGCGGTGCAGGCAGCAAAAATTCTACACGCGTTTCGAGCTCCAGAGCCACCGCAGGCCCGCATGGCCACGCTTGGTTGCTCCGATCCGCGGCGCGGCGGCCCGGCCGCCCGGCTAGGTAGGCATCGCGCCGCGCGCTGAAGACGGCGCGGTGCCTACCCACCAGGCGCTAGCACGGCCGGGGCGGCCGGGGCGGCGAGGGGCGCTGTCGCCGGCAATGATGCGGCGGCTGTCCGGAGAAAAGACGCATCGACGGTGGGGAGCACTGCTTTGCCCCGGGCCTGCCGCTTGCAGCGGACTCTCTCTCTCTCTCTCTCTCTCTCTCTCTCTCTCTCTCTCTCTCTCTCTCTCTCCGCGAGTGCGAGAGAGATGGAGCGGCTCTTCCTCTTTTTCGGCTCGCTCCGATTACCCCTCCTCGGGGGACCGCACCTCAATCACGGCGCCTTCATTACCCGGTGGTGCGGCCCTAGTAGGGGCGGCAATGGTCACGTCAGGGCCTAGGGCCTCTCTCTATGGCCTCCCCGACACGTACGGACGGCCTGCCTCCTGTCTGTCTGTCTGTCGGTCCGTCCGCTTGACGTTCCTCTGCACCGAAAGGGAGACAAGTGCGGAAAGCAGAGCAAGGATATCTATTGAAATGCATGCATACACGACGACGAGAGGGTAGGTCGACTGGACCTTCTCGTGTGGGTTTTTGTGTGTGTGTGCATGTGTATGTGTGTGTGTCCGAGCGCGTGTGTGTGGCCGCGTCCAATCCCGCTCTCTCCTCTCTGCGTCCTGCTCCCCTTTGACGGCGATGTGAAGTGGTTCTCTGTGTCGCTTCATCACGTAATGACCAGGGCCAAGCAAGGGCAGAACGAGACGAGGAAATGCCCGGCAGGCAGCCAGCCAGCCAGCCACGCAGCCAGCACGGTGGAATTCGGTTAGATCCTCTCCTAGTCCCTCCCGCTTCAAGTTTTGGACATGGAGAGGCGCTGCGAAAATGAAAGAGGCCGCGCGGCGCCGCGGATCAGGGAGGAAACACGGACACTCGTGATTCGAGTCCCATTTAGCGACTCCGGAGCTCAAACGCGTCTAGAATGTCGGCCGCCTCAACGGTCTTCTGACCCACTGTGCGACGTGCAGGGAGTATCGGCAGGGCAAAGTCGGCGAGGAGGAGGAAAGGAAGACTGAAGAAAGAAGGCGCTGCAGTGGACGCTGGGGCGCGGCGGCACGTTAAGTGCATTTGCACGTTGGGGACGACAAGCAGGGGATGGATCGGCGGCGCGCATCCCCATGCCGCGCCCCGCCCCGCCGCGCCTCACCCCGCCTCACCCCGCCTCACCCCGCCTCATCCCGCCCCGCGCACACGGCGCCACTCGAACCCTTGTCACAGCCCAGCCCGCTGTCATGCAGCGTCTTGGCCTCGACGGCCTCGACCTATTAGTTCGCGCTGCAGCTCCGCGAATTTGGCGCGGTTCCAGCGGCGCGCACAATGGGCCAGAAGACCGGTGGGGGCGGTCAAAATAATCGCGGACGCGTTTTGAGCTCCGGAGTCGCTAAATGGGATTCGAACCGAACGTGTGACCCCACCAATGGACTCCTCGCTCGGAGAGCAATCCATTGGTGGGGTCACATGTTCGGTTCGAGTCCTCTCCAGCGACTCTGGACCTCACAACGCGTCTGGAGTTTTGGCCGGCCGGCCCACTGTGCGCCGTGCTGCGCTGTGGCGCTAGCAGAGGAGTGTGAGTGGCGGACAGCAAGCACCTCGCCGGTGCGTGTTGCCGCATTCCGCCGCGGGGGCGCCACCATCTAGCATCGGCTCTAAAGGCGGCGCCAGTGGCGGCCGAACTGCAATATTAAGGCACTCGGAGCGAGCAGCCCCTGTACGCCGTCAGGGCCGACCCGCCCTCCTCGGCCGTCGTCTGTCGGAGGCAACCTGTCCCGAACTGGTCCTGGATCCCGCAGCTGTATTCGCTTCCCAAGTCCGCAGTAGGGGTGCACTTACCGGGAAATTGACCGGCCCACTCGGCGCGGCCAGCGGATGGCCAGAGCTGTTCCGGTACACTTTGAGCGGGGCTGGTACCCCATGGCTAGCCGCCGCTGCACAGTGGGCCAGAAGCCCGGCGCATGCGGCCGAAACTCTAGACGCGTTAGCTCCAGAGTCGCTAAATGGGGCTCAAACCGAACGTGTGGATTCCTCACTCGGAGAGCAAGCCATTGGTGGGGTCACACGTGCGGTTCGAGTCCTGTTTTCCGACTATGGAGCTCATAACGCGTCTTGAGTTTCGGCCGCCTGCGCCGGGCTTCTGGCCCACTGTGCGCCGCAGAGTGTCGCAGCTAGGGACGACGGACGCAGTTCAGGACAACGGCCCGGCCCGGGGAATTAATCCGAAGATGAGGTTGCCGACCACACCAAGGCCTCGGAGTACCCTCGCCTCCTCCCCTCCCCTGCCGCGCAGCGCTCTAAGCCGACTAGACGGAGCTGCCTAGACAGTCAAGTCACCCCTACCGCCCCTCACTCTCTTCAATTCCCTGTTTATTTATTCAAATTGGATTATATTTGTCGTATTATTAATGAGCGTCTGCTGCCCTTCTCCGGTAACCGGACGCCCCCGCACTAGTCTGCCCCAAGTAAGTCCCTCCTCCTTCTCCTCCGAGACTTGCACCCCGAATTCCCCCCCCCTTCCCTTTTTCCTATTCTTCGCGCTTCTTGCCCCGCCCCGCCTCTTCGTCTGCTTGACACGGCATCATCCGCCGAGACACTTGGCCGCCGCACTGTACACCACAGCGGGGTGCAGCAGTAGCAGTAGTACTCCGTGAGAGAGAAACAGACACGCGGATGAGCATCCATCCATCTTTTCTAACTCTAACTCTCTCTCTCTCTCTCTCTCTCTCTCTCTCTCTCTCTCTCTCTCTCTCTCTCTCTCTCTCTCTCTCTCTCTCTCTCTCTCTCTCTCTCTCTCTCTCTCTCTCTCTCTCTCTCTCTCTCTCTCTCTCTCTCTCTCTCTCCCTCATCCACTCCCGCCGCCCTTTCATCTCCCTCTTTTCTTAAGTCGCCGAGAATAAAACGCAAATATTGCTCCCTCTGCGTCGCTGAGCGTCGCTCCGCGCCGCGCTGCGTGCATCCATCCCTCTCCGCTGCGCCCCTCGAGGGCGTCGTCGTCGAGTGGAAGCGTTCGGTTGTGTCGTCGTTGAGGCCCCGTCCTGCCCCGCCGCGCCGCGCCGCGCGCCACGTTTTTACCCTTTTTTATTTATGTCGCGTCTCCCTCGCACAGGGGGCCAGAAGACCGGCGCAGACGGCCAAAATTCTAGACGCGTTTTGAGCTCCAGCGTCGCTAATTTGAACTCGAATCAAACGTGTGACTCCGCCCATGGAGTGCTCTCCAAACGAGGAATCCATTGGTGGGGCCACACGTTCGGTTCGAGTCCCATCTAGCGACTCTGGAGCTCAAAGCGCGTCTAGAATTAGGGCCGCCTGCGCCGGTCATCTGGCCCCCTGTGCGAGGGAGACGGGCGGCGCGGGCCGCAGCTTGCACTTCCCATCCAACACTCCCCCGCGCAGACGGGCAGACGGAGCGGACCGCCGAGACAGCGACACGATTCCATTACACTTTAATGCCCGCCGGCCCATACCTGTTGTACTGTAAAGTGATGAAGCGCGTCTCGCGCTGCTGCAGTTTAGCGACTCTGGAGCTCAAAACGCATCTGGAGTTTTGGCCACCTGCGCCGATTTTCTGGCCCACTGTGACGCGATCAAGGCCACGCGCGTAGCGAGTGCCTCCCACTTTCTCTCTCCGTCCCCCTGCGCCGCGCCCGGGGATTCCCGCCACTGTTGCGCACACTTTAATTTCGCGCCCTTAGTTGATGAATGGAGTGCCGGCGGCGCACCTGGCAGACTCATTCCGAGAGTCGTTTTCGTCGCTCTGTCTCTCTCGCTCCCATGCAGGGCCCCCCATGAGTGCGAGAGAGACAGAGCGACGAAAATGGCGCCCGGAATCAGCCTGCTGGCAATAGCTCTCCTTCAAGGAGCCGGGCGCGGCGAAGGCATACGGCGCCCACGGAGCGCGGAGCATCGGGAAGGAGGGGGAGAGAGGCGCGCTTTAATATGGGCGCTCTTTTCGTCCTTTCGGTTCTGATTGTTTGCGGGGGGAGTATACCTTTCCACGTGTTCAACGAGGGCGGGGCGCGGAGCGGCCGCCTGGAGGACCCTGCACTGTGGGCCAAAAGACCGGCGCAGGTGGCCAAAACTCCAGACGGATTTTGAGCTCCAGAGTCGCTCATTTGGACTCGAACCTAACGTGTGACCCCACCGATGGATTGCTCACCGAACGAGAAATCCATTGGTGGGGTCACACGGTTGGTTCGAGTCCTGTTTAGCGACTCTGGAGCTCAAAATCCGTCTGGAGCGGCCGCCGTGTGCCGGTCTTCTGGCCTACTGTGCGCTGGAGGAAGCTGGAGGACGTCGAGATGCTTGGCAGGCTCGTTGGAGGGATGGTGGAGTGGGGCGAGGCGGTGGCCGAAATGGAAGTGGTATTGCGCAATGTTTTTCCCTGAATGCAGTATGCCGCTCCCCACCCCGTCCCGCCCCGCCCCGCCCCGCCCCGCCCCGCCACACATAAAGTCCTCGCATGTAGAATGGTCCTGGGGGAGAGGGACAGCCTACATACGCCCTGTATTATTTGTACTTGCTCTCTCCGCCCCGCGGCGCGGCGCGCGCGGCAGCCTCAAAGAGTTTCCATCTCGCGCCATTATTGGTGGACGGCGGCGCGGAGGGCGGCCCGAAAAACGTCGTTTCCGGGGTTCCGGGCCGCGCCGCGCGCCCTGCCGCCGGAAACGGCCAATTTTCTCAGCGCAAACAACAAAAGCAGCAACAACTCTCATCAGGGCGGTCATTAATAAGCGACCTGGAAGAAAGCGGGCGAAAGCTGCTCGCTGGGGATTCATCAACGCATTCACACGAAAACCCATCGCTCAGCGTCGACGGTGGCGCCCCACAGTGGAACAGCCAGAAGACCGCGGTGGAGGCGGGCAAAATCTCGGACGCGTTTCGAGCCCTAGTCAGTCGCTGAACGGGACTCGAATCGTGCGTGTGACCCCACCAATGGATTACTCTCCGAACGAGGAACCCATTGCTGGGGTCACGCGTTCGATTCGAGTCCCATATTTAGCGATTCTGGAGCTCAAAATTTTGGCTGCCTGCGTTTGTCTTCTGGCCCAACGTGCGCCCTGGGCCTCGCCTCACGCCGCGGTCGTGGCGATTCCAGGAAACAGGAGTATGGAAAATTGCTGCCGTAATTCGCCGCGTGCCCCGTGCCTCTCCCAGTCGGAGCGGCTTTCACGGAAAAACGGATGGAGAGTGTCCGTCGCAGGGGAGCACGTAGTGGAGGTGTGCTTCCTGCTGGATGACGACGACAACTGCAGCAGCAGCAGCAACAACAGCAACAACAACAACAACAACAACAACAACAGCAGCAGCAGCAACAACAACAACAACAAAACACTCAGCATCCTTCGTCGCTCAGTCTCTCTTGCACCTCTTCACGGAATCAGTCGGGTCCAAGTCCTGCAGTCGTCCACCAAGTCGTCCGAGACGTCTTGGACGCACTGCGACCAATCGGCGCAGGTATCCATCAGCCAGAGGAGCGCGACGGATGCGGTGACGACGCGCCCCTGGACAGCCTGGCCGGGGGCACGGCCACGGCGCGGCCACGGCACGGCCACGGCACGGCCACGGCACGGCCACGGCACGGCCACGGCACGGCCACGGCACGGCCACGGCGCGGCCACGGCACGGCCACGGGCAGGCAGGGCCTCGGGGCCATCCGTCACCGAGACGGTCTCAATCAATCCTCATCCCGGCCGTCCAGGGCCCGCTGTCGATGTCTCTTTCTTTCCTCCAAGTTGTTTGCCGCCAAGGGTTCGGCCCGTCGAGACGACGCCGCGCCCTCCTCGCACTGTGGGCCAGACGACCGGCGCAGGCGGCCAGATATGTCCAGACGCGTCCCGAGGTCCAGAGTCGCTAAGTGGGACTCAAATCAAACGTGTGGGACTACCGATGGATTCCTCGTTCGGAGAGCAATCCATCGGCAGGGTTAACACGTTCGGTTCGAGCCCCATTTGGCGACTCTGGGGCTCAAAACGCGTCCGGGATTTTGGCCGTCTGGAACGGTCTTCTGGCCCACTGTGCGACGCCGCGTCGATGCCCTGCTCGTGGGCCGCCGTGCCGGCCGGCCTCTATTAATCCACGCGCGCGCGCACTTTTGTTCCTTCCATCACTGCGCGTCGCTGGATGCTGCGATGCTGCCGACTGATTCCGAGAATCGCTTGTCGCTCTGTCTCTCTCGCACTCATGGGGCGTCCCGTGCGGGTGCGAGAGAGACGGAGCGACGAGAGCGACTCTCAGTCTGCGGGAGGCGATCGCCGCGAACAATGGCGGCACACGCGAGGGGCGCAACGCGCCGGCAGCGGCAAAACAAAACGCACTCGCCGAGCGGTGAGGCGCCGCGCCCCGAGTTTTTGTCTAATTTTAATTTTGGGGGTGGCGTGCCGGGCGGCGGATGGAGGGTGCTGAAGAGCAGTGGGCCGGAGGAGGGGTGGGGGAGGGGGTGGGGGTGGGGGAGGAGTGGGGGAGGGGGTGCACGCTGGGACCGAGTCCTGGTTACCCCAGCTCCGAATAGCGAACCGCTTGAGGCAATCGGCACTAACTTCATTTTGGACCACTGCGTCCGTGATGTGTTTTCGACCTCCGCGGCGTGATTTCGGACCCCCGCGTGACTGTGATGTGTTCTAACAGATGAATAATTGAAAATTAATGATCAACTGTTTTGTACTGTCACATTCAGACTGCGAGCGGCGTGCAGCCGCAGACTGGCAGAGGATATCTCTAGACCGGTGGTGACGCGCGTGTTTAAAGGTTATTGTAAAAAAAAAATAATTTTTAATTTAACAAAAATTAAAAATACCAAAGTGTATTTGAAATTCTTTGCATCTATCTTGGTCTCAACTGACAAATTAAAGTGAATGTTACTGCTTGTAGATTTTCAGTGCAGTAAAAATTACATTAAAATTAACATTCTCATCAGTAAGGCGATGCCTTCCGACGGTCTGTGACGCGATGTTGGACCTCTGCATCTGCATGCTAATGCGTTTTCCTGTTGTAATTGCAGGCCTCTGCGATGCAGTCCCCCCTAAGGTCATGTGGCCTCTCTCTCTCTCTCTCTCTCTCTCTCTCTCTCTCTCTCTCTCTCTCTCTCTCTCTCTCTCTCTCTCTCTCTCTCTCTCTCTCTCTCTCTCTCTCTCTCTCTCTCTCTCTCTCTCTCTATCTCTCTCTCTCCTACCCCCCCAATCGAGACCGTCACCGGGACAAGGGGTGCGGAGGGTGAAGGGCCAGCCCCCTGGACCCTGACGGTCCAGCCCCAATCGGGCCACGGCAACGGCAAGGTGTGCATGCCGGAATGTGCGTCATTTTTCAAGCCCGCTCGATTTCCCGCGAGTGAAATATTCCGTCCAGGGGCGGCATCACAACACGGCGGCGCTGCGGGGGAGCGCGTCCCGACGCGGCGCTGGCGCCTCCTCCGGGACGCCGGAGCCGGAGGAGCAGGGAGCACGCTTCCGGGGGCAGGGGGCGGGACGCACAGTGGGCCAGAGGACCGGTACAGGCCGCCGCCAAAACTCTTGACGCGTATTGAGTTCCAGCGTCGGTGAATGGGGCTCGAACTGAGCCTGTGACCCCACCAATGGATCGCTCGTTCAGAGAGCAATCCATTGGTGGGGTCACACGTACCCATTTAGCGACTCTGGAGCTCAACACGCGTCTAGACCTTCAGCCGCCCGCGCCTGTCTTCTGTCCCACTGGGCGGGGCGAGGCCGTGGAGACAGAGATGCACTACTACGCCGTTGCCTCGGACCGTAGTTCACGTGCAGGCCAGTGCCGCGGGGCGAGGCGGCGAGGCCATCCGGCGGGGCGGGGCGGGGCGGGGCGGGGCGGGGCGGGGCGGGGCGGGGCGGGGCGGGGCGGGGCGGGGCGGGGCGGGGCGGGGCGGGGCGGGGCGGGGCGGGGCGGGGCGGGGCGGGGCGGGGCGCCCCCTCGGAGACACTACAGCCAGAGTCGGCGCGCTCGCACAAAGAAATGATGCGATTAAGTATTTATGACCGGAAGGGGCGGAGACCTCTGGTCTGGCTCGGCGGCGCCTTGGCCTTCCCTCGCCCCGGCCGGGAGCCCTGCGCGGCGCCGCGCCCACGCCGCGGCATCCGACGCGGACCCTTTTCGTTCGAGGAGCGGCGGGCAAAGGAAATGGTTCCCTCGAATGTTTTGCAAGTCACGCGGGAAGGAAGGTCGCCGCGTCGCCGCACAGTGGGTCAGAAGACCGTTGAGGCGGCCAAAATCCCGGACGCGTTTTGAGCTCCAGAGTCGCTAAATGGGACTCGAATCGAACGTGTGACCCCAGCAATGGATTCCTCGTCTGGAGAGAAATCCATTAGTGGGGTCACACGTTCGATTCGAGTCCCATTTAGCGACTCTGGAGCTCAAAACGTGTCCTGGATTTCGGCCGCCTTAACGGTCTTCTGACCCACTGTGCTGCGCCGGGTGGCGGTCGCCGGGGCGGCGTTCTCGGTACACTTTATTATGCCGAGTGGGAAGAAATGTTTATTTTTCCTGACACGGCCCCCTGGAGAGGAAGTACTAGTGGGCCATCTTGGGGTGCAGGACGTGACGGAAAAATTTGCCCGCGTCCCTTCGGCACCGTCCGCCCCGTGCGCCCTTTCAGCATGCATGCATGCACATTTCTACACCGCCAGAAGACGTGGGACTTGGGCGAGCGGACGCACAGTGGGCCAGAGATCCGATGGAGGAGGTCAGAATCCCGGATGAATTTTGAGCTCCAGAGTCGCTGAATGGGACTTGAACTGGACGTGTTACCCCACCGGGTGTATATCAGGGGACCTACTATTTTTTGACCTACTATCATTTTCTTGACTTTCCCCCGAGTAGAGCCGAGCAGTAGGTCTAAACTTGTCCTACTAATTTTCAGAGGGCAGATTTCACGGGACCTACTAAATTTTGACCTACCTCTTGCCCTGTAACATGCTCTGCTCTTCCCCCGGCTCTGACCTACCACCTAGACCTACTCTTCCCCCTGCTCTCCCCCTTGTCGTCCGACGTACCGAACGTTTAATTTCCCATACCCTCGTGTCTGGGCTACGTTCATAGCCTCTCGGAAGGGTGTCCTTTCAGAAACCATTAGGACAAAACAAGGGACGAACGGGCACTGCCAACTTAAACCGCAATGTACCCTCTAGCACCACAGCGCCCCTAGGCCGAATACTGTAGCTTCGTAAAAACAAAAAAAAAAAAAGAAAAAGAAACAGAATTAGCGGGTGTTGAAACGTTGAAACTAAAACTATGGACTAGGTAGGGAATGTCTGTACACTCTCAGCCACAAGCATCGCTGTAGTAGCGGTGGACACAAAGACTCACATTTCATGTTCGATTCCTGCCGCACGCACTCTGTTCGGATCCAGCCATTCAAAGGCACCGCTTCACCGGGAGCTTACCATGCGGCACGGTGGCCGAGAACGATAAGGAGCAGAACTCAGAATCCGGGGAACCCGGGGTTCGACACCCAGTGCAAAGGTCATTTTCGACGGACTGTCCTGGGGGAGCGACAGTCAAATTTTGGGTCGGCAGACGCTTCACTGTTAAAAAAACCGTACCAGTTTACGACATCTGCTACAGTATTTTTGGTACGATACAATACGCAACAGCACCGTACCAAAATTTTGTAATCATTTAGGGCATACGATCCAATCGTATTGGCCCAAGTACAGCCCATACCGTATTCCTCAACGTGCTTTGAAGATGCATTATATCCATTATCGAAACAAACAAACCAAACGACAGGCCTCAACTTTTTCCTCTGTTAAAATATTGCACTGAGTCTACGTAACCACAGCTCTACCTATATTCTTAATTTTAAAAGACGATGCACTCCTTCAATAAGCGTGCACAAAGGTTGTTGAAATTGTTTTGATCTATTCGGTTGTATTATGAACACCCTAAAGCAGTTGATCACTTGTGACAGAAAGTCTAAATAAGAAGGATAAGAAGATAAAGAAATATACAAGAAGAGTTGTTGCCTTTTAGTCTATTTAATTTAGAGCCTCAGCATTGATATTGAACATTCTATTAAAACAATCTTTTGGAGTTCATTCCTGTAAGATAGACAAACCACCAGTCTCTTGTGATCTCAGAATGGCTGGTAGGCCCACATTTTGTTATATTGATAACATCATATTTTTTGCAGCACCTCCAAAGTGTAACACTCCTCAAAAACACACAATCTAGATTATTTGTCAGCAAAGCATTAGAACTTGAGATATATCACCACCATTTTGTTGTTGTCTGCTAGAGACTGAAAATAAACAAGCGCTGCTGCCAACCTACCAATGTGAAGATAGCTGCTGCTACAGAAACTTTGAGTGGGAGAGTGTTGGTACGAGTGTCATCATGTTTACATTGGTTTATATTTCCACATGAGGTGGAATTGTTTATTTGAAAAAGGGTTGTAAACATGCAGTGTTCAACTGGAAATACAGCGCCCGTCACTATGAATGAGATACTAGAGTCGGAGTCAATCCCCAGGTGAGAAGTTTGGCCTTTGACTGTCTGTGTAAAGTTACTTGTGGGAAGCGTTTTGAGGTTAAGTAACATGGTTATGACATGGTTCATACTTATTTTTGAACTGACTAGGCTAGCTTGGATTATTTTGTGTCAAGACACTTGTATGTCTGTAAGAAAATAGATAATTACTGGTTTATTGGAGTATTAACATTAAGACCTCCTTTAGTACCTTTGCCGCCCAATCCCAGCCTATGACAAGAATCAGCGCAGAGTGTTGAATGTTCATTCATTCAGTTTGTCTAATTTTTTTTTTGTTTTTCTTTCGCAGAAGTTTAAGAAAGCTGAGGTCATGACAATGGAGATGTTCGTTTTGGTCAGACTTACATGGAAATAGTACTCGAGTCTTACATAATCATCGGAGTACAACCAGTCGGGACTGTCCTTCACATCTATCTACTCGATACAACTTGGAATGTTGCATGCCTAAGGTAACTGTCTTATAAATTTGATAATCTTGTGAACTTTTCTTCATTGTTTCCCTTTCAATATTTTGAATTTAATTTTGTTTTGCAGAAGTTTGCTGCGCTGACAACAAAGCCGAGGCTATTCTTTTAGTCTAACTGGAAAGGACAATGCCAGACGATGCGCTTTGAGTCCCAAGCTATCACAGAAGCATTTCAAAAGCTATTCTAAAATCTTTAATGTGAAGCCTTGTATGCTGTGTGGAAGGTATGCATTTTTATCTTATTATTTTTAGTATAAAGGTAGAGCCTTGTTTTTCTCTTATAATGATTAGAAACTTCAATTCTGTGTCTTTGCTTTCTTTTTCAGCTGGCTGTTGTTGGAAGTGTCTCTTTTGCCCAGATAATTGAAGATCCACGATTTAAATTGATAAGAAGAGTAACATCAGTATACCTCAGAATGAAGTCAAGCATCGGTCAAAGATTGTTGAATCTGTATTTTTTATTTAAATAACTATCTTGGAACAAACTTGTTCTGTATCATGACCTTGGTATTTGTTTTATATACTTAATAATACATGCCAGTTACATGATCAATTGTAATTATTTATAACGTTCCTCATGACTTTAAGCTACTTTTCCCACAAGCCTGTGGCGGACATAAATTTTTTGCATTGCTTATGAATTTGACACAATCAACCAGCACAAAAAAATCTCTCAGCCGGGTTGCGTCGGCCCGCTAGGCCGCCCCAGACGAACGGTCGGCCCGTCGGCCGCCCGAGAGGTTGCGTCGGCCCGCGCGGGCCGCCCCAGACCAACGGTCGGCCCGTCGGCCGCCCGAGAGGTTGCGTCGGCCCGCGCGGGCCGCCCCAGACCAACGGTCGGCCCGTCGGCCGCCCGAGAGGTTGCGTCGGCCCGCGCGGGCCGCCCCAGACCAACGGTCGGCCCGTCGGCCGCCCGAGAGGTTGGGGCGGCCCGCGGGCGGCCTGTGCTAGGCAGTGTGAGTAAGCGGAGTTACCACCGCGAGGGAAACGTCCCCGCCTAAGACTCAGGGCGGCCCGGCTTAGTAAGGGTGAGCAAGTGTAGTCACCACCGCGAGGGAAGCGTCCGCCGACCTAAAATTTGACTGTCGCTCCCCCAGGACAGTCCGTCGAAAATGACCATTGCACTGGGTGTCGAACCGCGGTTTCCCCGGATTCTGAGTTCTGCTCCTTATCGTTCTCGGCCACCGTGCCGCATGCTAGGCCTCCGGTGAAGCGGTGCCTTTGAATGGCTGGATCCGAACAGAGTGCGTGCGGCAGGAATCGAACATCAAATGTGAGTCTTTGTATCCACCGCAACTAGAGCGATGCTGGTGGCCGAGAGTCAACAGACATTCCCTACCTAGGCCATGGTCTTAGTTCAACACCCGCTGATTCCGTTTTTTTTTTTTTTTTTATACGAAGCTACAATATTTGGCCTAGGGGCGCCGAAGACTTTAGGCGGCCCAGGCTAGTAAGGGTGAGGTAGTGAAGTCACCACCGCGAAGAAAGCGTCCGCTGACCCAAAATTTCACTGTTGCTCCCCCGGTAGTCTGTCAAAAATGACTTTTGCACTGGGTGTCGAACTCAGGTTCTCGGGACTCTGGGTTCTGCTCCTTTTCGTTCTCGGCCACCGTGCAGCATGATATGCCGCCGGTGAAGCGGTGCCTTTGAATGCCCACACGGAAAAAAGACGTCTAAAAGACGTTTAATAGACGTCTATTGATAGACCAATAAGAGTCTATTAGATGTCTTTTCATGTCTAGAGGTAGATGATCTAAAAGTAGTCTAGTGGTCGAATATGCGACGTCTATTAGACGTCTATTGGTAGACGTCTATAGATGTCTCTTAGGGTGTCTTATAGACGTCTCTAAAAGTGTTACATAGATGTCTTTTGCTATCTTATAGATGTCTCTAAGATGTCTAAGACGGCTATTACACATCCTTAGTCTTCTATCAGTAGAAGGGTTTTGATGAGATTAGTCGGTAACCCACCAGGACCTCTTCTACTAGGAAGGTGAAAAATAAGGAAGGCATCCCTGCATCTGCAGGCCGGTAGGCAGATGGGACTTCTCCTGAAGACGCAGAGAAACGGCGCAGAGACTAACGGAACTGGCGCACCGAGTCGTCCCCGCGAGAGAACAGACGCGCTTTGAGCGCGGAGCACTCTAGTGGCAGATAGAAGAAGCTCACGCACACGCCCTAAACGAACGACAGCTACAGGGTTGAAAGGTATCTAGTATCCACTTCGAAGTTCGGGACTAACCCATAACGCTATGCACTCACTAAAGTGGGATGTGGGACGGAATGCAATCTATGTGGCATCTACACAATGTCTACCATCGCTCCGCCGACCCAAAATTTGACTGTCGCTCCCCCAGGACAGTCCGTCGAAAATGACCATTGCACTGGGTGTCGAACCGCGGTTTCCCCGGATTCTGAGTTCTGCTCCTTATCGTTCTCGGCCACCGTGCCGCATGCTAGGCCTCCGGTGAAGCGGTGCCTTTGAATGGCTGGATCCGAACAGAGTGAGTGCGGCAGGAATCGAACATCAAATGTGAGTCTTTGTATCCACCGCAACTACAGCGATGCTGGTGGCCGAGAGTGTACAGACATTCCACGCCGAATCCATAGTCTTAGTTTCAACACCCGCTGATTCTGTTTTTTTTTTTTTTTTGTTTTTTGTTTTTACGAAGCTACAGTATTTGGCCTAGGGGCGCCGAAGACTTTAGGCGGCCCAGGCTAGTAAGGGTGAGGTAGTGAAGTCACCACCGCGAAGAAAGCGTCCGCCGACCCAAAATTTCACTGTTGCTCCCCCGGTACAGTCTGTCAAAAATGACTTTTGCACTGGGTGTCGAACTCAGGTTCTCGGGACTCTGGGTTCTGCTCCTTTTCGTTCTCGGCCACCGTGCAGCATGATACGCCGCCGGTGAAGCGGTGCCTTTGAATGGCTGGATCCGAACAGTGTGCGTGCGGCAGGAATCGAACATCAAATGTGAGCCTTTGTATTCACCGCAACCACAGTGAACCTGGTGGCCGAGAGTATACAGACGTTCCATGCCATATCCAGAGGTTTAGTAATCAACACACGCTGATTCTATGTTTCTTTTTGTTCTTACTGTTTCAACCAGGCTACAGCGTTTAGCTCAGAGCCACCCAAGACTATGGGCGGCCCGAGCTAGTATGGATGATTAAGTGAAGTCACCACCGCGAGGGAAGCGTCCGCCCAACACTAAGGGCGGCCCGGACTAGTAAGAGTGAGTAAGTGAAGTCACCACCGCGAGGGAAGCGTCCGCCGACCCAAAATTTGACTGTCGCTCCCCCAGGACAGTCCGTCGAAAATGACCTTTACACTGGGTGTCGAACCCCGGGTTCCCGGGATTCTGAATTCTGCTCCTTATCGTTCTCGGCCATCGTGCCGCATGGTAGGCCTCCGGTGAATCGGTGCCTTTCAATGGCTGGATCCGAACAGAGTGCGTGCGGCAGGAATCGAACATCAAATGTGAGTCTTTGTATCCACCGCAACTACAGCGATGCTGGTGGCCGAGAGTGTACAGACATTCCCTACCTAGTCCATAGTTTTAGTTTCAACACCCGCTAATTTTTTTTTTTTTTTTTTTTTTTTTTTTTACGAAGCTACAGTATTTGGCCTAGGGGCGCTGTGGTGCTAGAGGGTGCATTGCGGTTTAAGTTGGCAGCGCCCGTTTGTCCCTTGTTTTGTCCTACTGGTTTCTGAATGGACACCCTTCCGAGAGGCTATGAACGTAGCCCAGACACGAGGGTATGGGAAATTAAACGTTCGGTACGTCGGACGACAAGGGGGAAAGCAGGGGGAAGAGTAGGTCTAGGTGGTAGGTCAGAGCCGGGGGAAGAGCAGAGCATGTTACAGGGCAAGAGGTAGGTCAAAATTTAGTAGGTCCCGTGAAATCTGCCCTCTGAAAATTAGTAGGACAAGTTTAGACCTACTGCTCGGCTCTACTCGGGGGAAAGTCAAGAAAATGATAGTAGGTCAAAAAATAGTAGGTCCCCTGATATACACCCACCCCACCAACTGATTCCTCGTTCGGAGAGCAATCCATGGGTGAGGTCACACGTTCGGCTCGAGTCCCGTTTAACGACTTTGGAGCTCAAAACGCGTCCGGGATTTTGACCGCCTCCACCGGTCTTCTAGCCCACTGTGCTGTGCCGGCACCGCGCGCCGAATATTTATTATTTCAAGTCACTCGCCGTGGCCGTAAATAAAAATGCCCCTCGTCGGGCGTGCCAAGAAAACAAGGAGCCAAGATGTATGTATGTACAGCGCCAGCCGCCAGACCGCTAGCCGTCCGTCGGGGGTCGGCGAGTCTGGAAGGTGGCGCCATAGCGCGGGGCAGCGCCGGGCAGCGCCGAACACCACGAATATTAAGTCCGGAACTTTGTTCAAATTTGCGACTTTCTAGAGACGTGTCTATACGATATCAGAGAAAAATAGGACGATGCCAGACAGATCCCTTCTTCTGGCCCCGTGGAAGTAGTTTTCTCGGCGCCCCCCTCCTCCCTGCGCACAGTGGGATAGAAGACCTGTGCAGGCGGCCAAAACTCCGGACGCGTTTTGAGTATCAGAGTCGCTAAATGGGACTCGAACCGAACGTGTGACCCCAGCAATGGATTGCTCTCCAGACGAGGAATCCATTGCTGGGGTCACACGTTCGATTCGAGTCCGATTTCGTGACTCTGGAGCTCAAAACGCGTCTAAAGTTTCGGCCGCCTCCACCGGTCTTCTGGCCCACTGTGCTCCGCGCCGCCACCCCAGGGTGACCCGCGACCCCCGCCACCCGTGACTAAGCGCCCCCGCGAATGCTAACAAGTAGACACGTTCACGATAAAACAGCTCGGGACCCATAAATTTCCGCCCACTAACTCTGGCAAAGAGACAGCGAGAAGTAAAAGGCAAAAGGCGGCAAGTCAAACGGCGCGGAACGCCCCAACCTACCACACCCCGCCCCGCCCCGCCCCGCCCCGCCGGGACGTCGCCCGGTGTTTTTACAGTGTTTGCGCTGACCCTCCGTCTCACCCCTTTGGTTACCGAGCACAGGACTCCTGTGTGTTCCCGCTCCTTGTGAGTGGACGCTAGTCTCGCGACAGGGCGCCCCACCCGCAGACGCCGCGAAATGCCGCAACTGTGCAGTAACGCAGAAGGCTGCTACCGCGCCCCACTCCAGCGAACACATTCCGAACAGTGGTGTCGTTGCCGTGTCCCTCTCACTCGTGGGTCGCACCGTGAGGTGCAGGTGCGAGAGAGACAGAGCACGTCGAACCACAGGGCGGACAATCGGTGTGCAGCCGCGTCAGCGACATCCATCCCTATTCCCCCCGCAGGCAGCAGGTGAACACGATTCGGAATTTCAAGAAAGCGCGCGCGGGACGCGGCAGAGACCCTCACGTAAAATATGTACGAGTCGGAGTTTGAAAGGGCCAGCCAGTTTATCGTGAGGCTGTTCGCGCAGACACGCCGCTGTCGCAGCCGCCGCCGTCTCCGCCTCGGCGTCAAAGAACAACTCAAATAAAACTTGGAGTCGCGCGGCGCGGACGTGGACGGCGCCCTGGGAGCCGCAAGATGGATTCCTGCGCCGCGGACCCGCGAGCGGCGGCAAATTATTTGGCCGTGGCGGTGGCACGGTGGCATGACCCCCGGATGTTTTCGTACTTTCGGCGCAGGTGGAAAGCGGGCCGAGAGCATCGCACAGTGGGCCAGAGGACCGCGGCGCAGGGGGCCAATACTCAAGACGCGTTTGGAGGTGCTCTTGAGTCGCTGAACAGGACTCGAGCCGAACGTGTGCCACCTACCAATGGATTCCTCGTTCGGAGAGCAATCCATAGGTGGGGTCACACGTTTGGTTCGAGTCCCATTTAGCGACTCTGGAGCTCAAAACGCGTACGGTATTTTGCCCGCCTCCGCCGGTCCCCCGGCCCACTGTGCCTCGCGGCCCGGAGTGTGCGCCGGCCATCTTCGTTTACTCTGCGCCCCGCGTCTTTCTCGCCACTGCAAACAAGGCGCGGCCCGCCGATAACCACACACTGTCCGCTCCGCAAACAATTCAATTTTCCCGCGCCGCGCGAGCGCGAGGAATCGTTTCGACAGTGTGCGCGCCAAAACACTTTTTCGTTTTCTTAGAAAGGCCGCGCGCGGCGGAAGCGAAGGGTAAGACGCTTTGGCGCAATTTTCTAAAGCATTGGGCCCACAGATGAGACGCGACAGAGGGAGGCGGATGATCATCCGTTACTCCCCCCACCCCCACCCGTCTGTATCCTTATGCACCATTTAACCCCGGCGATGCAGCGTCGCTATAGCGCCGCCGCGGCGGGGACTTTCCGGCGACCAAATCTGCGCGCCGCGCCGCCGAGGCGTCCTTCCTAAAGTCGACATAATTGTTTGTAACTCGGTTCGCCATTCGGGGAGTCGGCGTGTATTTTTTCTTTGCCGTCGCTGCTGCGCCGCGCAGACGCTGGGAGACCACAGTGGGCCAGAAGACCGGCGGAGGCGAAGTCGAAGACGCGTTGTGGGTTCCAGAGTCGCCAAATAGGACTCGAACCAAACGTGTGGTCCCACCCATAGATTCCTCGTTCCGAGAGCAATCCATTGGAAGGGTCACACGTTCGGTTCGAGTTCCATTTAGCGACTCTGGAGCTCAAAACGGCACTAGAATTTGGCCGCCCGCTTCGCGCCGGTCTTCTGACCCACTGTGGCGACGCCGACGCTTTCCGGCCGGGACACTTTGTGGCAATTGCTGCGTGTTTTTCTTTCTTTCGAATGGCGCCGCAGTCACTAGTGGGGGGGCCTTGCTGTTCCCAGGGGCCGCCACAAAAGGCCGAAGTCTGCGAGGAATCGCATAGCATTAGCTGTCTAAATGCCGACCCCCACCGCCACCCCGGCGGCTCCCTCACTGGGAATGTTTACACGTCCAATGAGGGCAAGGCAAACCAATTAGCTTCTGAATAACTGCTGCGGATTCGCGGACATTGTAACGTGCCAATTCTTCCTCGCACAAAAGAAGGAAAATGGTTGGCGGGGGAGAGAGCGGGAGGGAAGCCCCAACGGCCGGCACGGATAATGCGGCCGTGTGTCCGCAGCAGCAGCGGCAGCAGCGGCAGCAGCCCACCCGGCCAGAAACGGCTGGGCGGGCGGATCGAAAACAACGACACTTCGACTATGATTCGACGTAACCAAAACCGCGTACAAAATTGTACATAAACATACCATTTAATGATTTTTTTTTCGGCGAATCCAATGGAAAACCCCCTCAGGCGGGTTGCCCACACAGACCAAGCGGCACCTTGTGATCCTGCAGGCAAGCCGCGAGCGTCTGTGCAGCAGAACACCACTCACGATAAACGCACGCACACGCACACACACACACACACACGCACGCACACGCAGGCAAACGCACGCACGCACACGAACAAGCCAAGATATTTTCCGTGTGAGCCTTTGGCGCAGGAGGGGGGACCGCTGCGACGACATATTGAAACAATTCTCTCAACTTTTCCATTTTTTTCACCCCGTGGCGCGCGATCCGGGCCTCGCGTATGCCGCCCCCTCCTTGGTGTCCTTCCGAAACAGCAACAGCGCGCACCGCCCCACTGCGCCTCTCTCTCTCTCTCTCTCTCGCTCTCTCTGTCTCTCTCTCTCCCTTTCCCTTTTGCGTGTCGTCCTTTTTTCCCTCCTCCAGAACGACCTATAAATCATCTCTAACTTGATTCAGCCCCTTCACCGAACACGGCCCTGGCGCTCTGCGAGTCCTCCGCGTCCTTTGAGCCGCCCGTGCATGTCGTTAGACTTGACGGCCAGCCAGTCGATGCTCCCCGAGGCGGAGAGGCGCACAGTGGGCCAGAAGACCGGCGCAGGTGGCCAAAACTCTCGACGCGTTTTGAGCTCCAGAGTCGCTAAATGGGACTGGAACCGAACGGGTGACCCCACCAATGGATTCCTTGTTCGGAGAGCAGGGGCGCGCCTCCGTGTCGCCGTGGCCCAAGCCGGCCCGGCCCGGCGGCCGACTTCAAAACCGAATCTCTCTAATGGAAACCCTGGCGCAGTTGCTGGGACCCCACCGTGGGGCGCCGAGTGGGCCGGGGCGATGACGTCACGCTGCAGCAGTCGGTGCACGACGGCGGCTTGGTGATGCAGGGGCCGCCCCGCCCCGCCCCACCCCGCCCCGCCCCGCCCCACCCCGCCCCGCCCCGCCCCGCGAGCCCCAGCTGGGCATTATGGACTTACCTGCCTCTGCCGCGCGGCCTGGCACGCACGTCGCGTCTCCCCGCCGCACTGCTGTATTTCGCACCTTATTTTTGTGCCGCTTTAAACATGCAAATCCCGGCGCTCTCCCGTGTGCAGCCTCCTGCGGGATGAAACTCGCATTAGAGGCGGCGCGGGGCGGCACAGTGGGCCAGAAGACCGGCGCAGGCGGCCAAAACAACTCTAGACGCGTTTTGAGCTCCAGAGTCGCTAAACAGGACGCGAACCGAACGTTTGACCCTACCAATGGATTCCTGGTTCGGAGAGCAATCCATTGGTTGGGTCACACGTTCACAATCGAATCCCGTTCAGAGACTTTGGAGCTCAAAACGCGTCTAGAGTTTTGACCGCCTCCACCGGTCTTCTGGCCCACTGTGAGCGGTGCGGGGCGTGGCGGGGCTCGGCGGGGCGCGGCGTGCCCCACTCCAGGTCCGGCACGCGGGCATGCAGGTGACAAGGCGGGACGTCACGGTGGCTGTTTCAAAATAAACAAAATAAAAGCGGCGTGCGTGCGTGCGCACTGCGGCAGGCTCAGCGAGGGGCCTCGTGCCGGCCCGGCCTGCCTGCAGCCCGGCCTGCAGCCCCTCGCGGGGCCGCGGGGCCCCCGGCCCGAGCCCCAGGCACAGCCAGGAGGACGCCGCCCCGAGGCTGCCTGAGGCGCTCACGACAGGAGGCTTACGACACGCCGCTGCGCGTGGCCACTTACCGTGCGGATGCATCGCGAAAGAAGAAAAAACAACAAATAAATTTGGAGGTAGTTTTTCCACATGTACGTTGTTCTTGTTGTTGTCATCAGGAAAGCGTCCGGAAAAAAAACAACAAATAAATTAGGCGGTACTGTTTCCACCCGTGCGTTATTGTTGTTGTTGTTGTTATTATCTGTTATTGTTGTTGTTTTCAGTGGGTTTGCGCCGCGCCGGCGGCACCCACAGTGCAGCCAGAGGATTGCTCGTTCGAATTCACCGCACCCACCCCCGCGCAGGGCGTCGGGGCTTCAGACGGCCAGGGGGAGAAGTAGTGGTTGCAGCGGTGGTTCCACTCGGCATGCCACGGCCTCGGCCCCGCCGCCGGAAGGGGGAGGGGGAGAGGAGGGGATGAAGAATTATTGTCACGCCGCGGCCCCCGTTATCGAAAAGCGCCCCGCGGGTGCGACAAACGTCAGTGGTGCTGCGTGCACGCCCTAGCAGACGCCATGCTCCGTGCTTGTTCACCCAGCCGGGCCGAGCCGAGCCGAGCCGAGCCGGGCCGAGCCGAGCCGAGCCGAGCCGAGCCGAGCCGAGCCGAGCCGGGCCGAGCCGAGCCGAGTCGTGCCGGCTGAAGGCGACCCGCGCGTGACACGAAGCATTTCGGGGGAGGGGGCGCGCCAGCCCCGTAAGGGATGAGGGATGAGGCGTAGCTCAAAGTGGAGCGCGAGAACGAGAGAGAGAGAGAGAGAGAGAGAGAGAGAGAGAGAGAGAGAGAGAGAGAGAGAGAGAGAGAGAGAGAGAGAGAGAGAGAGAGAGAGAGAGAGAGAGAGAGAGAGAGAGAGAGAGAGAAGGGGAACTTGGAAAAATAAGTTTTCGAGTCCTCCTGCTAGGTGTGTGTTTGCACTTAATCGGGGGGCGGTGGGGTTGGCTAGGCCGCCGCCTCCACACTGTAACGGGCGGGGCACGGCTAGGCACGCCGCTGGGGGACAGTTACGGTAATTAAGGACCGCCCCGCCTCCCCACGCGTGCTTCGCCGCGGGATGTCAGGGGGGGTGCTAATTTACCCGCAGCGCTATGCTCTAAATATCCAGGATCGAGATTCAGGGCCGAGGCCTGGCGGCGGGGGCCTGGCGCAGGCCTGCCGGCGGGGGCCTGCTGCTGCGGAACGCGGACACGCTGGCTGGAGGCGGAGTTCCAGCCTGGAGGCTCCAGCCCGGAGCCGCCCGGGTGACTTACTAATCCGAAGGCACTCACTGCCGGCAATGAAGGAACTCACGCGTCTTGCGTCTTTTGAGGGTATGGCGAGTGTCGATCGAAAATGGGCTTGTGACGCACGTGTCATCGTGTCCGTCTGAGTCTCTTACTCTCACCAAACAAACTCACCCCCTGCGGCTCAGGGGACGACGCCGCACACTGGGCCGGAAGACCGGCGCAGGCGGCCGAAACTCTAGACACGTTTTGGGCTGCAGAGTCGCTAAATGGGACTCAAACCGAACGTGTGACCCCACCAATGGATTGCTCTCCGAACGAGGAATCCATTGGTGGGGGCACACGTTCGATTCGAGTCCCATTTCTCGACTCTGGAGCTGAAAACGCGTCTAGAGTAGTCTTGGCCGCCTGCGCTGGTCTTCTGGCCCACTGGGCGCTGCAGGCACAGGCTGGCGACTGGTCGGGGACCAGGGAGGGAGCAGTAATTACTTGTCCATACTCCGCTGCTGCCACGGCCAGGCGTCCGGGGCGCTGGCGACGCTGGGTGTCGGCCATGTCGTCGGCCTTCCCGCGGGGTCGCGTTAATATCTCCGCCTTTTTTTCTTCCTCCGGCTCCAGGCGTGCTCCAGGCGTGCTCCAGGCGTGCTCCAGGCGTGCTGGTGTGATACTCTGCGGCGGCAGGGGAGACGGATTCCGCGCGGCGTCGCTCTGTCTCTCTCGCACGCACGCGGGACGCCCCGTGAGTGAGAGAGAGACAGAGCGACGCCGCGCGACGCACGGGGTAATACGGGCAGAAGTTAGTCCGGCTCGTTACTCAGTGGCCGGCCCGAGGCGGGGCTGGGCCGAGGGCTGGGCGGAGACGGCTGAGGCGCCCGCCTTCGGCCATCAGCCTGAGTGACAAAGTCATCAGGGGTGCGTCCGTGTGTTCGGTCTCCCCCCAGCGCGCCACCAGTGGGCCAGAAGACCGGCGCTGGCGTCATAAACTCTAGACGCGTTTTGAGCTCCAGAGTCGCTAAACAGGACTCGAACCGAACGTGTGACCCGACCAATGGATTCCTAGTTCGGAGAGCAATCCATTGGTGGGGTCACACGCTCAGATCGTGTCCCATTTAACGCGACTCTGAAGCTAAAAACCCGTCTTCTGGCCCACTGTGCGGCAGTGCCACTTTTCCCGGGAGGGGATTAATCGAAAGCTACTGCTACAATAGTAAACGTGTAATTTCATCAAAGATCTTCGTCTTCCGAAAAAAAAAAACTTACACTGCTAAAAAAATGGTTTCTTTCAAAGGGCCTCTTAGTTTCCGATTTAATTAGGCATTTTTATACTGTCTTTTTTTTTGGTGCGAGTTCTGGATTTGTCCGCTTGCTGCCCCTCCGTCCCATTTCCGTTATTGTCTTGGTCTAATAACGGCGGTCCAAGGAGTGAGGCTGGAAGCTGGAGGGGCCGGCCAGCCATCACTCATCTCCTTATGCCACTGGCCGAACAATCTTCCCCGCACGCCGCGCCACGCCGCGCCACGCCGCGCCCGAACTTCTCACTCATCACTTCTGTGACCCTCGGCTCGCCTCGGCGGCGCCCCTCTCGTTCTTCTTCGGCTGTCCCGCGCAGCGAGCGAGCAGCGTGCAGTAAGTAGACTGATTCCGCGAGAGTCGTTGTCGCTCTGTCTCTCTCGCACTCACCCCACGTCCGGGGAGCAGTCCATTGGTGGGGTCACACGTTCGGTTCGAGTCCCGTTTAGCGACTCTGGAGCTCAAAACGCGTCTCGAGTTCCGGCCGCCTGCGCCGGTCCTCTGGCTTCTCGCCCACTGTGGTGCAGCTGGCACGGCGCCTGCCACGCGAAGATACTGTCCCGTCGGACACGCGTGCGCGCGGCGTGCCTGCCCTCCAGGCGCTCCGCTGCCGCGCCGCCTCGCTCTCACAGTCTTCTCGGTATTATGGCTCGCGGCGCCACGCAAAAATTCCTCCGAAAAGGAATTGAAATTTTATTCCTCCCCGAGGCGCACTTCTCTGCGGAGGGTGTCTCCACTTGTTGAGGCCGAAGACCCCCGCCTTTCTTGAACCCGGACTACAAGGCGTCCGAGCCTCACCCGGCCGCGGGGCGGGTGCCCTGAGCCATTCACAGTGGGCCGAAGACCGGCGGAGGCGGTTTACATCTCCAGAGTCGCTATATGGGACTCGAATCGAACGTGTGACCGCACCCTACCAATAAGTACTGCTCTCCGAACGAGGGATCCACTGGTGGGGTCACACGGTTGGTTCGAGTCCCATTTAAAGACTCTGGAGCTCCCCAGGTCTTCTGGCCCACTGTGCAGCCTGGAGGCATTCGGGGCGGCGAGCGCCTCTCGGCTTATTAGTGGGGGTGGAGCACCGACCCTTTCGTCTTCAAATAAAACCATTTTCAAAGACTTTCAGATTTTCTTTTCCTTTTCAGGTTTATTTCTTTGACTTCATTTTGCGGTTTGAAGCCGAGCTGCGCTCTTCCTCCTACGCCTTACTTCGCCTGCTGTCTCTGTTTCGAATTCTGAAAGAGACGTGGAGCGAGCACGCCCACACTCACACACTGACACTCACACACACACGGCCACACCCACACACTGACACTCACAAAAGCCGGGCGTGCGCAGCGGGTGCAAATCGTAACGCGTGCGCCCAGGTGAAAACACGCATGCATATAGCCGTCAGGCCGGGCAAGTTACGAAACGCACAGGCACACCACACACGTGCAACCCCCCCCCCCCCACACACACACACACTTAAACAGACAGTAGCCTGCGCATAGGCGTCGTTCCCTCCACCGCGTTGCATTCTGGGACGCCTCCACCTACGACAGGGAGGCCATTCACAGGCACCGCTCTTCTCACTCCCTCTCACTGCACCTCTCGGAGCCCCACACACACAGACTTACCCACAAGATTCCCCCCCCCCACACACACACACACGTACACATTCAGACACACACAGTCCGCGTGATCACTCGCACAAGCGCACGGAATAAATGTGCAGCGCATGTGGGCGACACACACACGTACGCGTCCAGACGCAGCCACGCACACACACACGCGCGCGCGCGCGCAAACGCACACATAGGCGGACCACGCATGTATACACGCCCAAATTCTGCACGCATGAGGGGGTTGCATGATATTGAAATGTGGTTCTCCGGGGAGAGCGGCACGACGGCCCCAGCCGGGGCCCAACCCCAGCCCCACCGCCGCGCAGTGGGCCAGAAGACCGACGCAGGCGGCAAAAACTGAAGACGCGTTTCGAGCTCCAGAGTCACATAATAGGACTCGATCCGAACGTGTGACCCCACCAATGGACTCCTCCTACGGAGAGCCATTCATTGGTAGGGTCACACGTTCGGTTCCAGTCCTGCTTCGTGACTCTGGAGCTCAACACGCGTCCAGAGTTAAGGACGCCTGCGCCGGTCTTCTGGCCCACTGTGCGCCGCCAGCCCCCATGCTGCGCCCCGCGCGCGCCGTGGCCGAGGCCGTGCCGTGGCCCGGCGCCCCTCGCGAGGGAGACGCGATGCATTGTGGCGCCCCTCACACCCACACACGCACAGTCACTCTCACACCGACGAGCACACACACACACACACACAGACAGACAGACACCCACACCGACGCGCGCACTCACAGGCGCGGCGGCGGCGTCGCGATCCGATATTGTTTGAGCACGCGGCATTGTCCGGCGGTACACTGTGAGGAAAAACAAAAGAAAACGCAAAAAAAAAGGTTCTCGGAAAAAAAAACTGGCTCGCCAGTCGCTTGCTTGGGGGGTAATTAGTAAAAATGGTTGTCGGTCCTCCAACCCGGCAGAAATTGGCTTAAGGCCTGTGGCCGGCCACACGCGGAGCCTGCCGTGCCATCCAGAGCCGTTTCGCCGCTCTGTCTCTGTCGCACTCGTGGGGCTCGCCGTAAGGGTGCGAGAGAGACAGAGCGACAAGTCCCTCTCCTGCATCGCGCGGCTGGAGCCCCACGGTGTCTCGGGGTCGTAAATAAGTCAGGCTCGCCTCCAACACTCTGTAATCAAGAGGCCTTACAGTGTTTCTTCTCGCTATACTTTTTTCTTTTTTTATTTATTTTTTTAGCGCCGAGCAATTTTTTTTCATCCCGCTCGCGTTCATTGTTGACTTTACAATCTGTCAGAATGTAGTCGAGCGACTTTTATGCATTTCCAACGACTTTCCCGCCCCTGTTGGCGGCTCAGGCTCACTGTGCAGCACCCACCGTGTTTAAGGCAGACTCGAGGAGCCGTTTCCGACAGGTATCTTCATCTTCCTCCGTACCTTCGCGTCGCCGCTGCGTATCATTATTTTTCATTCCCCTCGTTTTCCTTCGACTACTATTATTGTTTTTGGCATTTTATTATTGTCTTATTTTATTTTCCCTTGCCTTCCCTTTTTTTTCCTCTTTCCCGCGCGATTTTGCACTTGATGAATGAAGGGCGCATGCAAATGAGGGGTACGTTTGAAAGAACCTCCACAGAAGTTTGGGCGCGGGCCGCGAGAAGTGGAAGTGGGGTGGAGGGGGAAAAGAGAAAGGGAGACCCCGCGACGTGGCGGCGGCTCTTCGAAATCAGTCTGCCGCTGCTGCCGCTGCCGCCCCCGGTTGGCACATCGGAAAGTGCGTGTCTGCTTTGAGTCCCTCTGATGCATTAGTTCGCCTCGAGGATTTGATAATGACGCCGTGAATAAATCATGCCATACAATCCTCGCAATCTGGGGGGGGGGGGGCAGCACTCTGCCTTTGCCTGGACACGGACGTCAAAAGAGTGTTCCGGCCAGGTGCCTGCTAATATGCCTTGCGCCTTTTTTTATTTATTTATTGCATTTTTTTTGACTACTGAACTGGAAAAAAAAAAGGTTTCTCCAAATCGAGAGACGCGGCGCTATCCTCGGTCCTCCTTGCGTCTAACGGCCCCTTCGCACAGTGGGCTAGAAGACCGGTGCAGGCGGCAAAAAACTCTAGACGCGTTTTGAGCTCCAGAGTCGCTACTAAGGACTCGAATCGAAAGTGTGACCCCAACAATGGAACGGTCTGCGAACGAGGAATCCGTGGGTGGGGTGGCACGTTCGGTTCGTATCCTCTTTAAGCGACTCAGGAGCTTCAAACGCGTCATGAGTTTTTACCGCCATATGGCCGGTCCTCTGGCCCACTGTGCTTCGGCTTCATGCGCGCGAAATTTTGTACATGGCGTTGGTTCCGGAGGGAAAGAGGGAGGGAGGGGGAATGCTTGATGCGTGACTTGGAACGCAAATACAGGAAGGCTTGGATGCCCCTCCGTGATAGCAAACAATATCTAGACACCCACGTCCCGCAAATCCCTTTTCCCTTCGGGGGGCTCCGCCGCGCTGTGGTTTTCGGGCAGACCGCATGCAAGGCACACTGTTGAAAAATGTGAGAAAATGTGGAAAAAGAGGGGGAGACTGGTGAGAAATTCAAATACCGCTCGACAGTGGTCATAATTCCGGACGCCTTTTTGAGCTCAGTCTTTAAATGGGACTCGAACCGAGCATGTGACCACACCAATGAATTGCTCTCCGAACGAGGAATCCATTGGTGGGGTGACACGTTCGGTTCGAGTCCTATTTAGTGACTCTGGAGATCACAACCGGGGACTGCCCCCACCGATCTTTTGGCCCACTGTGCCCCGGCGAGCTTGTCAACTTGCAACCAACCAGGCGGAGACACAGCGAGAGAAGGATGAAAGTGAAAACGTCTAATTTATTCCTCAGATCTCCTTGAGGGCCACGTCCTTGTCCTTGTCCTTGGTCTTGCCGTCGTTCCAGGGCTCCACCTGGCCGCGGTAGAAGAGCAGGAAGGGCACGGCGCCGAGGACGTACATGGTGGCGGCCACCCAGAACACGTACCGCCAGCCCACCTGCGGAGTCTGAAAGCCACAGCAAGGCGCGCTCTCACTTTTCGGAAACGATTTACGCCCTGGCAAACACAAAAATTTCAGTCTCCGCGACCATTTTTTCATTTCGTCATAAAGCGCCCCTCACCTGCTGGAAATAGTGCAGGAAGGCGCCGGCCAGCGGCGTCGACACCACGGGCGTGATGGAGCCCATCCCGTTCATGACCCCGGTCAGCACTCCTGAAAACGGAAGGTGGCTCAGCGGGGTGTTCCCAGGTGCACTGAGAAATCTTGTTCCAAAGCAGGAACGAAAACTTTGTAAGCGCTGATATGCCACGAGCATGAGCAGCACAAGCGCGCCGCTGGTTGTTCAGTGACGCACCGGCAAAGTTGGGCGCGATGTCCATGGGCACCTGGAAGAAGCCCGAAGTGACGGCGCCGATCATGGTGACGGACAGGGTGAGCACCACGACGGACAGCAGCGCGTTGCAGCCCGAGTACGCCAGCACCAGCAGCCCTGCCACCGGCATCAAGTGCGCTGCCGGAGATAAAGATCACGGTCAGCTCTCTCTCTCTCTCTCTCTCTCTCTCTCTCTCTCTCTCTCTCTCTCTCTCTCTCTCTCTCTCTCTCTCTCTCTCTCTCTCTCTCTCTCTCTCTCTCTCTCTCTCTCTCTCTCTCTCTCTCTCTCTGATGGGAGTCCGCAAGGGTGCGAGAGAGACAGACATACGGCCAGGAGGCGCACGGTGGGCCAGAAGACCAGTGGAGGCGGAGGTAGCCAAAATACCAGACGCGTTTCCAGCTCCAGGGTCGCTAAAAGGGACTCGAACCGTACGTGTGACCCCACCAATGGATTGCTCTCCGAACGAGGACTCCATTGGTGGGGTCACACGTTAGGTTCGAGTCCTGCTTAGCGACCCTGGAGCTCAAAATGCGTCTAGAGTGTTGGCCGCCTGCGCCGGTCTGCCGGCCCACTGTGAGGCGGCGAGGCTTACACACGACGACGGAGACCTTCCGGACGGTGACGAGGCGGACGCCCCGCTGCAGCAGGTGGTCGGCCAGCGAGCCGTACAGCATGGCGAACACGTACTGCGACAAGAAGGGCAGCGCCGACAGCCACGCGCTCTGGCGGCAGGCAAAGGAAGTCACGCATACCGGAACACCGCTCAACCCACAAGACGGTGTCTATCAAAGGATGCGCAGTTTATATTGCTAGGCCACAATTGATCGTATGCCTTTGCTTACCTCCTTTAGATCGAAACCCAGCGCCGTCTTCATGTAGGTGGGCCCCATGGTGAAGAAGGTGTGGAAGCCCCAGTCGTTGCCCACGGCCGCCAGGTTGCCGAGCCAGAACTGGCTGGACTTGAGGGCGGCGAGCCACGGCACCGCGAGCGCCTGGAGGGAGGGAGCGTTCGCTTTATTAATGCGGGAAAAATATAATAAATGTGGAGACTGTCGGTGCGCGCCGCAGCGGCAGCCTATTAAAGCGCGAAAAGGTAAGTCCCTGCCGCTGGATTCCGAAGGACCGCCGTTAGGTCGCTCTGTCTCTCTCGCACTCGTGGCACGTCGCGCGGGTGTGCGAGAGAGACAGAGCGGCGGCTCAGGGCATCACGCGGCGTCCCTTTCAGGCGACTGTGACGCTAATAAGCGGCGGACACGGGAGCCAGCGGGCCGCCGCACCACGGCCGCCAAAGGCAGCCAAAGGCGACGAGCAAGATGATGAAGCCCTCCTTTTCCACGCGGGGCATTCACAGCGCGTCGGCCCGCCGCGCCATAATAGCACGTGTCTATCGCATTTCAGGCAGCCGCAGGAAAGCCCTCGGGAAAGCCCCTTGTCGACGACGCGACGCATTCAAGGGACTCCTTGAACCAAACGTGCGACCCTACCAATGGACACCTCGGTCGGAGAGCCATACCCATTGGTGGGGTCACACGTTCGGTTCGAGTCCCATGCAGCGGCTCCGGATCTCAAAACGCGTCTTTGGCCGCCTCCACCGGTCTCCCTACCTCCTCCTTGACGGGCTCCAGGTGCAGCGCTAGGTACTCCCGCTCCCTGTCGCTGATGCGGGGGTGCTGGTCGGGCGAGTCGAACACCAGGAACCACCAGGCCAGCGTCCAGACCAGGGCCAGCGCGCCGGACACGTAGAACACAGCCTCCCAGCCCCAGGTCGTCAGCACCCAGCCGCACAGTGGGAGAGCCACCACCGTGCCCAGCGACGCGCCTGCAACAGGCAGGCCGTCACACAGCGGGCCAGGCCACTGGTGCAGGCGGCCAAAACTCTAGACGCGTTTTCAGTTTCAGAGTCGCTACACAGGACTCGAACCGAACGTGTGACCCCGCCCCCGCCAATGGATTGCTCTCCAAACGAGGAATCCATTGGTGGGGTCACACGTTTGGTTCGAGTCCCATTTAGCGACTCTTGAGCTCGAACAAGGCGTCCGGGGATCTGGCCGTCTCCACGAGTCTTCTGGCCCGCCGTGCGTCAGCAGACGCGCAGCGTGTGAGGTTTATTGGCGCGCTGTCGGCGAGAGTCGAACATGGGGCGCCAACATGGAGAAGCCTTTTCTATGGCGCCAACCTTGGAACGCGAACGACACGAAGCGAGCGCGCTCGGCCACCGGCACCCACCGCACCACGATGGCACTCATGGCCGGGAACACCACGCCCTGCGGAAAACAGAAACCACCTCCAAGACCTCCGCTCAAAAACAACAACGACCGGCGCACAGTGGGCCGGAGGGAGGACCGGCGGAGGTGGTCAAAATCCCGGACGCGTTTTGAGCTCCAGAGTCGCCAAATGGGACTCGAATGAACATGTGACCCCTCCAACGGATTCCTCGTTCGGGGAGCAATCCATTGGTGGGGTCACACGTTCGGTTCGAGTCCCATTTAGCGACTCTGGAGCTGAAAACGCGTCTAGAGTTTTGTCCGCCTGGCGCACGTCTTCTGGCCCACTGTGCGGCGTCCACACTACTTAGCCTACCTGCGCCAGGCCCTGCATGGCGCGCATGAGGAGCAGCAGCGTCCAGTGGCCCTTGGCGGCGAGCGGCAGCAGGAAGCTGATGATGCCGTTGGCTAGCAGGGCCGCCCCGTACACTCGCTTCGTGCCGTGGATCTCGGCCACGCGGCCCCCGGGCACCTGGACAAAATTAAAATAAAAATTAAAAAATTTTAAAAAAGAAAAATTAAATTGAAAAAAAAAAAAACATTAAAAATCAAAAATTAAAGGAGACATGTGCAGAGACAAGGGACATTCTGCAGAATAAAATGAGAAGCTAACCGCGCGGCGGGGCCGGGAGTCGAACCCTGGAGCAAGGAATAATACGCACCTGGAAGACGACGTATCCCCAGAAGAAGGCGCTGAGGATGACGCTCTGCTGCTGCAGGTCCCACGCGAACTGGCCCTGCGGTAGCGTTCTCTGCAACAGCGTGCACGGCGAGGTTAGGTTAGGTTGTGGCATGTTGTGTTGTGTTTTGTTAGCGAGCAACTCTCAAACGGGATGACGCACAGTGGACCAGAAGACCGGCAGAGGCGGTCGAAATCCCGGACGCGGGTTTTGAGCTCCTGAGTCGCTGAATTGGTGACTCGTCCAGAGTTTCGGCCGGCTGGGCCGGTCGTCTGGCCCACTGTGTTACGGTGCCGGCTGCCTCACCTGGTCGGCCGCGGGGGCGTACTGCGGCACCACGGTCACGTTCTGGCCGCCGCACACAGTGGACCGGCTGGCCGGCAGCGACTCGTCCCGCGCGGGCTCCTTGACCATCGCCACGATGGCCAGGTTCAGGTTGGCGCGCAGCAGGAACGTCACCATGAAGCCCAGGAAGAGCATGAAGCAGAGGACGTACCTCGCGGCCACGCGCTCTGATAGACATGATTTATCCCGTTTTGACATTTGACAGAGTACGAGTTAAAAGTAAATTTCTGAGGCAGACGTGGCCTGCGGCCATGATGATGGAAGCTTGCTCACGGATTTGGGACATGTGCGCCGCTATCAAACGAAAGCGTCCAAACGGCGGATTCCGCGAATGAGAGGAAAGAGTGCAACGGCCACTCGGTATGGCCGCGCGCGGCCGAGAATGGCATGGAGGCATCACGCTGCACCACACCGCACAGTGGGCCAGAAGACCGGCACAGGCGGTCAAAATCTGACCCACTGTGCGGCGGTGCGGCGAAGCGCCAGTGCACCGACCGGCGGCGCAGCGTCGGCACAATGGAAGAATGGCGCACGTACTCACCACAAGCCATTTTTGAGTTTCCGTCCGATACTTCAACACGGATAGATCAGTGGACCTGCACAAAAACGACAAAGGTCACTCAAAAAAACAACAAAAATTGGTGGACGAGCGAGAAAAGGCTTATCGGTGGCAGGGCCCCGCCACACCCCGCCCCGTAGCGCGGGTCAGTGTGTCAGTGAGCCGGGCGGGGGCCCCGCGAGGGCCCCACGATGCGCTGCCTTATACTGTAGCAGTACAACATCAAGTCGCCAAGTTGTATCATTTTTTTCAATCAAGAGGGCATGCCCTCTAAAAACCTTTGACCCGACTACATTGCAATGGTGATAAATGTTTCTGAATTTCAAGCGTCTAGTAAGGCTGTTTTGGCCCTTAGAATCTCGCATTCCCTCGGTTTCGATTCTTACAACACCCCTCTGCTCAAATGACTCAGCTTACCTGCCACACTCTTCCTCGTCGGCCAGGTGCAGCCCCAGGCGGCGCCCCGTGTCCGCGCGGCCCCGGACTGCAGCCTCCGCGAGGGCTTCCGGGTCACACACCTCACTCGAGCGGCGGCCGCGGGGGTTGGCGCCGACGGCCTGGGTTGGCCTGGGCGCGGCCTCGGCGTGGACGCGCGTCGAGGGAGGACGCTCCCTGCAGACTGCCCCGTCGGAGGCCAGCCAGGCCCCACGCCGTGTTCCGCGTGTTCGCGCCACCGCCGACAGCCGAGCGATGATACAGAAGCGTCCCTTCGTCGCTCTGTCTCTCTCGCACCCTTACAAAGAGCCCCATGAGTGCGACAGAGACAGAGCGACGAAGCGACTCTTCTGAATAGCGCGACTGGCCGCGGCCGCCTCCCACCGTCGTCCTCCCTGTGCGCCGCGCTTGCTCTCGTTGGCCGCGCGGGGCCGCCACACTACAATCGCGGCGTGAACAGCGACGACGCCGCCATGGTCGCGGCTCAGGTCACGTCGGCACCTGCCGACTCAATCCGAAGATCGTTGTGGATAGGAGGTTTTCGTGCGTTAGTGGGAGTCCTCCACCATTCATAGACCTCCATACTTCCAACCAGAGGCCCAAAATCCCCCTTCACGCCGATCTTCGGATCAGTGGGCTGTGCGGCACGCCCCATGAGTGCGAGGGAGACAGAGCGACGAATCAGTCCCCAGCCCCGCCGATGATAAAGCCGGCTGCGGCGCGGCATCGTGGGAGACGCGTCCACGCATGACGCGCTACACTGGTTGACAGCGGCCGAATCTGAATGGCGTCGCGTGGTCCCGCCAACGAGGAGCAGCGTGATTGAATTCACCGTTCGACCGGCTGGGCCCTGCGCGTAATTGGGCAGTGGGTCTCTGCTCGGCTCGCTCTGCGTGGCACAGTGGGCCAGAAGACCGGTGCTGGCGGGCAGAACTCTAGACGCGTTTTGAGCTTCGGAGTCGCTAAATGAAACTCGAGCCGAGCGTGTGACCCTGCCAATGGATTCCTCGTTCGGAGAGCAACCCATTGGCGGGGTCACACGTGCGGTTCGAGTCCCATTCAGCGCGACTCTGGACCTCAAAACCCGTCCGGGACTTTGACCGCTTCGAGCGGTCTTCTGGCCCACTGTGCGTGGTGGACGCGTGGACGGACGACGCCCCGGGGACGGCATGTCGTTGGCTTGCCCTTCGCGCCTTTCGGTTTCAGCAGCGTGCCTTCGGCGCCCTAACCTAACCTGCCACGTTTACACTGTGGGTCGAGGCCGTCCCTGCGGGGTACATCGTGATGGTCGAGGTCGGCGGCCCTGCCCTGCCCCTCCGCCCCTCGACGCCGTCCTCGCGTCTCAATTCCCGTAATTGCTCATGTCCGCGGCGAGGCGTCTGATTCCGAACGGTGCCTCCGTCGCTCTGTCTCTCTCTGTCCCACTGTATGGGAGAGACGGAGCGACGTATCAGCCTGCAGCGGCGATCCTTCGACGGCGAGGTCCAGTTCCTTTCCGGGCGGCCCGGCGACACATTCAGGGCGGGGCTACTGATTCTACTGATTCCGAGAGTCGCTGCGGCCGCAGCAAGTTAGTGAGCTAGGATCCACCGCCTCCTTGTGCCTGAAGACCCATCCTGAGCATTGCTCTCGTCGCTCTGTCTCTCTCGCACTCATGGGGTGTTCCGTAAAGGGTGCGAGAGAGAGAGAGACGGAACTACGAGAGCAGTGATCGGCATAAGTCTGCAGGGCACTGTGTGTGGTCAGCGTTTCGTGCGCTCCAGTAATGACTTCCATAAGGATTTGGCAAATGAGCTCTTCAAAGAGGATACAGCAGCATGTCAGCTTTAGAACATTTTAATGCGAAATTATTCACCAAATAACAAAATTGATGTGACAACAGTCACTTTCCTTTAAATAAGTTCATTTTAAAGGGGAACTCTTTTTTAAATAAATAAATTATGTTGTGTCATTCTTCTTTAAATAAACTAATTTTGTAGTGTTTGAGTTCTTGAATACTTTCCTTGATGTCATCCAATGCTCGATGAGCTAACTTCTTCTTGGGTGCACTTGCGTAAGTCTTGGGAGCCCACCGTCTAAAAATAAATAAAAAAACAACATAAATTTAATCATAACTCTTTCAAGTCACAGAGAAAATACATGAATCAAACTAAGCAATACTAATACCTGCACAGTTCCTTGATTGAGGATACATCCACAATTCTGTAATGCAAGTGTTCATTCACTCTGGGCATATACTTCATGAGGAATAATCTGTCCATGTAAACTGAGTTCCCTGCCAGAGGACAGGCACCTGAAACATAAAGTCTAATTTTACATTTTACTCTTGTGCATGTAGTTAAGGAATCTTTCAGAATTTACCTTTGGTAGTGTGTTTCTCTAGATAAGACAGCAGCTGATCTTCAGCCTGTGCAAGTGATATCTTACTATTCTTGCAGCTTTCAGTAAGCCCAGACTGGAAAAAAAAAACAAATTAATTTGAAGAATCAAAATACTGAAGCAAAACAGACATGCTGCTGATTAATTGAAATCTTACCTGACCGTGATGATCGACGCACCAATCATTCATTTTTTCGAGGACAGAATCAGGCTGGTTTAAAATTATATCGAGACCTTCGCCTATTATATTTAGTTCACTATCTGTGACCAGGCAAGCAGCCTCCATGATGTGGTGTTCATTGAAATCCAAACCAGTCATCTTTCAAGTAAAAAGTAATGATTATCATGAATAATAGTTAGTGACAAGAAGCACAAAGAATGTATTAGGTATCCAACCTACCTCTAAATCAACCCACACCAGACGGTTCTTCATGTTCGACGGTGGTGCCTTCACCGGCGGTGCAGTTGAAAGTAAAACTTTCGATCCTTTATGTATTAAAGGATGGGCAAAAATAAATTACTGTTAAGTTTAAGTTAGAAAAAGATTTTCTTTCGTAAATGATAAGGCGACTACACACAGATAAGACCTACCTATCATAGTGTTGGGAAGACGAAAACACGTTCTCAGGACGTTGACACACACTGCAGACATAATCAGCCGTTTGCGGGAAACGGCAGTTCGTATGAAAACGGCTGGTTATGTCTGCAGTGTGGTAGCGGGTAGTAGCGGGTGCTAACGACTAACCTCAACACAATTTTCAATAACTTACACTGCTTTGTCACCTTGAAACCACTTTCCAGTACAAATGTCTGTGTCACCAGCATTGTGAAAATGCCTTTCACGCAACCCAGTTTTCAACCCTACGCGTTTTCTAACGCTTTCAAATCTAACGGGTGCTGGTGACGTCACAGCCAACGGTGCCGCGCTCTGACGAAGGGAGAAGAAAAAAAATAAGCAGTGGCGATATGAAGGAACGAGGGAGGACTTGGCGTAAAGATACGACGAAGACATGAAAGATTTTTCCTTGAAACTGACTGTTTATGTTCACCCACAACAAGATGCGTTAATGCTTGTCTCACTGTAGGAAACGTAGAAACGTGTGGTCTCTAGAGCTGACGCCAAGATGCCGTCGCCTCACGAGAAGCTGGGCAGGGGAAGGTCTTGGATGTGGTGTGTCAAGACAGTGAAATGGTTCCCAGTGATCTTTATTGTGTCTGTGATTCTGTGGTCTTACTACGCTTATGTCATCCAATTATGTTTTTGTAAGTCGTTCGTTTTTAATCATTGACAAAGTAAAATTTCACCTTTATGGTGTTGATTTCTTACTGTCTAGTGATAGGGTTAGCTTACATGGGCCATAATTGCTTCACTTGAATTTACATTTTTTCGATAAACTTATTCATTTTTTATTTTCTTTCTTTCCCCAGTTGTCATTCCATCTGGTGTCCAGAAAGGTAAATAGAATTACAATAACCTGTGATTCACAATTCACATATCTAATCAATCAATTCAAATTTGGTCTCATTTTATTTCCAGCTCTTTACATAATCCTGTATCATGGTTTCCTCTTCTTCTTCTTGTGGTCATATTTTCAAACCATCTTTACATCGAACGGGAGAGTTCCTGCACAGGTACGCAATGCTGTCAGTTCCTGTTTCCCTGCATTTAAAACATTCCACACAGTTGTAATATGTTTGATTTATGCTTATTTCAGTTTCGTCTTCCTGCCACAGAACTTGATAGATTGATGCAGGCCGAAAGTGATGAAGCCAAGATCCAAGTCGTCAAAAGATTCGCTCAGAACCTCCCTGTCAGCAACAGAACTACCACTGGTGGTTAGTTTTATGAAACATTTATGCTAGTAAATAATGTTAAAATGTACACTCCATTAAGATTTTCATCTTATTTTTTTTTCAGCCATACGCTTTTGTGAAGTATGTCAACATGTAAAGCCTGATCGAGCTCATCATTGCAGTGTTTGTGGTGATTGTGTTCTGAAGATGGACCATCATTGCCCTTGGGTCAACAATTGTGTATCTTTCAGTAATTACAAGTTTTTTATACTTTTTCTTGGCTATGCCTTGATTTATTGCCTATTTATAGCTTTAACCACGCTACAGTTCTTCATTAAGTTTTGGAAGGTGGGTTGTTTACTTTGAACAAGAATTAAAATGTAGACTTGTATTTATTGACCTTGTTATTTGTTTGTTTACAGGGTGAAATGGATGGAGTAAGCCATTTCCACATCCTCTTACTGTTCTTTGTATCGATCATGTTTGCATTGAGTTTGGTGTCTCTGTTTGGGTATCATCTGTACCTGGTTGCACACAACAGAACTACTCTTGGTATGCATTCTGATTTGGACCCTTATCAGCCTGATTGCCATGTTCAGTTGCTTGCTCCTACCCAAAGCTCCAATGCTCCTTTTAACTTAATTAAATATGTTTTTCAGAATCATTCCGTCCACCTGTTTTTCAAATCGGCCCTGACAAAAATGGATTTAGCTTGGGCAAATTCAACAACTTCCAAGAAGTGTTTGGAGATAATGCGAAGACCTGGCTTCTTCCTGTCTATTCGAGGTAAGATTAGGATGAAGTACTACTATTGCAGGAAACCACATTGCTTTCACTATGTATATATTGCTTCACTAGAAAAGGGTAAGGGATGTTTAAAAGGTACTTTTGTTTGACAGCTTTGTAGTACTGATTCATTTCTGTAGCTTGTATATTTGTTTACCTCTGAAGATTTCTTGATTTGTGTATTTTAATAATTTGGTCTTCGTGGCATGTTTTCTAATTGTTAATTTAGGTAATGCCATCCAGGTTTGAACAAGATCTGCTAGCAACTTTGAATCCCTTTTGTTGTTTTTACAGCAAGTTAGCACAAGGACGACAATTAATTTATCTTTTCCAGCTTCTACCTTTCTTTTCTTAGATGTGTTGGAAAATGCAGATGAAAGCTAGTGCAATCAATTTACCCAGTGAAAGAACAAAGCTGCTTTAAAAACCTTTTCTTGATTTCCCTTTTCATTTCATAAGTGGAGACAAATCCTGCGGACCAAACTGTACTACTTCAAAGCATATCGATCATTGGCTTTTGTTCACAACTTTCTATTTTGCATAAAATACTTTACTCAAATACAACTCTGAACAAGCTGTTGCATATTTTGTTCTCAGTTTGGGCGACGGTGTGGTGTTTCCCGCGAGGGCGCAGCACCAAACTAACTTGTACAGCTCAATGGGCAGTACCCACAACAGGTCAGATGAGTTCAAGGTTGTGCCCTTAGAACCACCTGAGCAGGACTCGATCGTACAGGTTGTCTAACATGCATGTTGTGCTACCAGTGCATCATCTTACCGACACCCTCATAGTATTAAAATTGGTACAATAATGTTTGTCTAACAATGTAACATCAGCCATTGTCCTGATTTTTGAGTGTTCCTTGACCTAGACTGTCAAGAATCTTTTAATTTGACAGTTGCCTTTGAAAATTTTCACTTAATATATTTACACAAAGAAAAAAAATGCTCAAAATTTACTGCAGTATTCAAGAACATCTTTTTCTACCGCTTCTTTAGTTTTGGAGGGTGGGGACTTGGTTGTTCTTGAAAGGTTTATATTGTATGTGAGTTGATATCAAATTTTCTTACTACCACCACAAGCCAGTGTTCTAAAGTTCATTTAGAATGAAGCTTCTTATCTTTGGCCTTTTTAGTTACGAGCTTGTAGCCAAGTTAATAGCTTGATCACTCTATTGAGACGTTGTCGAGAAATGTGGAGTAAGTGAAGAGCATTCTTTTAGGAAGTATTTATCAATTGCTTGTTGTTTTACGAAATAAGTGTGCTGTGTTGTCATAAAATTAAAAACTAACAAATTTTAATTTTTAAAAAAAGGAGATGAAAAAAAGATTTGGTATGGGACCAGTTGAATCTGTGTTGTATTCTCTAAATGTCTATCAGATCTTGTTTGGAAACCTTACTTGTTTTCTTGTTTTATGTTTTATGTGTGAGATCACTGCGTCTGAAGAGCATTGACGTTTTATGGTACTGGAGTATAAAGTTGACGTCACCCTAACATATTCCTTATTGATTTCTTTCTCTCTGAAAATGAAATTGCTTTAGTGCCTTTGAACTTCAAGTGAAAATCTAGTCGCAAGTAGTCACCTTGACCTGGCAGGACAATATTAATGATATCTTCTTTTTTTTTATTAAGATGATGACCACCCTTCTCTGCTACATTTTCTCCTTCTCCTAGCTCTCTGACGCCCACATCTGTTTAGACACACACACTATAAATATTCTTGAATAGAATTCATGTTGCGTTTGACACCGCAGAAACTTCATTCACAAGTACTTACTTAATAATAATAAATTATCATTGACTTACAGTATTGAGCATCATCTTTGTGCCAAAGCAGGCAGTCTGGAAATTTACTCTTCCAGTGGAGAGAGTTTCTGTGAGGGTAATGCAATGCTTGCTTGGTGATTGACTTATTGATTAGACTGCATAACAATATTCCTTCAGTATTTCAGTTTAGTTTGCTTTTGATTTTGTATTTTTTTAACTGCATAATCTGAGAGTAAGACTGTGAAATAATTCTTAGTAATGATCTTACCGACTTAATTTTGTGTTAAATGGCATCTAGTGCATCTTGCATCCATGTTTGTTTATAGGGCACCTAATTTTACTTGGGTAGATATGGCTCATGTCATATCTCCAGATTAATGATGATGTGAATCATTTTTCAGTGATAACTTGAATAATTCAGCTTCTTTCCCTGTGATAAACTTAATTCATTTAGATGTTAAAGTTTTCAACCATCAAATTATTGCATCTTTAAGTGGCTCCTTAAGTAAGACGTGTACAACCTCTTTAGTTTTTATTGCGCCATACCTAATAGTGTTATGAAATTGGTGGCCTCTCTGTTGCATTTCTGTCCCATGCAATGCAATGATGCGTGTTTTTAGTTTTCAATTTGAGGTAAAAAAAAGAAAAAGAAACTAATAGAAGCTGTGTTGACATTGCGAGCGCAAGCCAGCCCTATGACAGACAATCATCAACACAAAGTCAGGCATGGATTCATAGGGGTCCCTTGTAAATGGGCAATTTTTTATTCATTGCATGGCCCTGGATCCACACCTGTCTTTCTTGTGTGCAATAACTCTATTGTAAATTGTTCAGCATCGAAATGCCCATCCATTTCTTAGATTTTTCATCCTATACATAGTATGAAACATAGTACCAAGTGTTATTGTCTTCTTTCTACATAGGAATTCATTATTGATTTGTGTGGTTGCCATTCATTTAAAGTTGATTGTTACTACTGATTTGCAAAGAAGATAATATTAAATGTTGTGTTATGTTAATATTCTTTACTGGACAAGTGTTCTGGAAGGAAAAAAAAGGGCCATACTGTCCATTTTAGTAGTACTGGAAGTGATTGTCTTTTAATCAACTCTTTTTATATTAAGGTGCGTTCACGCTCATGTCGCGTTGGTGGCGTAGCGTAGCGGACCCGACAAAAACCTCATAGATTCATTCGCAAAACACAAGAATCTAGGAGGTTTTTGTTGCGTCCGCTACGCTACGCCACCCAACGCGACATGAGCGTGAACGCTCCTTTAGAAAACCATTCAGTGGACAAACACTGTTTATTTTAAGTGCACTTTTGTATGTTTTTTTGTTGTCATTTTTTTAAAATGATTTTGAGAGTATTGCAGAAAATAGCCTAGTTGCCTGGTGGTGTTGGTGCACTGACAAGAGATGAAAGAAAAGTCTCATGTTATATTGAATTATTCAGTCCCTTCTCCTTTTTTTTCTCTTCTCCTCTTGGTCTGCCTATTGTTGAAGTGTTGTGGGTAGACTGACTATATTATGTAACATCACTACATAATGAATCTTCCATTGGACTTCCAATGCAATATTTGTTTTAGAGGAAGTCTTATGTATCAAAGAAGGATGGGAAATAAATTTACGAGTCTACTTTAATGCTTTGTCTTAGTTGCTTATGTTCACTTCCAACCTTTTTCCTTCAATCAAAATGGAGCATACCACACCTCAGTGTACACTTTAATGGATTGGATTACCATTTACCTATCAGATAGAATTCCCCTGTCTATGCACCGCAAAAGCATGTAGCTTGTTTACAGCTAAGTAGTGTTAGTCTGTTGGTGCACTTTCATTACCATTCTTAACTTAAGCGGCATTAACTGGGAATTTTGGCATCCCATGCCTCAATTGCAACATTCAAATATAAAATGTACCTTACATAAGTTACATTGTAAATTCTATCACTTCAAAATAATTTTTAAAAAGAGGCAGAGGACAAAATTTGTCTCTTTCAAAATGATTTTTGTTGAAATAATTTTCTCCTTGAGGCATATTTAAAGATGAAAGGAATTGAAAAATCAAATTTACCAAAATTTAGGAGGTATATTCTTTCTGTGAAATCTAATTTTTTATCATTCCCTAGACCACTATGTCTACCTAATTTTAAGGCATCAAGACAAGATTGTGCAGACAAAATTTGGCTGATTGTGCCCAAACGCACAGGATGAGCACCTGCCCACAAAATTTGTTGGTAATACTGAAAATTCTGATTTTCTTTTATGTTAACAGCCTTGGTGATGGTGTGACATATCCCCAGCGCTGCATTGATGAAGACACAGATACACTTCTTGGAGGATGCCAGAGATGGGATGATCAGGAAAATGGCTGCTCAAGATGGAATGACCCAGAAGAAGCATTCAGCAGAATAGCATTCAGTGAGCAAGCTGATTCTGATTCATCAACAGTCCATCCAGAGATTATGATTGTGGATTGAATTCTTGTCATCTTCAGTACATTATTTACAATGAGGTGGAGAGTATCTTGCCATTACGATTGTGACCACCTTATCAAGGGTGAAAAGGACGGTGTTGAGATAAATTCATTTCAGTTTTGTTGTAACTTTATTCCTTCTGAAGTTTATACAGCTTAGTATCATCACAGATTTTTTTTGGTACAATATGTAAAATAGTTGCCGGTTGCCTGACATTTCCTCCCACAAACATTAAAATATTACAGGATCAATTCACTGTATTTCAGAATCTCACAACTGAACCGGAATGGCTGCACAGTGTGATTTTCTGTGTCCTTTTGACACAGCTATGAAAATATGCAGGCCTTCTACAGTAAAGTTATGTTACTTTACACCTTAGCCTCGTACAAGCCACTATGTTTCAGGCTGCCCCCCCCTCGCCCCAGCCCAGCCTAGCCATAGACAATACACAAAGACTGATAAAAATTGTGTGCACTGCCTAAAATTATTCTTAACAATATATATCTTAATTTAAAAAATATGCGCAAATACCTGACTTTTCACTTTACCACCTCCACAAAAGAAATGTATTGAACAGTTAAGACTTGTTGAAGCACTCATCACTTCTGCAGCTTAACATTAGAGGTCTCTTATGCCTTCTTTGGTGATCTGCAAAATGTTAATTTATAATTATTATTTGTAGACAACCACAAAAGAGGCAGGAACAATATTGCTACAACCTTAAATCTTGCACTTGCACAACGTTGGTTATTTCCTTTCAACAATATTGCAGCAATGACATTGCCTGGAATGCGTCCGAGTAACAGCCTTTGGTTGACTCTGTGACCCATACTTTCACCAAGTGCAGGAGATAACTCACTTTTCACATGATTCACTTTGATCAAACGTGTTGTAAGCTGGTTAGTTACCACCACCTGGTAAAAAAAGGAAAACACGAGATTGACAAAAATAAAGGTAAACAAAAATACATAAATTTTTTTCAAGTACTTACAGCCAGGCTTCTCTCTAAGGCAAGCCTTTGCAAATCTGACAAAATGCGATACACATAACTTGTGCGATCAATGGTGGAGCATGTATCTCCAGAATTGAAAGGAAATGCCAGACTATCAATTACAATCAATCGAACCTGAGAAGTAGGAAAAACAGGCTTGAACCAAGAATTAACCATTGCTGGCTCATGACTGACAAAGAAAATCATACAAATCACCTTTGAATTTTTCTCAAGGGTTCTTGGTAACAGTTTTATTGCTGCAAGTAATTGGGTGATCCCATGGGTAGCTACAAAATGGATACCTTTTAATACAGAATCTGTGCATAATTCTTCTAAAACATCACTTTGGGTTTTTGTAGATGAAGTTGATAGCTGGTGACAATGTCTACAATATGCATCAGCCATTTCTGCAAGGGGGAAAAAGGAAAAAAACAGTAACAATTAATGGTTAAAAAGAAGAGTTGTGCTAAAATAACTGACACATGAAATTCAAACTTAAGTTACACGTACCTCTTACTCGGTGTGGAGAAAAGTTGCTTGCAGTGTCAATATACACAGCTTGTCCACTCAGGCCTCCAAGTCCTGTAGGTATTTGCACATCTATACACAACTGAAGGCTACACAGCAAGCAAACACAAAATGAAAAGACAAGTGATACTGGGATCTTTACCATTGGACTTTCTATGTAACAGATGGTATTAGAAAGAAAACTCACCACAACTGAGTTTTTCCTGAACCAGGAGCACCGCATACTTCAGTAATAGCTTGCAGAGGAATTCCACCCCCTAGCATGGAGTCAACCTGCTCACTCCACGTGACGATCCCAGGAGTGGTGCATTCTTCCTACAGGAACGAAACATGTAATCAGGAGGCAATTGATCACAATAAACATTTTTATTGCGTGAGACATATACCTGCCACATGTCAAGGCAGTTCTGAGTCGTAGGAATAGCAGTGAGGGAATGCCAAGACTCATTGCTATGAAGATTCCACTGGTGTAATAAATTACGAGCTTCTTGATTGACCCCTGCAAATATAACGCTTATTGAAAATATGGACAGACATTTTTGTACAAAAAGCGAATAGTTTGAGTAGTATTTGTTCACAGATTGACATCAACAATGAGAAGAAAAGGGAATTATTACCTCTATGACTCAAAATATCTTCACAATACATAAACCCATTTTCTTTAAGACAATGTTGAGCAGTAGCTGGAAGAGGAACTGTTGACAATGGTCGGAACATGACCTCTTTGACAACGTTATTAAACCTTGATGAAAGTTACAACAGCCTTGAAAGCAGCAAGGAGTCGCATCTCACAAGGGCAAAGACTGAGGAATATTGGACGAAAATACAAATAACCTAGGAGTGTAAGCACATTCGAATTGAGCGGTGGTCTGGATCGTTGGCTGTTCTGTGTCGAGAACTAAAAGGCAGTAATTTGTCCAACCTCAGAATTGAAAAAAATATTCTCTCGCACAGCGAATATCATTAGTCAAAGACGCATGATTTTTTTTATGATTTTTTTTTCCATTTATAAAAACCAGTGACCCTTACAGTCAATTTGCGTTTCGTTGCAAATTTGTTTGCAGTCACTAATTTGGTTTTACCTAGGTTAGGTTGTGGCCCCTGAGAGGGCGCGCAGTTCAACTTAGATATGATATCGGTGTGATCAGGTCTGATTTCATTTTATTGAAAAATTTGAAAAATTTTGTAGAACAATTTGAAAAATTCTATTGAAATTTTTTAGAAATTTTGAAGATTTTTTGAAAAAAAATTCGAAAAATGCATTTTTCCTGCCCTCCCCAGTGTGCTTCAAAGCCACAGCAATGCGCGGTGACTATCATGTGCCGTGGTGGCTGGAGTTATAGGCGCGTTGGTTTCCCGGTGTGAGGGTCGGCGATCAAAATCTTATTACTTCACAACTTTTTTCTTTGATCGCTGCTCATTGTCACGTCAACAGCCCGCTTCAATCAATTCCAGACATGAGCCGTGGTGGCTGAGAGTGGAGAGGCGTCCGACCCCGACCGTACGGTCCGGGGATCGCATCCCGATATCTCCTTTCATTTTTCGAGTGGCTTCCTCCCACTGCGACTCAAACCCGTCGTCCAACACTCGGCAGACGTGCAAGTCAGGGTGGTGTAGTGGTCTAGGCTCAATCCAGGCCATTACACCCGGGTGTCTAAAAAGCAGTCCGCTTCGGCGGATTGGCCTCGGCACTGGTTCGATCCCCGATCGAGCCAGCCACTCGAAATTGGTCGCGAGTGGGTCCATTCCGATTCGTCGGATGGAGTTGATAAGTCCTTTGAAGCTGGCCCACTGACTGCATGTTCGGGTCTGGGAGCGCCGGACAGCGGGTGTACCATTTGGGTACCGACCAGCCTGCGCAAACAAAAGCTCCCAAAACTACTCTCTCTCTTTCTTTCTTTCTCTGTCTCTCTATCGTCTCTGCCTTACTCTACTCTGCCCATGTTGGGCCGTGTCGGCGGCTCGGGTCCTACTGGGTCCCCCGGCGTACGATATCGAAGTCGCTGGATCGGATTAACCCCAGTTACCTGATAGCACCGGTTCCCATCCCGAACACCGAAGTAAAGCAGGAGGCCTCCCCATTAAGACTGGGGAGGGGGTGTAGAGTTCCATTTTTTAAAATTTATGTTTAGTTAAACACGATCGCCAGCGCCTGGGTACACCGTTTCCCACATCCAAACAATAGTAAAATTGTGAAAAAAAATTAGTAATTTGAAGAAATTTTTAAAAAATTCTTTAATTTTGGCAATTTTTGAAAAAAATTACAATTTTTTAAAAAATTAAAACATTTCTAAAAATTTCAAAAGAAATTTTGTAAAACGCACACTAAAATTTTGAGTTGCTTCCCCCTCGAATTTGACTCAAAGTTGTTACTAGGGTCGGTACCGTGCTTGGGGTAGTGATTCTGTCAAAATGAAACAAGGTTTAACAATTACTAGTAATATTTAATAACTATTTTCTCATTGATTTTTAAAGGACATATCAAAACAAATGCCAGCTTATTTATAAAAATAAAGGGACAATTTTAAATTTATTCAGTGCTAGAAACTAGTTCAAACCACTGTCTTAAAGCATCGCTTAGAACAGTTGGCAGATTGGCAATATCACGCAAGATAAGATAAAATGGGAAAGGGAAAGTGTCCATGTAAGATGAAATCCCCAAAAGTTTTCCTCCGCTGAAGATAGGGGTGCGAATGTCCAAAATAGAATCCTGAAAAACACAAACGCAAGCATGTTAGTAAGATAAGATATATATTATTATTTATTACAATGCCATTATAACATAATAATAGACTTACCTTAGTTTCAGGATTATCTATAATAACAAATATCATAAAAATGCCAGCTAGCCTTGCTCTTCTAACACAATTGCACACCTTTTCTTGCCCCTCACTGAAGACACCTCGGCCGTCCGATATGACGACCAAAAGCTGTGCATGCTCAGCAGATGTCTGAGCTTTGCTGGTTGAAAATAGGGCTGTGGCATATTCAACAAGCACACCAATTTGTGTTTTCCTTTGATTGAAAGAAAACTGTTGCAAAAGCCTGGAATAAGACAATCAGGATGAAACAAACATACAATATAGATTAAGAACACGGTAGAATATTGTTATTTAAGTCATCTTACCTAGCACCACTGTGTTGTGTGAAAGGTTCTCCCAATCTATGCAGCACTTTGACAGCCTCTCCAAAGCTTAGGACACCTAATTCTCCTGCCTCCAACAAGGTCAAAGCCTGACTGACCAAAGCCAGAGACTCAAATGCTAATTCTTTTGATCTATTGTCTGCCATACTCGACGAGTCATCAATTGCAAGCATAATCTGATACTCTCTCTTAGATGGCTTTGTGCGTCTCATCCATATTTTATCTTTACGGAACTGACTAGCAATGTATGGTATTACTTTTCTCATATTAATTCTTCGGCCCGTTCGGAAATCACCCTTCATTTGAGTGGCCTGAGTAGGCTCAAGGACCAATCGTAGCTGTTCACTTAGGTTGCGGGCAAGGGAGTTTGTCAAGGAACTAAGAGCCTGCCATCCTTGTGTCGCCTCTTCACCAGCATGTACCAAGTTCCAGGATGTAAGTTGGTTCTGAATGTCCTTCCGGACAGCCTCAGATTGTTCCTCAACATCAGCCAGAGTAACAACAGTTGGTAAGGACAGATCATCATAACGAGTGTGGAATGTTGTTTCAGGAGCACGAGAAACACCAAGGGTGTCTACTCTCTCCCCTTCTATCTCAACGTCTTGTCTCTCTGCATCAGCTTCATTTTGAAGTGGCAGCTTCCCCTTTTCTTTCTTTTCTTTCTCATTTTTATTTCCCGTTACAGCTTCTTCATTCTGCTTTTCACTTTCCACATCATCCACTGGCATTTCTTCAACTTCCATGACATCATCATCATCAGTCGGTGATGCTGCCTCTTCCTCCCTGTTGGGGACTGGTTGCTCCTCAGCCTGTTCTTTGGTTGCAGCATCCAGAGTTTGTGTTGATGACTGCTCCTTCACATCCTTGATATGCTGGTATAAATCAGCCATGGATTCGGCATCATTAGGTTCATCTTCTGGCTGTCCCTCATCTTTCTCTTCATGAGTCTCTTTCACATCAACTGTCTTGAGTCGTTTTCTCATGGGTTCATTTATGTCTCCCAATGATCGCTGGCTATCACTGTGTCCAGGAGGCTGTTGCTTTTCTTCCGATTCTGCCTGGTCCTTGAGCTGGTCTTGCTGCGGACGTTTCCCTGATCGATCTGAATGATGGCCTTTGAGCTCCTGATTTGGCGCTTGTCCAACAGAATCCTTCTCCTCTCCACCAGGATCACCATCAGCTTCTTGCGGAGGCTGTTCACCAGATACATCTTCAGTGTCTTTAGGTAGTGAAGCAACCTGGTCTTTTGATCCCTGTTGATTGTCTTCTGATGCCTCAGTTTGTACAGCAGAAGGATCATCTTTAGAGGGGTTCCTTTCATCTGCATCAGGTTTCTCTTCCTCGGGTTTTTCATTATCAGGTTCATCATTATCGTCTTCAACATCTTCCTGTTTCTTACCACTTTTTCTCTCATCTGCCTGAGGAGGTTCTTCTAGGTCCTCTTCAGTTGGAGTTGGTTCTTCAAAGGGATTTTCCTCCACTTTGTCACCGTCTGCATTGTCGTTTTCGTCGTCATCACTTGCGTCATCGGCTTTGTCCTGTTCAGTTTTCTTATCACTGTCATTTTCGCCTTCTTTTTCTTCCTCTTCAGGTTGTGGGGGCATTGTCTCTTTCATTTGGTCAATATCAAACGGATCTTCTTCTCCATTTTCCTCTTGGTCCTTGCCTTCTCCATCATCAAGCTGAAGATCATCAGGCAAATCCATAGCCTCCGGTTCAACTTCTGGCTGCTGATTACCTAAGGTTGGATGGATTTAAAAACAATGTTAACTTTTGACAAACAAAATAAGAGCTACAGAATAGAAAAATTAATTGTTTAAAATCACACACCATGGTAAGGGTCAACCTGATCGTCATCAACCTCTGGCTCATCCATTTCGTTGATCTCTGGTTTATTTTCCTGCTTTCTTTCATCACTCTTTTCATTAGATTCGTTTTCATTTGGATCTCCCTCACGCTCTCGAGCGCCAACTTCCTTTTCTCCACTCTCCTCGCGAGACTGGCCTTCTTCTTCCTTTTTATTGTCTTCTTCATCACCTTCATCTTCAGAATCACTTCCCCATATCTGAGCAGAAGATTAAGATAAGATATTTTACACACCTACGTAATAAAATTTCATGGGTAAGTGGCTCAATCTGTCACTAGAAGGTCACAAACCTGTTGATCTAATTGTTCTGCTTCCTTCTCTGTGTCACCCATTTCTTTTTCAGCGTCATCATTATCATCCTCCTTATCTGAATCATCTTCCTCATCACCTTTAGGATCTACATCTTGAAGCTTTCCATCAAAGTTGTCAGACATTTCGATACCTTTTTCCTCTTCCTGCATGAGAAAAGCCAAAATTAGTTTGAAAATGCGTCAAGAGATAGTACTGATAATTTAGTCACAAGGAGTGTGCCATTTACCTTGCAATCTTTGTCCTCATCCTTCCTCTCCTCACCCTCGGGGCGAGCATCATCTAATTGATCCTCAGTTTCAATACGATCTGACACGTCTTTCTCTCCTTCACCATCTCCAAGCCCCATGGCTCCTTCCCCTTTGCTCTCAGACTCTTCGCCTTCACCCGCTTCTTCTTCAGACAACAAGCCCTCAGGTGTGCAGAAACCCTGTTATTTCAAAAGGAATATAGCAAGTTACACAATCAATTAAGGATTTAAGAATGATGAAGTAAAACGATACTAACCTTGACAGCTAAATCACCAAAGACAGCTAATATAGTTGAAGCAAGCTTACAAGTGGCTCGATACGCGGCAACTTGTTGCTGCACAACAAACTGGAATAGGAGTAGCCACTGTTGAAGCAAAGGAAGTGAATGCAAGGCAATCCTGAAAAAATAAAAATAAAATAACAACAAAATTGCATTCTAGTTCAAGCATTTTGATACTGAAAAATTAACTAAATGAATTATAATAAACACTGATCACCACACCTGATACTTTTCTCTGCTTGAGAGGAAAGAGAATTTCCATTGATTGAAGACATTAAGTTGTTCAGAAGGCTTTCAAGACATAGGCTAATTTCCGCAACATTCAAATGAGACAAATCAGAAGCAAGTGACTTCAGAATACCATCAGTTAAATGCTTATCTTGGATGAGATCATCATCAATTTCCTCAACCTGAAAAAAAAAAAAGGGTTAAGAAATAAGAATTTCTTATATTTATGTAAAGGAACAAAAAGGATAAATTATTTGATTTTAATAATACCTTCTGATCTCCTTCAGTTGCATCCACCTCAAGAGTTGACTGATCTGATTCAGGCTCATCCAGTGTAGTGCGGTCTTTGTACAGTTTTTGAATTGCCAGCAATATATTTTGCACCAAATCAATGACTTGGATTGAGGGTTGAGTGCTTGCAGCCACATCTTCTCCTGTAATTTCTGTGCTTGCCAGGTTATCTTTGCACATACCAGAGAATGAGTGGTATTCAGAAACCATATGGTCCCTAAGCCACTTAAGACTTTGAGTGCATGGATTCTGGCAGGAGTCACCTCCAAAGATACTCAACATTTCAGAGATTCTACTTGAGATAACTAAAATGTCACTGAAACACTGGGTCATCTTCTTGTAATAGCTAACGGTAATTAAGTTTGGACAGACAGAGGAAAAACTGTTATCTGTGAAAACATTTTTCTTGCACTTATTAAATGTGGACAGAGCTTCATCAATGATCAGCATTGCTTTCTGCCATGTGCCGTCTCCTTTGGCAAGTCCTGATAAACCAGATAATTGTGTTCCTTCATAAGAAATCACAGGTATGCTATAAAACAATGATAAAACAAGATTATTAAGGTTTTGCTTTGCAAACAATTTAGACAACCACAACAGAAATCATCACAGATATAACGTACTTGTCTTCAACATTTTCTCCACTCTCGGGACAACAGTTAAGTAGTATCCGGAACTGTTGCAAAGTAGCCAATGCAGACACAAGCAAAGATTCAAGCCTTTCATTCCACCCACTAAGAGTTGATTGAGATGGCATCGGATCAGCAAGAAGTTCTTGAAGTGACTTAAGCTGGAATAGCTGTATACGTATTTTTGCCATTAGCGTTGTATTCTTCTGAATACATCTTTGTTGGGAGTGAGCAAGGATCTGAAAATTAAGTTCAGAAAGTAAAAACAATTGCATAATTTAAAAAATGCTTAGTTTTGATGCATCAAGTAAAACTATAGAAAAAGAAAAAAATTTGAAAATTACCAGAAGATGTGTAGGGAAGCCTTTAAGTCTGTCTATGTTAGGTGGACCGTGGTCCTTGTGGGGACTGCGGAGAGCCATACTTAATTGAGCATAGCGGACCCATGATCGCATCAAGTATGCGTCACACCCATCCCATGAACTGAGGATTTCTTTATCTGCTGCACTGCAAGGAGAATTCAGGAATATGCAAGCATAAGTTTGTAATTGTTACACTACTTTAAAAAAGTTACTTCATAGCTTGTTTGTTCAAATTTATCCATTTAGAGTATATTTTACCTTGTAGGTTCACTAGCATGGCTCAGAGCTTCATAGTAAGCATTTAAATCTAACGGTGGCAGCTGAGTGAACTCATGTTTCACATCTTTCTCGTCATAAGTTAAGCCTGTGAGGTGTGATAAACCAACGCGTTGCAACATGCGGAACAGGTCAGCTAATGCCTTGCGCTTCACCTGCAGTTGGTTCTTTGCTTGAGACTTCTGCTTGGCTTTAGGTGCAGTTTGATCCACCTGAAAAAATTTGACATTAGAATAAATCTTACAACTGTATTTACACACTTTAACCTTCAGATGTGAATGGAAATTACATCAAGAGACGCAAGTTGTTGCACAGATTCAGCAATGTCATTTGACAGCTCATCCAAAGCAGCAACTAGGCCAGGACATGTAGAGGACAAGATAATTTCTTTTGACAATTTCTTTGAGCGGCTGAATAATGATCCAGCACGATACAGCACTGATGTGGGGTCCAGATCCAGCTCAGATAGATCTTTAAATGTCTGGCAAAGGAGAAAGGAATAAAAGCAAATTAAAATAATGGAACAAAAAGTCCAAGCTGCGATGTCCATAGAAAATTTCTTACCTCAGGATCAGCATTTGCAATATACAATTTAGGATTGAGCTGTGTGGGAATTTTACGTTGTGACTTGCCCTCAAGGCGAGAAGAAAGCATAGTCATTTTGGCAGCCAGCCTAAGGGCCTTCTCAAACTCCTTCACATGCTTATGTAAGGTTCGTTGAGTCTTAGCAACTGTTGCTTTCACAGACCAGTAATTGATGTCATTCCACCGAGCTATTTTAACATAGTCCTTGAGCTTCTTTTCAATTGGTTTTCTCAGGTCAATAATTTTATTAGCTATCAAATCTTTAAACTGATGGTAAAAGTTGTACAAATTCCACAGCACTGAAAGAAGTTCGTCCCTCTGACGAGAAGCGGGAAGGTTTATGACGTGACAATGGAAGGCCAAAAGCATGTGTAGTCTTACATGGAATTCACCCAGAGGGGCATCCTCCATAAACTTCTCAAATGACGATATTATTCCCTTCTCATTCATGGCTTTCTTTTCAGACGGATGTATGTAAGAATCAATCAATGAAAAAATATAAAACCACCATCGGGAAGCTCTCTTCTCCATTTGGATAGCAGCAGCATGAAGGCACCCTTTCCACCCTAACAATTCAAGCCGTCTCCATTGAATAACAAGATTTGTGACAATGCCTGAATGGTGTAATAGACTAACACCCGAGTGAGCATTGTCTTCCCATTCTTTCATCTTGGTCAAGAGTATTTCAAGTCCTGTGAGAAATCTAGCCAGAGGACTTTCAATGGGAAAAGAGTTGACACGATTAATCACAACAACAATTTGATTTAGAGTTGGATGCTCTGGCCACTCACATAACAATTCACTGATTCTTTTGAAAACTCCATCAAGAACTGGTTTACACTGTCTTGCTTCACTCATGCAAGGGCTTCGGTAAAAATCAAATGTAGGATCCCCTGGGTTAACACCAGCATCTTCAGTAACAGTCGAGTTTGGAGATGCTTGAAAGGAGGCCAAGATCCAGCTTGGCAGAAGATGATTGTCCACAGTCTCATCAAAAATGTACCCACAAGATGAAATAAGCCGGGCTGCAACAGCAGATCGCTGTAGCCAAGGAGTCAAGTAATCAGTGCTGATGGATGAAGAGTTACTGGGAGAGCAGCGTATCCAGAAAGATTTAGTAAATGCCAAGGCCAGAGAAACATGAATCGAGCTCACAAGAGCCATATCTTCTTCATCTACCATGACATTCAACGCCATTCTATTCAGGTTGTCAGGTACTTTGAGAGGTTCAGCATCCAAACTTTTTCCAGGCTCTAAGTCTCCAAAATCATCATCCCTGTTAGATGGGAACATTTCAGCTATCTCCTTCAAGGCTTCTTCTTCGTCAGTAACATCTTCACACCTCAAAGCACCACGGGATTTGTAAAGGCTCTCACTGTCCAGCTCCATTTCACGGCGCTCAGCTTCCTGCTTTTCCCAGATGTGCATGAAGGATCTCAGCACTTTAACCAAGGCATTCCATTCTTCATTATTCACAGATTGAGACACACAAATAGCATTTTTCAGCTCAAGAACCGAACTTTTCAACAACCTGGAAAACAAAAACGACATGATGTATGAATGTAAATATTTTTATGTCATAATTATGTTTTGATTACCAACCAATAAGCTTCCAGTTGTGATTGCACAGCAATAGGTAGGTTCTCATTATCACCAACAAAAGCAAACAACATCTTCTCAATAATAGATGGCATATGTCTATTTCCCAGATGAGAAATAAGATTCAGCAAAGAGGGCTGTTCAAAATTCAGAGTAGGGAAACTGCCAATTGAGCACACAAATTTGCCAAGGGTAACATGATCAGTACCACTCAAACCCTTGAGGAAGATTTTCTTTGAAATTCCAATCATAAGTTCTATTCCACGGATGAGCTGGAAATAATTCAATCTCTTTTCAGGAGACCATTCTTATGAAATGTCAAACAGAATAGCAATTAAGATAAGATACCAACCTTTGCACTTGCAGCCAGAAGAGGTCCCACAATATCTGGGTACCATAAACCAAACTTTTTATCCAGCATGGTGGAGAAGCTGCGCTGGGACCGCAACCAAGTCTGAGCCTCATTCAAAACTACTTCATAATCTTGTGTGGATGTACTAGTATGAATGGACAATAAACGTCTTGTTATTTTAGTGACAACAGCTTCTGAGCTAAGGCTTCTTGCAAGGTGCTCCAGTTCCTAGACCAAGGAAAATAGAGATATTAACACTAGGACAGGATGTGTTATTTATTCCTTCAATTAACTTTGTTCCGAAACATACCTTAGTCAATGCAGCGTACAAAGGGGGATCAGGTCTTGCGGCTACTTGCCGATTCAGCACACTTAATTCATGCTCTAAAGAAACAGTATGACTGCTAAGAACTTTTAGATGTGGATGAGACGGCAAGGCATCAGATTTGTTACCCTTGACAGATCCGACAATTTTAGCTGAAAGTAGTTCACTTCTTGTCAACAGAAGCTGAAAGTGTAAGAGACAAATATTATTAACAAATGATACACAAAACCCATTCACATCTGCAAAAACATTTACAAATAAGTGGAAACACCACTGACATCATCTTTTGTGTATTTGCGCTTGATTGCTTCTTTTGAGGTGGGGTCAATCTTAGGGAACGCTGAGAATAGCTGAGACTCTAAACATCCCAATAGAGCCCAAGCCAAGCCAATCTGAAAATACATAATTCATTTTAAGTTCAGAAAATAACCATGTTGATAGAATACAATCACATTTCCAGTAAGTTGAGCAACAAACCTGAGTCAACGTTTCACTTTCCACCACTTTACTGCTTTCATATTGATGTTCTATAATACTAAGTACCATAATGAATTCTAGAAGCAAAGAGTAGAAACTTGACAGTACAAATGCCTTGTCTCCAAGTCTTTCTTTAAGATGTTCAATTATTAAAGCAGCTCTTTCTTGTAGGTTTGATTGGTGCATTGGTGACGAGGAACAGCTCTTTTCTATACTGTTGATAAAATGATGTGAAGCAGCTAAAATGCTGTTTACTTCAGTATACCTGTAGTAGAAAAATGAGTTTACTGATTGATTTACTATTCTAATTTTGAACCAGCTCACCACTACAGCTGAGGCCTATACAAACCTAAATGAAAATTGAGTGGTGAAGAGGTTTTGTGAGTTCCGCCAAAGTAAGGAGCGCAATCTTGCAAGCAATTTCACATGTTGAGCATGACGATTGAGTGTCAGCTGAGACAATTGCTGTTTACTTGATGGGTTGTGACAAAATAGGAGATTGGCTGCTAAGTGGGAGAACACTGGGCAGTGTTGGGGTAGGAATTCCTGCAAAAGTAATTAATACATATTAATAGGTCCTAAACTGCAGTACAAGAAGATTGAACTATCATGTAATACTGTACCATGTTAGTTTCCTTATCACATATTGAGTTCAAATCCAGTACAGAATTTGAAATTGCCAAAGAACGGTTACAGAACTGGAACAACAAGGAAATTGCTTTGCATAACTCTTGGTTTTTGCCTTCTATTTGAAAGGCTTCAAAAAAGCCAATAAGAGCTGCAGGTATGGATGGAGTTATTTTCATTGCTTGAATAAAGGCAGAAGCTTCCTCCATGAAGCACAACAATGTCTGGTCTTGGAACAGTTTCAGCAATACAGGACCAGTGGCATGCAGGCAAACTGCCTCCATGAAGGGCCACAGCAAGATTTGGAGGCTTATTTGGTCAGGGGTAAGTTCAGATTGCTCACTAATGATAGGGTTTGCCAAAAGACCGGCCTCAGAACAACATTTTTCAGCTTGATCCAGTCTTTCCTCCACTGTAATCAACAAAGTATCATAGAAAAAGAGCAGCATATGACAAAGCAAAAAGTAAATTACAGCAAACACTTTAGCCCTACCCTTGCTTAAATCAGATGCTATTACAAGGTCCTTCACAGCCACAGTTAATGTTGCCTTTGCAGTTTGCCCCACAGGGGTGGTGAGGAAGTTAGCCACTTGAGCAAAGTTGTTCTTGTCACCATCTTGTTTCCACATATTCATAACACTTCCAATCCTGTCACAGATGTAATTTTAGGAAATGCCTCATCACTATATGGATAAAAGAGAATTGGTTATAAGAATTTCTTACCGAAGGGCCTTTGATGTCAACGAAGCCTGAAGATCTGAGACCACTGGCAATGGCTGTCCAATTTCTTGTCTCAATTTTTTTGCTACTTGCCACATAACACTTATGTTGGAAAAGACAGAGGCATTGATCCTAAGCATTACTTCAGAGAGAAGAGAGACATCCCTAGAAGTCCAAACACATTTTTATTTCATTAATAAAAATAACTGATGAAAATCATCAAGTTATTTCTGAAGTTACTTACAACGCAGCTTCACCAGCCAGGTGGATCAATACAGGAATTGCATATTTAGAAAACCAGCGATAATGAACTGCCAATAGATTTGAAATTTCTTCACATGCAGCCTTGTCTGAGGTAATAAACACAGATGCCGCCTGGGTCTGGAAGCGCTGTATCCAAAGGAATGCTTTACGAACTGACCACCAGAGTTCATTGCTAATAGAAACACCTATGGTGTTGAGTGCATCACACAAAATACCAAAGGCTGCATCCAAAAATGGACCAATGTCAGTTATAATGGGGTCTGAGGATAGAGTATCAGCCAAAACACCTAACACAGACAAGAAATAAAATAAATTAAGATGCATACTTCATCAGAGATTCACCACACTAGAAAAGAAAAAAAAATACAATAAAATGTTTACCTTTGGAAACAGCATGGGAATATTCTAGCACAGATATATGTTTATGCTTCTTTATGCTTTTGAAGTCAAAAGAATATTTAGTCTTGAAGCTGTGTGCTGTTATGTACAGAAGCAATGCCACTCGGTTTTCCACACCCTGGTCATCGTCTCCACTCAGCACTGAGAGGGCAGACGAAACATCTGGGAGCCACCTTCGGTCCCACATCAAATGGCATTGAGCCAAGTCATCAACATTCACAATTACATTGTGCAAGGCTTTTGACAGCTGGATAATTTTTTCTTCATGACAGGAACCTCCAACAACTTTTTCCAGCCATTTACTTGAAAGGCTGACATCAGCTACTGAACATGTTTGGTAGAACAAACAAGTGAGATTGGCAATCACTGCTTGGAGGTCCACCTTCATCTCCGAAATGCCCAAAAATTCAAGAACTTCTGAGAGATCATGCTCTTGCGCATTGGCAAGTGCAGATAGAACACTACTGCTCTGTCTTACAATAGCAAATGCTGAATCCTGCTGCACTTCTCCAGTTTTTAAAGTGCTGTGAGAAATCAATCTATCAAGAGCAAAGGAAGCACTTCCCTGAACCCCCACTCTCACTGCTTCTTCAAGTATAGAGAGGTTGCGGCGTTTGGTGTCTATGTTGTCAAGTAGACGCGATTGGATGTATACTTTAGTAAATGATGAAACCAAGGAAGGAATAGGGGACATTCCTCTACGCACTTGCTGAACAAACAAATTTGAAGCATGGAGCAGTTCTGTGAGTCCAGGTGGATCTGGGCCTGAGAGAGAAAGGGTTAAATCAGTCAGTTACTTTCGATAAGAAATCTGTTCACAAACTCACAAATTTAGTAAACGTTTACAAGAAATAATACCTTGAACAACATTCAACATTGCCTCATGTACACTGAGAAGCATTTGTTGATCATGCTGACTGCTGATACCAACATCATACAGTAAAGAAGCCAGATCTAATGGACTGAAAGAACTGGCCATATCTTCTTCAGATGTGGTTACAAATATTTCTACTCCTCTATTCCGCATAGCCCTGTAAAATTAATTTCAGGTCAAGTAACCGGTAGACGAATGTAATCCTTACAAGAACTTGATAAAACATAGAAGAAAGTGGCTTACCTTGAAATCTCTCCATGCCTTGGGTCCATAGTTAGAAATAGACGAAACTCTGGGTGAGGTTGAATGGTGACTAATTCGCCATTAGAATTGACACCTCTTTCACTGACAGTGAGTACACCCTGTGGTTCAAGAAGACCATTCAGCCTGTCCAGTACTGCAGCACTGCAGAGATTCACATTGTCAACCAGCAGCCAGCATCCGTCAGTCAAACTTTTGATCAGAATACTATCAATCCATTCAAATTTGCCTCCTGCATTGAGACTATTATCGCGTGTGGCAGAATCCCTTAAGCGAGACAACTTCATTTGAAGATTCTGGACATCTACTTGAGCTTCTATTGATAAGGAATCTTCTGGAATTGACATCAACACATTCAAAAGGATGTCAATTTTCTTCGTGAATGACATTACTTCTGATGACACTTGTTTGTAACCACCTAATGTGCGGTTCTCTGAGTGGAATTGTTCCCATAGACACAAAAGGCGATTTGATTCCTTCTCTTTTCCTAGCAGGGTGAAATGTTGTATACTTTGGAGCACAATTTTGTGAGCTTTCACAGCTAACTCATCAAAGTGGCGTTTGTAATCTGCTTGCTCAAATCCACCGAGAATTTCAGTAGTATCCATTGCAGAGTTCACAGCAAGTGTTCGCAGTTCACGGCCTGCTAACTGTGATAGAAGATGAACCAAACTAGTTTTGCCACAACCTGTAGGGCCAACCAAAATTGAGAGCCATCCCATGGACACACATCGGGCTACAGATTGTAATATAGCTAGCTGATGCCTTAAAACAAGTTTAGATTTAGATGTGTCTCCAAAGGCTCTCCTTTGCAAGGTTACATCTCCTAAGTACACCATATCTGGGGTAATGTAGATCTGAGGCACATCGCAGGGAAGAGGGTAATCATTGCCAAATGACTGCGTATAGAGCGAGATCATTTCTTCTTTATCTCTTGTTGTGCGCATGCGGTCAACATATAGAAGTTGAACAAATCTTCCTGGATTAAGAGCTCCATTTGAAGCCCCCCACACAGTGACCTCACACCACCTGGTCAGGTCTCGCAAATTCATTTCCCAAGGAGCACCTCGTTGGCCCCAAGTGCCACCTGGCGCAGTTTGCATCGATGCAAGTTGATTGAAATTCACCATGGACTTTATCAAATTGACAGGCAAGTTTGGGAAGAGATTTTGGCAAATATACTCCAAATCATTGGACGTCAGCGTCTCCATGTGAACTTGAGTGAATCGATTGAGGAATGACTGTGGGAGACCTTTCCTAGCACCACCTTGGTTGAGTGGGTTCTGGCAGGCAAATAGGCGAGTTTTGTCAGACTGGATGTGGAATGTGCGTCCGAGCTCTGGTATGAACAGGTCACCTCTATGATCAAGGACAGCATTTAGACCTTCTAATACTGACTGAGAAGCAAGGTTCAACTCATCCAACAAAATCCAGTGCCCACTTCGAAGGGCCCGCAGAAAAGGACCATCACGCCATGCAAACTCTCCACCAGACCCACCTTCAACTGGCAGATCAGCTCCAAAAAGGTCGGAGATGTCAGTTTGGTCTGATAGATTGATTCTTGTTAATTTATATCCCGCCGCTTGAGCTAAGGCAGAAACCAGGCTAGTCTTTCCAACACCTGGACTACCCTCCAGGAGAAGTGCCTTGCTCAACTGCAAACCACGAAGAACACGCATGGCATTGATACGAGTTGTTGGTGCACAAAGCAGGAAATCTGCATTTTCCACCATGTCAGGACAGCCTCGAGGTATGTAAAAAGGCTTCATTCCAAATTTCTCAATTGTTGATGTAACTTCAAAATCCTCCGAATTCACAGATAAAAATGATTCCAGGCTTGGCACTGTAACTCCCGTTGACTCCTTTACTTGCTGCATTAAAAATTTCAGAGCAGAAACTCGCACACTCTGTACAACTTCTCTGGTGGAGAAACTTGTCAGTCCTGTCCCTAGGCTATCCAGGAAAGTAAGGCATGCTCCATGAATATATGCTTCACCTAAATACAAATTGACATTCTCTTTTGTGCAAACATTCATGAAATCAATCCATGTCATTATGTCTCTTATACTTCTGACACACCTGAAAGAACACAGAAATGAATGAGAAAACATATTTATTTCACACCTGTGATTCAAAGTAAAATTGTAAGTCATACCTATTTCCTAAATCAGTTTGCGAAAACCAATCCAAAAAGTCAACAAGAGCAGCTCCTACACTGAATGATTCATTATTCTCATTTCTGAAAACTAGTTCAGGTCTTAAATTGTGTTCTATGACAGCAATCATATCTGATCTTTGTGAGCACCCTTCACACCAAATCTCTGTGAATCGATTCCTCAAAGCTGGTGAAAGTTCTTTCTTGCCATAGTCACCACCCGGATTCATGGTTCCCACAAAGATGAAACCATCCTTAGCAGTGATTTCACAAGGTTCACCACCGATACCACTGCCTTTCTCAGCCAGCAGCAACTTCCTTTCAGGCTCTAAAATACAATGATGATAATTATTGATTATCATAAAAACTATTATCATTACAGTACAATAACTATATTATAATTAGGCAATAAATGACTTACCGAGTAGGGAGTTAAGTCTTTCCAAGACACTGTCATCTGCCAATGATATTTCATCTGCTAAAAATACTCCACCATTCAGCATAGCTTCAATCAAAGGGCCATCAACCCATTCAAATAACTTTCCCTTAGTCTCCTACAGAAGATGCAATAAAAATAATTCCACAAAAACTAAATTTTTTATACCATTTGGAAAGTAAATTTTAAAAAACTACAAACCTCAGTATGTTCACGAACTGGGCGTAGGCCTCCCAAAAAATCAGCACTTTCTGAGTGCATGTGACAGTTAACAGATGCTAAAATTTGACTTCTGCTAGCTGCTAAAAGTTGGCAGAGTGTAGTTTTTCCACACCCAGTCTCTCCAACAAGTAATATGGGCTCTTTGAAGTCACAAGCTTTACCTAATAGAAATAAAAACAAAAATCAATAGTTAAAAAAGAATAGTTATGTTTGCACACATTGAATAGTTAGAAGATTCAACAAAACTACTTGATCTATCCACAATTACCAAGAAGAACAGCAAGACGCCGCATATTGAAAGTCCATACTATGTGGCTGAAACCTGGAGGAGTCTCATGAATTATAGATTCTAAAATTGGCCGTGTGACTGGTGAAGTGTCTGCATTCACTGAAGAATAAAGCATAAAAGGACATTAATTTAATAGGTTGCACAAAATGACGGCAAAGGTTTAAGTTCAAAACATAATGGGCATACAAGTAAAAAGTTTCTCAGGGCTGGCTGAACGTTTGATGTGCTTCTTCAGAGATTCCTGGATAATGATCCTCTCTTCTTCTTTTCGGACTCTTCCTGCCAGAATGAGATATCCTGGGAGAGAAAAACACAAAATCTTTGAAAATAATGTGCATGAAAATTGTTATTAACAAAGGATTGAAACTAAGTACCTTCATCTGCAATATGCTGATCCCAATCATAATATTTCCCTCCTTCTGTCTGATGTTGAGCAAGGCGATACCTTTCACCCCATCGGAACAAATCTCTCAGTGTAATAAAACCTTGCTTACCAGCAAATGCTGCACTTCCTTTCCTACGCACCTAAAATTGTGAAAATGATCAAGGGAAATAAAAATAAATAACAGGGTGGCTGTTGCCAGATGGCAATAGTTAAAGGAACCTACTTGCAAATCAGACATAACAGCTACCATCTTCTTGCAATAGGAAGGTGGCATATCACATCGTAAATGCATAATGGTTTCCAATTCAACAGAAGGTATTTCATCAAAATGGAGTTCAATGAAACGGTTCCGGAAAGCTCGTGATAACACCTAGAGTGAATGAAATGTCAGATGAAATTCTTACTTGAATAGCATCTATGAAAATAAATCAAATGTATCATGTGGTACTGATTCATACCTTTCTGCCACCATACAGGCCAGGAGGGTTCTGTGTAGCAAAAAGCATAAAATTTGGATGTGCTTTCACAACTTTTTGAGTCTCAGGAATAAAGAGTTCGCGATTGTCATCCAAAACTCTGTTGAGAGCTTCCAAAACATCACTTGGAGCCAAATTAAGTTCATCAAGGATAACCCAATGTCCAAATCGCATAGCTTCAACAAGTACACCTGGAAAATAAATACAGGTTCATTAGATGTCCAGAAACCATACATATGCAGATCAAATTGGTTTTTTTCTTTTTGTAAAGGATTACCTTCTCTGAATACTAAGTTTCCCTGCTCATCAGCAGCATAACAGCCAATGTATTCTTGAAGATCAGTATGCTCGTGGTTGTTGATACGGAGGCACCGATTACCAGACACTTGAGCCAAATAAGTGATGAGACTGGTTTTGCCCACGGATGTTTCACCCTGCAGAAGGACAGGTAGCCTTGCCAGGGACACCACTCTGACCAAATCTCGCAGATTTTGTCGAACAGTTTTTGTCATAATGTACTGGAGAGAAAGGAGAATACAGGGTTGACAAGTTTATTGTGTTAAGAAAGCTTTCTGCAAGTAAATGGAAATGAAACAAAAAATTCTTAGATAATTATCCTTACCTTGTCCGGTGTTATTGGATCAAGAGGTCCCTGGGTAACCCAATAGCCTTCTACCTGAACAAAATTTTTCCCAGTCACAACAGGGGTAGGAATTGGTTGTTTCATCAGAGACTTTAAATCAGTTGAGTTTCCTGTTATTGCTCTGGAAATAAAATCAAAACAAAGGAAAGTAAAAGAAAATTAGTAAAGTGGTAATAATAGAGAATTCAAAATTACAAGAATGGAAAAACCCTACTTGGACACCATGTCTTCAACAACAGGATGGGATGAGCGGTCTAGCTGAGTCAGAAAACTCAGTAAAATCCCTTCATACATAGAGCGTGGAACTGACCCGCAAGGATTAACTGCTGCAACTGAAAGGGCTCGACAGAGGGTTCTAAGACTGTAATGAGGTTTATGCCCAGTACCATCAGATAGATGTAACACAGCCTCTTTGCAAATTGACAGATAAAATTTTACTACTGCATCCAGCTTAGATGCAGGTAAAGAGAGGGGTTCTAAATATGAACCACACAATAAGAGAAGATCTTGTCGGTCCACAAGTTCATCCACAAAAAATTCTGAAAACCTGCAATTGCATAACAAATTATTTGTTTATTATTTATTTTGCAAGGTATTTTTTTATACTTTCTTCATACTTCACATCATGCCACATTTGAAATCAAATCAAATCAAATCAAAATAAAATAAGGTCTTACCTATTTCTGATTCCAGCAGGCAGTTCTTTCTTGCCAACATCTGTTGCAGGATTCATAGCAGCAAATATTCTGAAATTCGGATGTCTCTTTAAAGAATGTTCATCCCCACGTTCCAGAAGATACAGGGATCCAGAAGACCCCTCTAGGAGACTTGACAGGCATTCAAGAGTTTGAGCACTTGCCAGATTAATTTCATCCAAAAGAACCCATTGGCCTAGAAAAGCATTAATTTTGAGTGGGACATGAAGACAGCAGAACAATAAGATTATTAATTTCACAAACTAACCCACCTTCTTGCAATGCTCTTACAAGACTTCCTTCCACAAAAGCAAAAGCAAGAGCACTTTGCGACTTTTTAAGCTGTTCTTCCACTCTTGATAGTTTACGGGATAGTTGCTGCCAAGCATCTTTGAAGACTGGGGTATATAGTTCATCAGATTTAGAATCTATAATGGTAACTTTCTTTTTTGATTTATTGGTATCAAACCGCTTTAAGGCAGCAGTGGTAGTGTGCTTCATTAAGCCTACCAAAGTGGTCCATTTTTTACGAGAAAAGCAGTTTGCAATGTGACCAAGATATTTTGTATTTTCATTGACAGAGAAGAACTTTCGAAATAAAGTTTCAAATTCATTTCTTAAAGGAGAAATGACAAGTTTGAGTTCCACTGGTTTGTATCCACCCAAGAGATCAGCGCTATCTGATTGTTGATTCATGTTGATGACAGACAGAGTCTGGCCCATTTGTTGGGCTAGATACTGGATGCTTGAAGTTTTACCAACTCCAGTCTCGCCAACCAACAAAACTGGTTCACAATGATAGATACAGGACGCAATCCGTTCCAGAAGAGCTGCAGCTGGGCGAGTAAATGAGTAAGTTGATTTGACTCTGCTTTGTAATACTACCGCTTCAGCAATCTTTCTTGGCAAACTGACTCTGCCAGCTGTTATATGAGACAAAGTACAAGAGATAACAGGTTTATGAATATTACAGAAATACTCTGCCTTAGTATGAATGATACCCAGTTTGGCAGCCACACTTGAAGCGAGACCAAGTCTTGTCTCTAAAAAGTCAGAAAAAGATAATAGATTAGGGTCTGTAAAACATAATGTTTTTCTGACAGATAAAATTATAAAATAGTACAAACCTGGGTTACTAACATTGCAGCAAAATATATCAACAGCATCTTGAAATAACTTAAGGGCAGATTCCGGTGACTTGACATCAAAAGCCTCTTTAGATCTGTTGCACCATTTAATAAAGTCTCTAGTAGAAGGAAGTCTAGTGCCAACTGTCTGAATCTGAATAGGTTTGGTTTGCAAGTCTGATGTTTCTTCATTTCCAGACAATGCAGAATGATGGTTTCCGGCCGAGAAGAGCAAAAACACATCCACCATGCGTGTAGCCACAGTACTTAGAGTGGGGTACAATGTCTGCACCAATTCAACAAGCTCAGATTCAGATAGAGGCTCCATTTGCACAGTTAACCAGTGCCTTTGGAGCATGCTTGTCACTCCAGAGTGGAGTTTGTGAAGACCACTTGCACCTGAGATCAACCTGAAAAAAAATATTCAGATAAATAGCTTTTTATTATAACAAACACCAAGGATTTTAGTTTCCCAACATCTAGGACGCTAAGTAAGCCTAACAGGAAGAGAAATGCAACCTTTCTGTCTCACCTTTGGGTGAAAAACAGTTGAAAACCAGGAGCTGTATGCACACAATCCTTGAAACCAGGTACACTCAGAGTACCAGTTTCAAGCAAAGATGCAAGAACAGCTGCCACATCGGTTGTGCAGGTATCAATATCTTCAAGAAGCAACCAGTAACCTCCGACAACAGCCTATTAAAAAAATTAAATTGATGACTCCAGGAAAATTAATGTGAAGTAACATGTTAGAAAATCCAAATTTTTGATAAACAGACCTGTGTCAAGACACCAGGCTTCCAAACAAATTCACCAGGAATGTCAGTGCACTGGTAAGTACCGAGTAGCATCTTGCTGTCTGTTTGGTCTCCCAACTGAACCGAAAGGTATAGAGGGGGACTATCATGACCTGTCAGTTTGGCAAGGTGATCCACCAGAGCAGTTTTACCACAACCTACTGGGCCCTGAAGGCACAAGGTTTTTCCCGTAGCAATGCCAAGGGAAATGGCACGCAAATTTGTTTGGGTAGAATTGACCATCACCAAACTTGATTCCAAATTTAGTGGGGTCTGAAAAATTAGAAATACAAATTATTGTTCTGTAATATAACACAATTAATCAAAGAATTAAACAGAGTAGACTTTAAAGCCTGAGCTACAATTATTAACCTTTGGAAGTGATGGAAGAGTTATGCCAGCAACTGACACAACAGATTCATGGTTGAAGTGAGGAAGATCAGAATCAATTTTAGGCACCGAAGTGTCAAAACCTATATTTCAAAGAGGCAAATTTAAGTAATGATAATTGTGTAAACAAAACAAAATAAAAACAATACTCACTTAGGTGTTTGTACTTGTCCAAAACTTTCTTCTCATCTTCACTATGCTTAACTGAAAAATCTACTATTTCCTCATTTGTCAATTTGGTACTGAGAAGTGTTTCCTTCTCTTTAGGTGCCATTTCAAACAGTAGAGCACAGCATTGACAAGATATCCTGCAATAAGTTAAGAAACAATGTAATTGCAATTTTTTGGACACTTCAATGCATTAAGAGTACTCGTTGTGTTACCCACCAACGGATGTAAGGTTCAGCATGACTTAAAAATTCTTTCAAAAATATCGACCAATCCCACATATCTTTAAAAAAATCTATTTTCATTTTAAGGAAAGTATAACAACATAGAGCTATATCTTCATCACTAATTGGTTCCAGGTCAGCTGAAGAATGGACTTTTCTTCTTTTGACTTTGGGTCCCTCTTCTGCTTCCACCATTTTCCAGTAATGAAATGGTGATGGGTTGGAATTAAAATATTTCAATGCAAACCTGAAACGCAAAATCAAATTTAAAAATAAAATTGATTTATTTGCTCACACATACATACTGTTTCCAATGACTCACGTTATCACATCCGGATGAATGGGAGCAAGTTTGCTAAGAGCAACACAGCGTTTCTCATGCAATAATTTAGCGCTGATGTTTTGAGAAAAAGAGTTGTTTTGATCATTGTCGCACAGTGCCACAGCAAGAATTTGGGGAAGCAAATCAGACATATGATTGGCAATGAGTAATGTATGCCTCTGACTCAAAAGCAACCCAGCCAGAACGTTCAGCAAGCTCTGCACATCACGGTCGCGGAGCACCTGAAACAGATATGATGAAAAATCAGAAAACTGGTCAAAATTAACTGTAACATTGAGATAACCTAACAGATGGTCATAGTGCACGTTTAATGGCAATTATGAGGGACTCTCCAGGTTCTGAGATCCTCTGTGGATTTGCATGCATCAAATCGAGTATTTTATTCAGTTTAAATGACATGACATCTTTTGGAACACTTACATCGAGACGGATAAACTTAGAGCATGCATCTCTGCATACTTTGTCATTAGCGCATAAATCTCGCAATGTAGATACAACACTAGCACAGCCGTTTTCGGCCATGATGGTCTATGTATGCCACTTTACGTCAATATATAGGGTAACAAAACATTCATTGCATATTGCCGCTAAGACCACATGGACTTCACAACCTAAACACCAAAACACGTGTAGACATGTCAAGACATGCACATAAAACAAAGAAAGATGCTAAGAGAGAGAGAGAGAGGTTCGGGGTAGAGGGCAGCACTAGAAGGTACGCCCGTGGTCAGCACGGTCTATCTTCGTCTATTTTTTTTACACCTTTTTCCGTATTTTCAGAAGAAGTTCGTTTATCCTGAAATCAAGAAACGATGAAATCTGTTCATTCGGTTCAATTATTGGCGTAAACTAAGCGCTGAAGCTGCGAGCGTGCCGCGAACCGGAACCGGAGTGTTGTTGACCGAAACCGAACCGATGGATTTCCGAACGCACCCATACTCAGCAAAACAGTAATGGATCAAGGAATGTTGATGGTGCGCAGTTATTATCAAAGTTCATCAACGTATCGCTGAATTTCGTGTCAATATCGTGCCGCAAAAGTTTCAATTATGTATACTTCACGCGTGAAACTATAGGTGCATCCTAGTAAGTGCTCTCTTGGACGTAATCAACGTGCGGTAGGACGGGAGGGCTTGCTGGTAACCAAGATGGCTACACGATGCATACTTATTTGTTTTCCTCTAATCGGCTTTAGATTACATTCTTTTGCTACTCGCGTTCCCCTTTCGCATTCATTTCTTCTCTTACATGTGCAGAGCACTATTTTTTAGCGTTCTCTCATTCACTTTCTGTATTGAAGCAAGTAATTCTTGCGAAGCCTCCATGGTGTTCGTCCATGTACAGTAGCCTCATCCTTGTTTGTGTACATTTGTTGTTTGGCTTGTCGTTCCTTGCTGTGTACCGGCATCTAAACTTGGTGTGTCCATTTCGTGTACACGTCTTTATTAATAATGAATCTGATCCCTTCTATATGTTTGCCATAGTGAGTACCAATCCGGCCACTATTCTTTAGGGTTTTTTTTTTTCCACTTATTGCATTTTTAGTTTTGTGTTTGTTATGCTATGTTGGCTCTGTCTGGTCGGGTTTTAGTTAGCCTGTTAATTAACACTTGTCAATTATTAATTTTAAATTGTTGTGAGCAAATTTTGACTAATGTTTCCTGGGTTTCTATCTATTCAGAAAGCTTATAGCATCATTATGGCGAGCTCATTTGTGAAGGAGTACACGCCAGAGAAATCTACAGGGGGTCCGTTTATCGTTCTTGTGAATAATGATGGAACGCTCCTTCCTGACTATGAAATGCTCGACTCTGTTCTTGGTGAGTGTCCTACGTTATCATTGTCTACAATATTTATTTTGTGTAAATGCTATCGTGATGATCATTTGTCATCAAACATTGATTTTGTTTAATACTACAACCATATATGTGTCATTCTTTTCCTTTTTCGTTTTCAATTTGTGTTTCTTTTTGTAGAGAGAGAGGCCACTGTTCTTAAAGTTGGTAAACCTATTAGAGGGGACTCTGATGATGATGTCCCTCGTGTCAATATGACAGTAGAAGGTTACTATATTCCATCAGCTGCATCTTCACAGGATCTCACAGATGGCCAACTTGATGGTAAAGTGTTGGAAGCCATGATCTATTTTATTTAAGAAAATGCTTATGCACCTGTATCATCACACCATTTTGTTTGCAGATTTTGATGTTGATGATGAGGATATTGATTTGAGCTCCCTAGTAATTGTAGACCCTGCATCAGATGCCATTCACATAGATCATTGTTACACTAATCGCCTGCGGAACCACCAAATTCTTCAACTCTCTGTGGGAGAACTCAAGTCTGATCTGCAGGCTCAATTAGAAGATAAAGATGGTGTTGAGAACTGCCCTGCTTTTCGTCAAGATGCGGTTGATCGAGGAAAGCTCAAGGTAGCATTTTTCTTGCAATATTTAGGTTCAATTTTTCGTTAAGCACAACATCCATTAATATCTATTAATTAATTTTGTTCAGTTTCAGAATCGAGGAATTCGGCTTTCCAAAAAGGATCCTGGTGGCATCAGACGCATTGTTCTCAATGAGTCTCTGGACAGTAATGCCGCAACTTTGCAACATATTGTGCTGAAACCTCCGCCCAATAGTCCAGCATCGGCGACACTGGTTCCGCTGGTAAAACCACTGGTGCTGAAGCAGGTAGCGAGGAAGGGAATGAGCAGGGGGGAAGGGAACTTGACAGTGTCCGGAAAGCACGAGTCAACATTAAATCTGTTAAAGCCGCCTCCAAACACTCCTGCCTCCGCATCACTAGTGCCTTTGGTACAGCCCTTGGTTTTGAACTCTCATAGTAACCTAGAGGAATCAGCAGAACTCTCAGCTTCGCTTGAGGATCCCAATGAAACACGAGGCAACAAGCCAGGCTTTATATCCATCGATATTCCTGCTGGAGAGATGCAGGTACAGAGCAGCACTTCTTCAGTGGGAACCATGAATTTAAAAGAAGCTGTCATTGAGATCAGCAGATTATATTTCTCTGTTCTGGCAGTTCTTGTGACCAAGTTTCAAAAGGCTTCAAAATTTGTATAATTTTTGTGTCTTGTTTGAACCATGTGGTTCATTCATTCATTGCCTTTTCCAAAATTTTGACAAGTTATGTTACAATCCTCCCTGAAGTAGTAAAAAACTTTATGCAAGGTAGATTCTTGTCAAATTCAGTCTCTTATCTAATGAATCTATCTGCTGAACTCTTTGCTCAGTTATAATTTACGTGATAATATATTGGAGTGTAGTAAGGAGAAAAGCATAAACAAAAAATGCCACTGACAATCGTGCATTAAAATCAAACTCCCCCTTCCATACTCAACTCGCTTGCCTCTATGTCCTCATGATTCAATTAAGTTTTATTGCTGTTTGTGCTTTTTTTTTCCCCCCTCCTTGAATCCTTTGTCAATTAGTGTTGTCCCTTCCCAGAGTAGTATCCTTCACATTCACCCTTCTTTTTATACCTTTGAAGCAGGCAATTTTATTTGATTTTTTTTTTTGTCGCACTCTTTGATTTTCAGCAAGTTGTCTGAATGTGAAAGTTAATTTCCCCCAGAACTCATCCTTAACTGAACAGAAACTTTCAATTAGTGTGTATGACCCAAGTTCTTTGTAACCTATGTCACTTTCACAAATCCAGTAGTTACTTAGATTTTGCCTTTAACTGTAGGTTCATTATTTTTTTCCATTGTGTGTTTGAGTTTGTAATGTTATTTAACAGCCATTTTCATTAGGTGTAGTTAAAAAAACAGTAAATTTTTTAAAAAGGCCAATTTTTCTTTTTTTTTTTGCAGTTAGCATTGAGACATAGTGCAATTGCTAGTTTGTTTTCTTTTTTATGAGTGCCAGATTGTGTGTGTCTGTGTGTTTTATCAACAACCATACTTGAGTCATAACTAGGCTATGCATCTCTTTTCAACCAGCAAGAAATGGACATGGTGTTAAATCTTACCTAGATAATCTAGTAGCAGATTTTCATGCATTATTTTATAAGCCTTCACTCACAGGTCGCATGCCTCTGAACTTAGTTTATATTTGTAATTTAATACTACATAATCAGTGAAACTGCCCTTAGTCTCCTATTATTATACCAATTCCTATTCATTAATTCTTCATGTCTATGTCCTTTGGTGTAGGTTGTTAATTTTACAATCTGTCCACATGACCTAATCTTTTCCCCTGCTTTAACCTCAAGATGGGTTTGTGGCTGAATTAAGTTACATCCTAGAAGTTATAACTTCAACCTTTGTGTCTTTGAGATGAGAATGAGTTGATCTCCTGCCCCAATTTCACGAGCTGAGTCATGCTTAGAGTCTTATAATTTTGAACCTGAATCAGATATCAGCCTCTGATCTATTCCCTTCCCGTCTTTCCTTCCCTCTTAGAAAAGCACAAACACTTCCTCCACACCTGTTCTGGATCATTCTATGTTTATGTTTTTCTGCATTGTGGGTATGTACTTTGTACATTTTGTGCAAAGGTTTTGCAATGCCAGTTGTGAACAAATCGTTATACTGCTCTATGAGGGTAGCGCATACTGTTGGATGGGTGCATTGACTTAGCCCTAGGTTGTTTTTTTTTTTTTTTTCTTCTTCTTTATTTTTCATTCCTATCTTTCCTATTAAAATGTGCATTTCTTGGAAGAGGCACTAACCTCCCCTTTGCTTTACTCACCAGATTCAAATTTTTTAAAGATTTAAAACTTTTTATCTAATTATTTTAAAATAATTAGAGGTACTTATGCTCGTCATGTTAAAACTTATAACATGCATGCGGCAGGAGAGGAGTTCAGGCCTTATCTGTCATTTGATGTGAAGAACTAGCTTTCCTTTCAAACTACAAAGTGACCCAGCTATAGGGTGTACATCGGTGCGCTTGTTGTGTCATTGAAGCAAACCGCGACCCGATGCGCCACACTATAGCAGGGTTCTAACATAGCTTTGTATACTTTATTTTTCTTGTTCCATGAAGGATATTTCATATCACACTACAAACTTGGTGTGGAATGTTTCTTATCTTTGTTGATTGTTTTTATTATTTGTTTGAATGCAATATTGTCATAATTAATATGCTCATTGAACATTTGTTTGCAGTCTGTTGCGGTTCCATCCAGCAGCAGCAAACCGTCTTTGATTCCTCCTGGAGCGTCTCAAATTAAGGGACCTGTTAAAGGTGAATCACCATTATCCTATTTAATTGATGAGCTTTATTTCCCTTAACTTTGTCATTTCACCATGGGCTGTTGCTGGAGTAGTATCTCTATTAATTTCATAACCTACCTTTAATTTTGACACAAGTTCAATTTCAATAGCGCTACTACTCCCCAGATATGTTAGGCACATAATAATGGTATTTTGGGAACAGTTCTGCTGTCATCTTTCTCGGGGGCCCCTTGCACATCCGGCGGCGGAGTTATTGTAACTCGAATGGCACCCCTCACCTTACGTCCCCACTCAGGTCAGCAAAGCTGGGAATTATATTTTTGCTTACCTGGCTCTCAGCAACTGCTAACCTTCTGTAATTTTTTCTTGGAGGAAAACTAATGCCTTTACTGATAACCCAGTTAAATGACCGATTTTGATGTTTTACTGTCTTATGTGTTTATTTCTGTTTTCCATGTTCTCTGTTTGTTTACTGCTACTCATACTAAAGCTGTTTTTTCTCTTCTTTTATGAAAATAGTGGTAGTGGCAGCAGAAAATGGCCAATTGCAACAGCAGAAACATATTATACGCATCAACCAAGATGGACAGGTGCTCTCCCAGTCCCAGCAAAGAGTGATGATGGTTGTTCAAGATGACAGAGATGCCACACCTTTACCCTTGGCTAATAATCCTTCTCCTCCTCGAGTGAAAGTCACTTATCCCTCAGTTCGAGTAAGTGGCAGGTCTCAATTACCTCATCCTCATAATTTTCTAGTTTTCTCTTGGTATTTATTGATTGGTTTCATGTCTTTCTTGTTCAGGCTCGTGGAGGTCTGAGAGGTCGTGGTGGTCTGAGAGCTCGTGGTGGAAGAGGAAGAGGACTGATGTCTCGAGGTGGACGGGTTGCTGTGAAAATCCAGGCTCAACCACTGGATCAGGCAATGGAAGATGCTCTGAATGCTATGTTACCTGAAAAAGATGTGAGTAATCTGAGTATAATTTTGTTTATTTCTGTAAAATTTTAACTGTCCCATAACTGCCAGTTCTCATGCTTTTCTTTACTAATTTGCAGGCTGCCTCACCTTCAGATGAAGAACTAGAATCACCAACACAACAAAGAAAATTGAAAGTTAAAGTTCAGAAAAACAAACCTGAAGAAAACTCGCTGTCTGCTCTGAAGTCACCTAGAACTTACAGCAAAAAGGCACAAAATTTATTACCGCAGACCTCGACTGAGTCTTTATCTGATGATGTTAGCTTATCTAAGCGACCATCTCTGAAGAAACTGAGCTCAGATTCGTCAACCAGTTCAGTAGAAGTGGCTCCTTCAACTCCCTCCACTCCAACAGCCAGTGTGCCTTCTGCTTCACTATCTCCAACATCAGCACCCACAACACCTGTGATATCCTCTCCAACCTCAACTAGTTTACCTGGTTCTGCTTCATCAAAGAAGTACCCTAAAAGAGAGAATCGGAAACCACCAGCACATCTCGCTGATGCATTCAGCGCTGATTTGCTTTTCTCTACTCCTGACATTATCAAACGAGTAGTGAAAACTCCATCAGGTCTACCTCTGTCTTCACCTGGTGAAGTGATTAGTGCCAATGATGTTGAAATGTCAACCGAGTCTTTAAGTATGCCAGGCGCAGTATCTGAAGAGGCACAACAACCTCAGCAACCTTCAGGGAAAATAGACATCCTAGGTAACAAAAATTTACTTGAATTTTCTCTGCTTCCATTCCATCCCCCCACCTTCTTCTTACTCTTTGTTTTTTTTTGTTTTAATGCATCTCAGCAATTGAACCTACTTTAGATCAGACAATATTTGACACCATCCAAAGTCAAGTCTCTAAATCTGATGAGGAACTACTGGATGATGCAGCATTATTCCTGGGGGATTTGGCAAGCAGTATTCCAGCTTTAGATCCGGCCCTAGAGGTAAGTGATGTATCATTATTTTGTATCTTCTTGTTTATCCCTGATAGTTGAATTCTTATTTGTTACTCTCAATCCCTCATGGTTTGGGGTCTACTCCCCTTAATTTCCATTAAGTCCATAAAAAGCTGCTTCAGCTGCAAGTGAAGTATCATTAGAACTCCTATGTGTGGATAACAGACACTGATATTCTCACCTCTTCAGATTTATACTAATAGGCAGCATCTTTCACCTGTCAAATTAGTTACTTAGACAATTAACAGCCAATGGCAGGCGTGTGTTAGGGTTTGATTATTATGAAAATGTGGTTGAATACCTGATGGAAAAATATGTGTGTATGTGTGTGTGTGTGTCCAGTTGATGCTGGTCGAATCGGAGAACGCCATGGATACTGGACACATTTTACAGGTGAACTTTATTTGTAGAATGGTATGCTTGAAGTGATTGTTGCATAGTTCATGTTTAATATTTAAGTAGATGGTGTGCTCCTTGGGTTGGTTTTTCTTCTCTGTGGTATGACTTTATTTTCCTTATGTGTTGTTGCTCCACTTCAGTGGCAGTGGCTGCCTGACTAAAAATGCAGCTTAACATAATTTTTTTGAATATTTTTTTCGGGGGGGGGGGGGGGGCGTGGCTAACTTATGTTCACATGGTGTTTGATTCTTATGGATGACTTCGTCTCACAGCTGAATTTGTCGAATCCCTGCATGTATCTCATCTCAGTTTACTGTTGCATGATACCTACATTGGGTCTGTTTGCACTATTGTAAAGAAGCTGTTCATAAACAGACGTCTTAAAAATTACTTTTGGAATTTTTAAGCATGAACGCACTTTTCTTAGATAGCTTTTCTTGTGAAGTTAAATAATGATCATCTTTTCCTTACTTCTCTGTTGGTTTTTCCTCATTATGCTCTCTAGTGTTTTTCTTTCGTTTTTTCCACCTGTCTTGTGAACTCCTCTTTTATTACATTGGTTCCTCACCAAATCATGTTTTCTTTGTCAGTCTCTCCCTTCAGTACTGACAAATCACCTTTACTCTTTGTTTCAAGAGCTAAATCAACGAACAAAATTGTTTATTTACAGCCGCCCTTTTTCATCCTGTAGTTTCTTTTTCAAACTTTCATATTTTAAACAAATGGAATAACTTTTCCCTGACAACTTTTTAACTACATTGTTACTCTTTTAGGATAATGCAATGGATCAATCTGCATCTGTGCCACAGCCGTCTGTTGTCCAACCATCGCAGGGTCCACTAGATACTCCAATTAATGATTTTGTGAGTGTTATCTTGTACTTTTTTCACCCTTCTCTGTAATCCAATCTGGCATATTATATTTTTTATGTTAATGTTCCAGAATGATACTTCTATCAAGACTATCTCAGATGTTGAGAAGCAGCTTGCACAAAACAAATCTGCAGAAGTACAGCAAGAAACTAGTGTTGATAAGAAGCCATTGAAATTGGAAGAATCAGGGCGGCGCAAATCAAGTGACAAGGCAGAAACCAGTAGTAGACGAAAGTCCATAGAGAAATCACCCAAGAGCCCGCGGAGGAAGTCAGGTGATTCTCAGGCTGCGGAGTCTGGCCGAGGCTCCCCTGAGAAGAAGCTAACGCCAACGAGGTGAGTAAACCACCTGTATTTCAGTGTAATTGGATGTAGACTTTCATTTTATATGCATTTGACATTCATTTGTATGCCTCATATCCCAGGAGGCGCTCTTCATCTACAAGAACTCCCCCGGAAGATGATTCTGAGGCATCGGAAGGTGAAAATGATGATGAAGATGATGATCCTACTAAACTCTGGTGCATTTGTCGGAAGCCTCATAATAACAGGTAGAGACACACTTCCTGGTTTTGAAAATTGCTTTGACTACCGTCACTCATTGCATTTGATTGTTTCTATTCCAGGTTCATGATATGTTGCGATGTGTGCGAAGAGTGGTTCCACGGCATCTGCGTGGGAGTTACTCAAGCTATGAGTAAGTTTGTGCATATTTGCTACGCTCTTGAACCACTTTTCTTTTTTTTTTTCTTCTTTTTTTTTCACTAACTTTCAACTTTCTCTCTAGGTGTAAGAATCCCTGAATACACTTGTCCCACATGCCTAGGAGACAAGCCAAATGAGAAGAAGCCTGTCTCTCCTAGAGGGGCAAAGTCTGGCAGAAAAGGATCCGTGTCAGACATAAACACTCCAAAATCTATTTCTGTACCTAGCAGTAAAACAAAACAGCTTTCTATTAAAGCTCTCCTGCCCCCAACCAAACAATCAGAGCCCAGTGACTCAAGAGAACCTCTCTCTCCTAGCAAATCTGTTAAATTCTCCAAAGACCTTGTTTCCAAATCAGGGAGCAAAACTCCTTCTAAAGTGGTATCATTTAAAGATGTACCTAAGTCTTCTAAAGAATCCTCTTATTCTGATAAATCATCATTCACTGAAAAAGATGCTAAGTCCGCTACCAAAGAATCATCATCTAAAAGTTCTAGAGAAGGTGTAATTAAACAATCTGCCTCAAAAAGCAAAACACACAAAGAGCCCTCTGAAAAGGAATCTATATCATCGGCTCCAACAGTCAAACCCTTACAACCTGGTCAAACAGCCTGTTTGAAATGCAAAAAGGCAGCTGCAAGATCTGGCCAACTGTATTGCAGTGACAGTTGCATTAACCTATATGCTGAAGAAATAGTTAAGGCCTTGACTAAACCCGGTGAGCAAGCAAAAGAAGGTCTGTGCGTTCCTGTAATTGAGAAGAAAACTGGAAGAATATTTGCTGGTTCTCATGCACCCCTAGCCACCAACTTAGCAAAGTGGCTTGTTGAGAATCCCACGTTCGAAGTTGGTGCAGTTTCAGCAGCTGCAGGTTCTACTCCTCAACGCTCAGGACACGTTTCTTCTAAAAAAACAAATACAAAACTTGGGAAGAAACCCACCAGCACATCAGCTATGAAGGCCCATCAAGCAGCTTTAGAACAACAACACAACCTTGAGCAGAGTAAAGCTGCTGCTGTCAATGCGGAAATTCCCTCAAAAATAGTAAGTTTGGCTTGATTTATCACTTTCTTGTTTCATAGTCCTGCAACTTTATATAAAGAACTTTTCACTCACACATTTTCCTTTTTTAGGCCAAAGGTAAATTAGGCTTCCAGTTGCCAAAAGCTCAGCAAGGGCTCCAAGGGCCTCTTGCAAAGGCTCAACCTGTTGCAAAAACAGAAACCCCTAACAAACCTGCCAGTAAGGCCAATGGGTCCAAGCAATTGAAGCAGACTCTCCTGGTGTTGACACCCAATGCAGCTTCTGCTGGGTCCTCTTCACAATCTGCCAAAGCCCAGGTATTGACCTCTGTGTGAATGTTTATCAACTTGAATAAATTATTTTTTTTTGCCTCTTACCGAGTTTATTGCTTCATATTGTCTATAGACACCTCAATTGCAACGACAGTCCTCTCAGAAAAATGAAAGTCCCAAAACACCGGCCTCTGTGTCTGCTACACCAACAACAAGCAAGTCAAGTTCGGTCAGTATCTCATGCATTGATGTACAATTGTGCCCTTTGCTTCATGATCTAACCCAGTTTTATGCCATCTGCAGTCTACAAAGAAAATTGAAAGGAAGTCTAGTACAAGTGACTCAAGCAGTCGAAAGAGCAGTGTCGATGATACACCAAAGGAGAAAGAAAGAGAGAGGGACAAAGATAAAGGGGAGCCTATTCGTCTAACTGTGAGCAAATCATTGCAGGTATGAGAAATTTTTTCCACCCTTTTCAGTAATATTTTAATTTGAAGGAGCTTTGTAATAAACTTAAATATTTGCATATTTGAATTTCAGGAAGCCTTATTAAATCGTTTAAAAGATTGCAAAGATGTCACTCCTAATGAGGAATCTCTTCAGAAAACAGCAGTTTTAATTGAAGAGGAAATGTTCTCATTATTTAAGTAAGATTTTGTTCATATCCACATTTCTTGTCAAGACCAGTGTTCTCTCTATCTTGTTAACTAAGTCCTTTTTTGCATATTTTTGCAGGGATACTGGAACGAAATACAAGGCAAAGTACCGTTCATTAATGTTCAATATCAAAGACCCCAAAAATCCATCTCTGTACCGCCGCATAGTTGATGCATCTCTTTCACCCAGTGAACTTGTGCGCCTCTCTGCTGAAGAACTTGCTTCTCAGGAGTTGGCTAAGTGGCGAGAGCAGCAGGCACAGCACCAGTTGGAAATGATCCGAAAGAGCGAACTGGATTTACTTCAGTTGCCCAAATCAGTGGTCATGAAAACTCATAAAGGAGAACAAGTATGATTTATACTTTTCATGTAACATTTTTATTACATTATACTTTTTTTACTTTACATTTACTTTTTTTCCTGCAGGAAATTGAAACAAATACGTCAGAAAATGTTCTGGAGATTGATCCAAACACGACTGTAACAGATCTTGTCACTGCTCTTAATGATTCTGTTACATCAACAACCTTAGAAGAGACAGAAAAAGTCGAGCAAAGAGAACTAACTTTGAAGGAGCGCGAACAAGCACGTCGTCAACGGGAAAAGGAGAAACAGCGAAAGGATGATGAAGAGCATGATGGCTCAAGAAGCTCACATCATAAACACCACAAAGATAGAAGTGACAAACATCGAAGTAAACATCATAGTAAAAAGAGCAAAAGCAAGGACAGTGAACGTAGCCGTGATCGTGACCGTGATTCCACAAAAGAGGGTAGAAGTCGAAGCCGAAGCAGAAGAGATTCAAAGTCTATTGATAAAGATAGAAGCCACAGGAGCAGTAAGGATCATAGCACTAGTAGCAGCAGCAGTAGCAAAAAAATTAGTGATGTCAAAACTGAAGCATATGACCCCTATGTTCCTGAAAGTGCTCCTATGGAGCCTAAAAAAGATGAAGTTGATGTGTCTGATCATGAGCCCAGCTCAACTGTAATTATTAAAACACCGGAAATTGGTCTAGAGGAAAGTGCGTGGGTTGAAGAAACCAAAGCAGTTTGGCGAGGAACTGTTCAAATGCTAGATGTAGCTCGATTCAATACAGCCTTGCAGTCAGTATCCGGAGATACATCTGAGCTTCACAAAGATTTGACCAATGTCATTGATTGTGTTGGACGAATCTCAACTCAAATGGCATGGGAATATATTGCCAAAATAAAGAAGTCTAAAGATATTGCTGTATTGCGCTGCCTCTGTTCTGAGGACAATGAGGAACAGAAAAAAGCCTACATGAAACTCTATTCCTACCTCAGTAACCGAAATCGTTTGGGTGTTGTTCAAACATCCTCCAAAAATATCAAAGATTTCTACATTTTACCACTCGACAAAGATGCTCCAGTTCCAGCTGTTCTAGCTCCTCTCGATTGTCCTAATTTCAATGAGAACAGGTAAGGGTCTTATCACTCTTTCTCAAATTTCTAAAATAATGTGACCGATTCAGTTTTCTCAAACCCATATTGTACCTTTACAGACCGCACCTTCTCCTTGCAATTGTTGTGTGGACTAAGAGGAAGCGAAATGCTTCTGAAGCTGGCCTGACCCCTCTGGCTCCCAAAGGAACTCCTCTTTCTGGCAAGGCGCTTAGATTATCTGGAGATAACTCAAAGAAGAGTTCTGTGATGCCTCCTTTGAAACCTGCTTTACTTGTCTCTGAGTCGAAAGAGCGTAGTTATACTCCTCCTCCTCAAGTGAAAAAAACTCACACACCTCCAGGCTCACCAAGGTTTGTACTGTATTAGAACTTATTAGTAATATTTTCTGATACTTTTTCACTTTGCAGTGTAGTAATGATGACACTTTCTTTTGTTGCAGTTTATCTCCCAAAGTCAGTATTCCTTTACTTGGTGATATGGATGATGACAACACTCCCTACTCTCCAGGTGATGGTGAAAGTGAAGATGAAGATGAACGTAGGAAAGCGGTAAGTTCAGCACTGAAAGACTTAAAATACATTCATCCATGCCTTCATTCGTAATATTCTAGACTTAAAACAATTTGTCAGTAACACTCGATTTCTCTCTTGCATCTCAGGAACTGGATCGTAAGATATTTGAAGAAACTCAGCGCATTAAATCTTTGGAGAGTGTCATCACCAGCCTAAATCCCAGCCTTCAAGTTGGCAGTGAAGAAGATGATAGCAAGCCTTACAGTCCCTCAGGTTCTTTCACACCTCCAAGCTCACCCCCTCCACCTCATCTTTTAAGCTCTAAATTGGTGAAAGGAGACAAGACATTGCTAAAAGCCGATCCGATTGTCCAGAACTACGCCGGTCTGGACCACTCTCCCGAAGTAGATGAAGGTCCTTCGTTCGTGCCTTCGGGCTGCAGCGCATCCTTCTTCGCCACGCCCATGGCCGGCAAGTCGCCGCCCTCCCGGTCGCAGACACCGCCCAAGCCGAGGGGCTTCCTTGAGCGGGCCTTCTCCAAGAACGCCATGAGCAGCTTCATGTCGGACGACATCTCGCAGCACTCGGACGACTCGAAGGACGCCCCCTTCTCCGCGTCAGACCACACCCACGTGCGCATCCCCGGCCTGTGCGAGCCGGCAGAGCCACAGGCGTCTCCCGCCATGTCCCTGGACACCTCGGACGAGTCGCAGCCCTTGCCGGACATGAGCCAGCCGCCGCCGCCCCTCCAGCAGCCGGCCCAGCAGCCGGCCCAGCAGCCGGCGCAGCAGCTCCTCCACCAGCCCCTCGGCCATCCCGGGCAGGTGCCGGAGCCGCTGACCGAGCCGCTGCCCGACCTGACGCAGCCGCCGCCGAGCATGGCGATGACGATGCCGCGGGCGCCGCACGTGCTGTCTCCCGGCATGCCGTCATTCCCGCCGCTGGCCAACCCGCCCGCGCCGCTCACCCCCGCGGCCTTGATGAACCCACCGCCTCCACTCATGGCGCAGCCGCCGCCCAGCATGGCCCTGCCGGACATGTCCTTGCCGCCGCCGTCCACCCCCTTGAAGACCCCGACCAAGGCGATGGCGCAGCCGCCGCCGCCAGGGATGGAGGACGACCCGTCATTCTGCGATGACCTTGACCTGGAGCCGCTGGGTGGGTACCCCACCATCGTGGAGCCCAAGCAGGCCGCCGTCCCGGACTACCTGTCGTACCCAGCCAATCCACCCATCCCCAGCGGCTCGCCGCCCATGCCTTCCGCGGCGCCGCCGCCGCCTGAGCCTGAAAGCAGACCTCCGGAGCCAGCCTCGTCGCCGCCGCCGGACTCGCCGCCGCCGAGTTCACCGGCCGCCAGGAGGTCCCCCCTTCTCGCCAGGAACCCGTCTCCGCCGGCGCACCTGTTCCGCAATCGGTCGCCGTCCCAGTCGCCGCCTCCGGCAAGGCGCTCTCGGTCCAGATCGAGATCCCGGTCACCGTCGTCGGACTCGTCGTCGTCCGCGTCGTCCAGGTCGGCGTCCTCGCGCTCCGGCTCGTCTCGGCGCTCGCCCAGCGTACGCAGGGGCCCGCGCAGCCCCCGAACGCCGAGAGGACCCAGGAGCCCGTTGAGTCCACGCCTTTCCCGAAGTCCACGGAGCCCACGCAGCCCACGCAGCCCACCACCGTCATCGAGGAACCGCTCGCGGTCCAGATCCAGGTCGAGGTCCTCGATGTCGCGGTCGCGGTCCAGGTCGCTGTCGCCGCACGCCACGCGGCTGGCCAGGCCGCCCACGCCGCCGCGACGCAAGCGCAGACACTCGTCACCCGACGACGGCAGCGACGCGCCAGGCAGCAGCAGGAAGGGCCGATGGAAGGACAGGCCACCCTCTCCCGACGACTACTACAAGTCCAAGTCCAGACGTTCGCGCAGCCGCAGCAGGAGTCGCAGCAGTCGCAGCAGAAGCCGGAGTCGAAGCCGCAGTCGCAGCCGCAGCCGCTCGAGGACGCCCTCGCGGGGCCGATCCTACGACCGCCGGGACAGAGACCGCGACAGGGATCGGGATCGTGGCAGGGATCACCGCGGGCAGGGTCGGGACAGGGGCTGGGACTACAGAGAGAGGGATCGCTGGGACCCGAGGGAACAGTACCCGCACCCGCTCGGCCCACCCCACGGCCCGCCCCACGGCCCGCCACATGGCCCACCTCACGGCCCGCCACACGGCCCACCGCATGGCCCACCACACGGGCCACCAGGCATGCGGGGCCGCGGTCGTGGCGGCTGGGATAGGGGCAGGGGCAGGGGCTTCCCCAGGGGGGGCTTCTTCCCGCGAGGCGGCCCCGGGCGGGGTCACTTCAGAGGGAGGGGGCACGGTCCTCCCGGACATGGACCTCCCCCTCATGGCCCCCCTGGGCACGGCCCTGGAGGACCGCCGCCGCACGCCGCACCATCGCACCACCAATACCACGGCGACGTGCATGACCATTCTCAGTATGAAGGCGACATTCGCAACTTTGAAGAGAAGCAGAGGGAGAGAGCCTTGAAGATAAAGAGGAAAGAAATGAAGAACAAGAAACCATGGGATTGATGATGCTGAGGCAAAGTGTTCTTGCCCCTAGAGCGTTTGAATTATGTCTCATCCTTAGGTTATGATATGGACTTTTAACCCTGACATGTGTGATGTTCCTATGACACAGCCTCTATGCAAGGTAGTTCTGTGTTTCTGTAATGTGCAATAATAGCTTACTCACTTCAGCAGTCCCTCTTAATTTACAATACACCATGTTGTATGCATTTTTTTATGAGATTGTAAATTATTGTTTGGGACCCATTTTATTCCAATTTTAAGTACCTTACAAGAGCAGGTCTTTGCTTTTGTTAAACTTTTTCCTCCTTTTTGTTTTCATGCTGAATACCCATTCAATTCTGTTACAATCCTTGGATAAATTGGGGATGGTGCTGTTATGTTCACGTTTTGTATTCGCAGCACTTGGCTGATGAAGTTAATTTTCTGACTGCTTCCTTTCACCAGCTTCCTCTTTTATAACTGATTTGTTAAGACCTTAGGGTCGTATTTTATTTTCTAGCGTTACCCTTTTTATAATTATTGTCATTATGCTTTGAACCAGTGTTATGATGCAGAGTATGAATGATAGTCACTTATTCATGCACATTTATTTACCTTTCACTTTGTTAAAATGGGCCTACTCCAGCACATTGTTTTCCAAGTTCGGTTCAGCACTACAAATTTTACCATTACTAGTAATGGTTGAATCTCAATAGTGATATTGTGAGGACACGGTTTGATTTTTTAGTTCCTCTTCTTGGGATTGTAAACTTTCTCAGCCATTGAACTTTTTAGTTTGGTAATGTGTGATAATGAATGAACTTTGTGAACCAAATTTGGATTTGGCAGTATGTAGTTTAGGTTGCTTTGAACCTACATTATTGTATTCAAAATTAACAGCCACTACATGTAACAAGCATTATAAGGAACCCATTTATTTGTATCTTCTTTGAATTAACTTTTGACTATGACAAGACTCAGAATTATTTCATTCCTTAGTATGCTAGTACCTGTGAAGGAGTTTGATTGTGTATAGATATTAGTTCTGTATTTACTAGTGTATTATGTGTATGTATGTAAAATATGTATACTGGCACCGAATGAATGAATTTTCTTATTGTGATATGTAAGGAGGTGATTCTGAGTCTCTGTAGCAGTTCATTGTTATTTTCCTTTACTTTGTAGAGCTCTGTCTCATTGTTTGCTATACTTGACAAGTAATTGTATAAATTGTACATAAAGATGATTGCTGTACAGAATTTAGGCCCTGTAAAATGAAATCAGACATTGGTGAATAATATATATCATTCTTATTTACTGCATAAGTCACAATATTTTGCGCTCTGACTTCTGTTTTGTTGATCTCCAGTTTTATGTGTAATAAAGCACAATCATCTGCTTTCAGATTCATAAGTATGATTATTTGGGATGCGCTCTAGCATGCTAAGCTTAATCCCTTATTAGCACTGTAGATTCCTGGAATCTTGTGTCTACGTGAATAAAACATGTAAAATATAGATTTTTTTAAAAATTACCCGGTTGTTCCTTTTATCTTATTAAACCACCCAACTTCTTCAATCGAAGATCGAAGTTGTCGCAGAATATGTCCGTAAATACTCCATGACTCAAGTCTCTCTGTGAATAGCAATAAGAATGTGACGGTTTGCTAAAAATGCCTACACGGTGCCGAAGGATCTTTTCCGGTTTCCCGAACGCCTTCGGCTTTTCTAGAACACTCTCACGGCGCCGGCGCATCTCTGCTCGGGTCCGAGTCTAACCGTGCCGCCGTGCCGTGCCGTGCGTGCGGGGATTTGTGTTCTGCTGCGCCCGTTGTCCCAATTTCGTCTGGTTACCTCCGTAAATAGAGATTGTACTTCGAGTGGTGGACGTCGCTCTCATAATTCTGTCTGCAAACCACCATTCCTGTGGTAAATCGCCTCACGAATCTGGTGAGTTCCTTTACAAATCCAACTCTTCTGCTCACGCTCCGGTTCTGCTTGTGGACCAAACAATCTGCATTTCCACTTCAAAGCCAAATCTGTGAATGGAAAACATCTTGACGTTTAGCGTCATGGATATCCAGTTGTTCTGCTCTTAATAATACCGTAGGCTCAAGCTTCCAATTACTCAATACACGATTAAGTTTGCGCCGGCGATGACTTATAGTAACCTCAACTACAAGAATTCCGAGGTCATGCTCTATATTTTTATCCCTCTTGACTCCAATTCTGCATGCTGGTCATGGCAACCCGTCGTTTTCTCAATAATTATTTCCAACATACTTTCTCCAGCCATATTAAAGGTCTGTGAAACCCCATTCAATCTAATTCTATTGTGATTTCAGTCCTACTACCATGGCAAAGTGGGGTGAAGGTGATCCTCGCTGGATTGTTGAAGAACGTCCTGATGCTACAAATGTCAACAACTGGCATTGGTGTGTATTTTCTTTAACTCTGCATCATTATTGCACTTCAAGACCAATAGCTGCCCTGATTGAACACTGTTTTTTGCCTTTCTGCTGTTGCAGGACGGAGAAAAATGCCTGTCAATGGTCGGAAGACAAATTAAAAGAACTACTGAAGAATTTAAAGATAGAAAACGACAACGCTAGCTGTGAAATCACTGAAGTGGAGAAACTGGAGGGAGAAGCTGTAGTCAATAACCGTAAAGGAAAATTGATATTTTTCTATGAATATGATATTATACTGAAATGGCGAGGGTCCATGAATGATAGCGATGAAGAAGCTGAAGGAAAGATAACCATACCAAACTTAAGTGAAGAGAACAGAGTAGATGAAATTGATGTTAGTTTCCAGGTTTCTTTTTTAAAATTATGTGTTTGATAATTGCAATGTTTCAATTATATGAATCTTTGGGTTGTTCTTCTAGGTGAGTGTATCTTTAGACAAAAATACCGAGCAAGGCTACAGAGTAAAGGCTTTCATGCATAGTGTTGGCACGGTCAAAATAAAAGAGCAGCTTGGTAAATATATCAGCGCATTGAAAGAAGGTGAGTCCAAGTTTCCATGAACAGTTTAAATCAGGATCCCGATCTATTGGTACTCTTGTAACCTTCAATTAATCTTTGTATTATTTTAGAGTTCTCGAAAGGAATGATTTTACCGAAGAAAGGCGGGGACTCTGGTACCATCAACACTAATGAATCCTCTGTCAATAATTTATCTGCTGGATTTAATATAAAGGTTTGTTTTCCTCATTTAGTTTGGTATATGATGTATATGATTGTACGAACAACCATTTAAAAGTTATTCCTCTAACAGATGCAAATGAATACTGTTGCGAAACCAACCACCAATACTGTTGGTTGCAAAATAGAAACCACCACAATTACCTTCTCGCACGCCTTCCAGTGCACAGCGAAAGAGTTCTACAATGTTCTCACTGTTATTGAGGTCAGCTTTTCAATTACTTTTCTTATTTGAAATTATTTTCTAAAACTTTACTTTATAAAGCTGATAATATATACTTCTGCTTCAAGATGGTACAAGCATTTACACAAGGACCGGCAAAACTGGAAGTTAAAAAAGGCGGAAAGTTTGAACTGTTTGGAGGAAATATCCATGGAGAGTTTCTTGAAATAGTGAGTACTTTGCATCCGATTCCAGTGTTTCTAATATAATGCGGTCATGTCATTGAATAAGTGTCTTTTTGACAGGTTCCTGATCAGAAGATTGTGCAGCGTTGGAGATCCAAGCGGTGGCCTGGAGAACATTATTCTAATGTTACAATTTTGATTGACCAGAAGGATGACCATACAAGTGTGAAAGTGACTCAGACAGGAGTACCTGCAAGGTATAAACTCTTTCATTTGTCTTATTTCCCATGACGTAACTGAAGATAAATCTGTTGACTAACTGTGCTATTTTTCTCTGATTCTTGTTTTTCTTCCAGTGAGGCTGATGGAACAAGAGAAAATTGGGACCGGTATTATATGGATGCCATTAAGCGAACATTTGGGTTTGGATCATTTATTGCTTAAATAAATGCTATATTTTTCAACTTATGCTGAATCAGTAATCTTCCTCTCTTTTTGATTTACATCTGATGCCTGAGGTCACAGTGCATAATTTTTTTAACTTTTTTTCTGGGAAAAGGGAAAATTTGTTAAAGCCTTACCTCTACCTGAAGGGCATGTCCATCTTACTTCATTTCGTCAGTTGTTATGTCTGGATGTCTATTTAATTTATTTGTCCTAATTTAATTTGTGATCATGTTAGTTGTACTGTCAGCTTGTGGTGTGATAGCAGAAGGGATTGTGAACAACTGAAGCTTATTCTTAAAAAGAAGCAGCCAATCGTTGCACATTAACTGAGATTTGAATACTAATTCTTTCTATTGTTTTTGAACAATAATCAGAAACTGCCAGTTGTCATGCCTTTAAGACAAATCTGTTATTTTAAAATAATTTTTGTAAAGTCTTATTGTGATAATATATTTCTTCAAGAGGTGTAACCTGTCTTCTGAAGATAAGCCTGCTTTAAACATGTCTGCTTTTAACATGTTTCATTCCATTCATTGATCTTTCCCTTCCCACATTATTGTATTGTCAGAATAATTAACTCATTGGCTTTCAGTCTTTGTTCTTCATTCTTTTCTAGTAAAATTGTATATCAGTTCTGTACTCAGACTGTGTCAAATGCAATGCCACATGCTTCCTAGAATAATTTTTATATGTAAATTGTGATTCTGTAACTAATGTATCTTCTGTGTTTGAATGACTGAAAATTTTAAATAATAACAAATAGTTCTACCATTACAGAATCCACACCAGTTTGGTTTGTAGTGTTGTAGGAAAAAATTACTTGAGAGGTAGTAATGCCAAGTGTCACAAGTTTTTTTCTACTTTTAATAAGAAATAAATGAACTGAAGCATTATATGTACCAGTTTTCTGTCACCTGGAGCACATAAAGTTGCAATGTTAGGATTATGAGAAATCAACTGTAATATAATTTCTCAGATGGTGTGAGGATGCATGTGTTTGTACCTTCCGAATCAATAAAACGCATCTATAATTTCATACTGCTCTTTTCTTTACCTAGGTCCTAGGGTAGGAGAGTGCCTGCCCGACCCTGGCATCGCACAGCTTGAGAACATTGATAAAATACAAGGTACACAAATACCTCACTCCTGTTTGGCAGGGTGGCGGTGGGGTGTCCACCGGTCCTCCACCACTAGCCAGCCATGCGACGCAATGGGTACCAGGGCCAACCCTGTCCGGCCTCAACCGGGAGGGGCGGGCTGAGGGAGGGCAGGGGCTGACCAATCGAAGTGCCTGGGGCCGGGGGCACCTACGCGGCACAGGAGGGTCCCGGCCCAGCGTGTTGGCCGATACAGACATGGGCCCCATGGCCCGCGGCCCCGGCGCAGCCCGGCCGTTCCACCAGTCAGTCACCCCTCACCGTCCGGGCGCCTCGCCTGGAGGCTAGCCTCGCCTCGCCCCGCCGCGCGACCTCGTCCTGGCCTGGCCCACCTGGCCGACGCACCGCGCCACCCTACGCGACCCCAGCAGCGCCCCGCAGCGCCCAGCGACCGGATCAAGATGCTCCGACACGCCGCGCGCCCCGACTTCGCAATGAAGCTCTCCTTTGTTTGCCCCCGGCCCCGCTAGGCCCCACCAGGCCCCGCCGACGGGTCGACAGGCAGACGGACGGAGCAGCATTGTTCTTTCCAGGCCGATTGGCGCGCCGGGCCTGCACCGTCCCGCCCCGCCGGTCGCCACCGGGTCCCACGTGATCTGCATGTCAGGCGGGGGCGGCGGGGGCGGCGGGGCCAGCGCCAGTCCCCCGCACGCCGGGCCCCCGCACGCCAGTCCCCCGCGTCGCCGAGCTGGCCGCGGAATGCTGCAGGTGAGGACGAGGAGAGTGGCTCACCTCTTTGACGGCCCGGCACGCCTGCTGGGGGACTGGAACGCGATGAGGCCGACCTTGGAAATACCTTCAGTGGTTTGCTCAGTTATCTTAGAGAGGAATGTCTCCCGAGTCCATAGTCTGGACGGAAGGGGCAGGATGGAACAGAGCGAACCAATGTGCGTGCAGACTGGGGCTTAGGCCGCGGGCTGCCTCCGCTGTTGCGACCCCGCGGCACAGCTCGTGAAATTGGACGGTTGGAAATCAAATCTCCCAAATTATTTCCCCCGTGCGCCGCTCCACGCCCGAGAACACCTCCAGCAATTACTACCCCCTGTACAGCCCCACAATAATCGAGAGATTGGAATTGAGAAGGGGTGGGGGGGTGTAGCGTTATCGGGAGGGTGGCTGCCGCGCCGAGGATGGCGAGGATATTACCTGGATTGGCCCGGAAGCCCGCGGAGGTGAGATAGACGCCGCGCCGCCACTGGCTGCCAGTGGCGTAGCCTAGCGTAGTCGCGAGGCCCGGCCGGAACCAATGCCGTCTGCACGCCTGCCCGCCTCGCGCCTCGCCCGGCCTGCCTGCCACGGGAAATTGCATAATTAGATTCCCTCGCCCTCCCCTTCACCCCTCCCCTCCCCCGCCCCGACCTTCTCGCTTCGCCGGAGCGGCGTTGTGGAGTGAGCAACTCATTTAGCGCGTTAACGGAGGGAGCTGAAGGTTGAAGCGGGGGCAAGATGTGGCACCGTGCCGCGTAGGCAACACTGTTATCACCGCGCGAAACGAGAACAGGGTTGCTAGAGAAGTCGGCAAACACACCGGAGTGTTAGGGCTCCTGTTTGCCTACTTTCTGGCTACACTGATTAAGAAAAGTAAATCAATTCAACACCAGCGGCTATTTGCGTTGAGCAACCACGCATCCTCACCCTCCCTCCACATCCTCGCGGCGTCGGGCCGCCGTCCGTGCACATGTCCGCGTTGGAGCGGGTGGGGGGTTGCTCATGTCTAGATGAGGTAAATCAAGTCGGACACCTGTCAAACGCGGCGGCAAGCCCGAGGGTGCCCGAGGGCAGGCCGGGCCCCACTCGGGCCGCGGAGGGGCGTATGGTATCCACCGCCACCGCGTGCTTCTGGCCCTCGCGGCCTCGCTCGCGGCCCTCACGGAGCCAGGGACGCATTTCGCCTGGAAGGAGGGCAGGACAGCCGCTTCCGGTCCGCGGCAAGGCAAAGCCAGCGAACCACACCGGAAGTGAATTGATTTCCTCTCCGCGGCGTGACGCATGGCCCTGGCTAACGCCGCCTTGCTAGCCACTGCAGACTGATTCCGAGAACCGTTTTCGTCGCTCTGTCTCTCTCGTAATCGTTTTTGCATATTGTTTTTTGATAAACTTTTTTAAAAATATTCTCTTTGCTGTCGGGTTGCGGTGATTTTTAGCACCCATTGTCGGAAAAGGTTTCGTACCGCTGACCTAGCCCACCACCAAGCGCACCTCGGGACTGGGCGCGGCTAGCGCGGCTAGCGCGGCAACAGGCAGCGGCAGGGCGAGAACAGCTTTGGCACCGCAGCCGGATGTGCCGAGCCCACGCCGCCACGCATGCCAACGCGCCGACAGGACACGCGCCGGATTACGTTGCGGCCAGGGTGGCCAGCCGGAAGCACGGGCACCACAATGACGGGGAAACAGACGACTTGAGGTAGCGCCGTGTGCAATGCCGTCATGCAAAAACGAAAAGGAACAAAACGTTGTAAAACAAAAATTAAGCTCACAGTGTTCGCAACCCGTGGTAACCCGTACTATATGACCTCAGCCCGACAAGCATTCATTATTTCACATTATTTCACCTTTATTCTTTTTTTTTCTGCACCTTTTTAACTGCGCAGAGTGTGATGTTTGCACGTTCGTAAATAAATTGTGCCTCTGTGTCAGTGAGTGGAGACGGCAGTCATTGTTATCAGCTGGAGGATCGACGCGACACGACACACGCAGGCCTGTGTGTGTTGGTGTGCATGCAGTTCCACCCCCGTTCTGTCTGGGGCTGGCGCGGCTGGCGACTAGAGAGTTCATTGCCCGGCCTACTGACGACCCTTCCATCGGTCACTACTGGCCAAATAGTTTCGGCCGGGGGAAGGGGGGAGGCTTCTTTACGACTCGTTTAATTTCCCACCGTATATACTATGCTGCATAACTTTGTCGCCCTCCAGACTTTTAGGAGTGCGTTGAGGGTGAGTACATTGGAAGGGAACTTTTTCCTTTTCCCCTCTTTTTTACGAGAAGAACCAACAGCGGTGTGCCCGGTGGGTGGATCGGCGGCTGGGGGTCAATACCTTTACAAAGCCGACACACGAATCGAACACTTTAGCGGGTGGGGTGGTGGCGGGGCGTGGGGTGCGGCACGGCGGCACGGTGCGCCCCGAACGCCCCGGAACGCCCGCACCGAACGAACCGCGAAGGGGGAATCCGCAGACCGCGGGTCGCGCCATAAAAATGCTGACCACTTTACTGCACTGTTATGCTCATGGCGTGGAGGCAACGAATGGACGGGACAGACAATAATCGGTTTCATACAGCGTGTACACGCTTGAAATCTAAAAAAAGGATTTTGAGCAAATGTAAGGTGCGAACTAGTTATGGTAAACGAGGACGAAGAATTTTATTTATCAGCATATGTATGCCCAACCAAAATTCCTTGCAAAAAACAACAACACTGCAACATTAAAAATTTATAAAATGATGAAATGTGCCGTGGCGTTCGTTGGAAGTGATGGTGCAGGTGGGGCTCAGTCCCTCGCACTGCCCGCGGCCCCGCGGCGTCACCATGGCGTCACCATGGCGTCACCATGGCGTCACCATGGCGTCACCGGGGGCTGGCGGCGCTGCACGAACGCGTCCCGGAGGCCGGGCGGCAATTGGCATTGCGCGGGGCAATAACTTGTCGCACCCCTCTGCGTCCTCCCACTCCCCCCCTCCCACTCTTTGACTAAGTTTCGGCGCGGCGGGCACGCATGCAGTGTCGCTCGTCGCTCGGTTGGCGGGCCGGCACATTTGATTCCGAACGTCGCGTTTGTCGCTCTGTCTCTGGAACGCCCCATGAGTGCGAGCGAGAGAGACACAACGACGAAATCGATGTTCGCAATGGGTTTCCTAATGACGGGTTGTCACGCGGCCAATCAATAGCATGAACGGGGCGTCATCAACAGCACTGCTTAAACACGTGTTTTTTTTTTTTTTTTGTAATCTTTTGACTGAGTCATTTTCCCCCACCCCAACCTCATGTTTTTTTTTTGTTTTTTTTTTTTTTTTGAAAGAAAGAAAACAGTATGAAGCTCTGTGTTCTTGCCGACGTCTCGGCGAACATTAAACTGGCGCCCTATTTGTGGAGCCGTGTGGGATTTCGTGGAACGAGGGCGGCGAGGGCGGTGTTGGATTCGCCGGAATGGCTTTCCGAGTCGCACCGCGAGCCGGCTGATGATATAGGACGTGGCGATATCAATAAATGTCAAAGATGACATGGACCCGACCGCCTGTCGCGCCAGTCTCCGATTTCCTGCACCGTTTATGGCGTCGTAAGCCCCCTCCCCTCCCCCCCCTGCCTCCCTGCCTCGCCTTTTCCACGCTCGTCCATACGCGTGGCGTTCTCTTATTTCTGGAAATAGATTATTATTGTATATTTTATTATTTTATCTGGCCGGCGGCGCGTGGGTTTTTCCCCTTACTGAGGCGAGAAGGAATGCGCGTTCCTAAGAAATCTCGCCATCAGCAACAAGTTGGAGTTATGGGATATGAGTGCGCGCGCGCGCGTGTGTGTGTGTGTGTCTGAGAGAGAGAGAGAGAGAGAGAGAGAGAGAGAGAGAGAGAGAGAGAGAGAGAGAGAGAGAGAGAGAGAGAGAGTTGGTGTGGGTGCGCGTGGGCGTGGGCGCGTCAATGCACGCCGATCGGTCGAAAGGCGGGAAGCCCCCGCCGGCGTGGCTGACTCACAGCGGACTGCCAGCCGAGCGCCCCACGGCCGTTGTTCATGTTTTTGTTTTTGGTGCAGGAGCGGCGCCGCCGCTAGAGCGGCATGGGGTGCGGCTCGTCCAAGGGCTCGGTGGTGCCGCTGGAGGCGGGCAAGGCCTCTGGCAAGGCCGGCCTGACCGGCAACGGCGCCGCCGCGCTGCCCGGAGCGCGCGTCCCCGGCAGCGGCCAGTCCAGGGGGCCGTCGCGGGGCGCGGCCAGCCGCAGGGCCTCGCTGGCCCCCGCCATCCTGGGCAAGGACCCCCCGGAGGAGGACCTCCCCAAGGAGCTGCCCGAGCTGCGGGAGATCGTCCGTGCCGGTCGGTGGACTCAACTGGAGCGGCGAACAGAAGTAACGGAGTCGGTGTTGGCACCCCGTGCGTTGTGCGTTGCAGCGGGCGGCAAGGCCATGGCCTTCGAGGTGCCGCTGTCGGACGTCCCCGGCGACGCGGAGGACGGCGCGCCCCGGCGGCCGCCGCGACGCCTGCAGCGCCTGGAGGACGCCCCGGTGCCGCCGTCGCGGCGCCTCACCCACCGCCTGCTCGACGAGCGGCAGGAAGCAGCGGATGAGCGGCGCTCTCAGGTCGGCACTGTGTTCTGGGCGAGGGAGCGCCTGCAGCACGGGACATCGGCGCGCGGCCGCACACCCGCGTCGTCGCGTTGCCTACCCTCTTCATCACGGGCGGCCCCCTCGGCCGCGGGGACGCAGTGAGCGCGCTCCCGGCCCTCTCCCATCCCCCGCAGTTCTCTGTGTGTGCGTCTGCCTGTCTGCCTTTGTCCACTCTGGCCGCGCCCTATCTCCCTCCCACACACTAGCAGCGCAGGGGCTGTGCGCTGTGCGTCTGAGAGATGAGCTGACTGCAGGCAAATACTGGTCCGTGTAAGTGTGTTTGTTTATGTGAGAGTGTCGCCCCGCCTCCACCTGTGCGTGACGGGGAGGGGGAGGCCCAGGGACGCGGCAGAGGGCCCATCTCAAGAATAACGCGTGCGCGCCGGGAGGTTTGGAGCCCCCCCGAGCCCCCCGAAGTCGGCGCACACGTACAGGGCGGAGCGAGGCCCTGGCGAGGCCCTGGCGAGGCCCTGGCGAGGCCCTGGCGAGGCCCGCTGCGGGGCAAGGTGTTGGTGTAGTTTATGGCCAGGGCGCTGCGCGACTCTGCGGCGCGGCAGGCGCGGCAACAGAGGGACTAAGACAGTGAGAATGCAGAGCGCAGGGAATAAACCATTTTCCACTCAGACTGAAAATGGAATTGGAGGAGGGAGGAAAACTGGAAAACTCGACTTCGGCGGTAAAAGGGGGAATTTCAGCGATGGGGTCCCCTTTCCGGTCTCTGTCGGAATCTCGATGGAAAGTGCGAGAGGAATGCTCCGCACGCAGACGGTGGCTTTATCAACGTCGTCATGGCTTCCCCCACCATGCCCAAACCAGTCCGATCCAGCCCGCCTCTTTTGCAGGGGTACTCTAAAAAATAATTAAAACATAAATTTAAACTTTTGACATTTTTTTTTTTTTGGTGGTCTGTTATTTGTTTGTTTCCAGATCCTGTCCCAGCGAGTGCAGTCTGCCCAGCCGCGCGTCCCGAAGCGGCGGGGCCGTGACTCGGACGCGGACAACGGCCTCGGCTCCAGCGGCTCCTACATCGACTCGCTGGCCGACAGCAGGGACAGCAGGGTGCGTCCTCTGTCGCACTCAGTCCCGTAGGGCCGCGGGAGAGGCAAGCACACACTCTCGCTGTCGAACTGTGTTTACTCACTCGGCGTTTTATTTTCCAGAACGGCGAGTTCCGAGAGATGCTGGCGGGCAGGCACCTCCCCGGTGCGTGAACAAAGCCGTGGCCATGCGTGCGAGGTGCAGGGACCAAAAAAGTACCGTTCCAATTTTTACCTTATCTTTATTTGAACTTTCCAAACTGATAGAAATATTTTTGTTATTTTGTAGACGTTTGCATTAGGAAGGAACTAGGAAGCAAGTGATAAAATAGCTTTGTTATTATTCTTGCCGTTTTGTCTTTGCACCGAAGGTTAGGTTTATTGGTCCGATGTGTTAGACCTTTTTTTTCACATTTATGTCGCGTTGACGTTGTCTTACAATCTTATAAAGAGTAGAGGTGGTTTTAATTAAATTGATAATTATTGAGGTCTATGTAAAAAACAACATTTTATTCACATAATATTTAATACAAATGTCGGTTTACTTTCATGCACTGACTGCTTTAGTACTGCAAGGATTATCTTAAATAAAACTTTGGCAGCAGATCACACAACATTGATTTTCAAGTTACATGGTGCTCCATGGTCACAAAATATTTTTGAGCCCCGATGAAACTTGAGCAAAAGTTGCACTTTTCATCGGGAGAAGAAGTCTCTTCCGCCTCATTTCACTTTTAGATGAATACAAATGAGGACCTGTAGAGGAATCAAACTTACAATAGCGATTAAAAACGGGTGAAACAGATGAAATATTTTAATGGAAAAACACATCTTCAAATGAAAATAGACTATTTTAAATTCATGAAAGTTATTTTTGATTTAGGACAACATAAAGAATTATGTCAAGGGGTTCACTGGCTCAAAAAGGTGGTACCTAATGACACATAACATCGAACTTGTGCGACGACGCATTGTTTGTGTTTAACACAATTCTCTTATATCTAATGGAAGTATAAGTGCTATGCTTTATCTCAGACCACTGCAGTTACATGTCACCACCACAACCATCTTAACAATATTCTTTAGTCTTACTAGTCTTTTGGATTCTTTGCGATGGAACTCTGCACTCAAATCCCTCTACATTAGTCAATACTGGTGGTGACTAATCAATCGCCAGTCTCCATACTCAACACTTTTCTACGGAGGAGGCACAGAGAAAATAAAGAACAAATATTAAGTTTACTCAAGATCACATCATGATGAACATAGGAGAAAAGAGGTACTTAGAGGCTAAACACTTAGGAATCGCTTCGCCCAAATGGGAAAAGAAACTAAAATATTTAAGTAAGTGTGGTTGTATCACAGTGCCAACTTAAGTCATTCTGAGAACTCAGTCACACAGGCAACCTTCACGGCCACACACACAAAAAAAAAAAAACATTTTCACAGAAACACATTAAAAGCCCTCTTTTTCGCCACTAGCTTTCGGGAGATAGGACTGAAACGGAGATAGATGAAAAACATTTTCGAGTTAGTAAAAGGCTATTATTTCTCCAATACAAAATTTAAAAGACTAGGTAGATGTTTGGAGGAAGGAGGTCGTTTGGAATGCCTAACGCTGACGAAGAATGTAAACACGAGGCATCGACCACAGCCTCGGCGACACGCAGAGGCCTCGCCAGAAAGACCCAGCAGTGGACAAGGGGGCCTTTTCTAGTAACACTAGTCGCTAGTACAGAGTGATGCGTCGGCACACACACATACACAACAACAAACGCACTCACACAGACAACGCAGACACACGCACAGCGCACAAAGACAGGGATTAACAAACAACGACTAGACGCATCTATACACTTAAATGCTGGCGGACAAGTCCTTTTTTTCCGTTTATTGTTCTTTGTTCATCGACAAGGCTTACAGGAAGGGAGGGACGGCCCTGCCGATCCCAAGGCCCATAGGCTGCCCTGGCTGCCCAGGCCCATGGCAGGTGAGCTGGAGGCGGCCCGCCGCCCTAGCCTCACTCCATTCAAACAAAAACAAAACAACGAAGCCCGAGGGCGACGTTCACTACACTGTGCATTCGAGCCGAGCGGCAAAAGATCCCCATCAAAATGGATGGAGATTGCGGCTGTGTGTGCGCTGCTCGGGCCTGCTATCCCCTTACCGCTGTCTCCAGCACGGAGACTCTCCGGGGCCCGAGGACGCGCGAGGTACGCAACGGAGTGATTCCGAACACCGCTCTCGTTTCTCTGTCTCTCTTTGAACTCATTGGGGGTCCCGTGTGGGTGCGAGAGAGAGACAGAGCGACGGAACGCCACGCGGAACCAGTCAGCTGGGTGGGCCATGGGCCGGGACCAGCGATCCAGCACTGGCCCGGCCCTGCAGCCACGCCTCGGCTAGCAAGCAGGAACACACAGGTACAAATAATAAAGTCTACGTCACATTGAAACCAACGCTTGTCTATGCCACAGTAAAAAACGCTAAAAATGTCGCGCCACTGCGTCAGTAAACGAAACTAGTGACACTCATTATAATGGTATAATGCTATTCAAAGCGTACAGGAGTGGGTACCGACAAGTCTGAATTTTTGGAAGGGAGCACGCGTTAAAACACAGAAAAAAGGAAGATAAGTCTCTTCTATTACGTTCTGACTGCTGCACCTAATACCTTTATAAACATTAATACTAAGAAGGCATTAGTGTTCAACTAAGCTACAAAATGCTTGAACAAATTTTGAGCGAAAGTTAAACCGCCGCTTGAAGTCAGACAGAATGCTAACAAGGTAAACATCTGCACGAGAATTAAGCTCCCAATATTAAAAGAAAAACCACAGTCCTACTCAGATACCCCAGAACTTGGGTATAACAGGCGCAAGGTTCTGAAACCCTCAGTACCGTCTGCTTCCCCAATAAAGAAACTGAAAATTTTGTAAATTTTGTTAGATGCTAGGGTTTTGCCCTGAATTTAAACAATTATAAAACATACATTTTGTATGTTTCTGTTCCGGCAGTAAATACGCGAGTTTTTATTATCATAAGGCTTCTCAACGCCCAAGTAAAAATAGCGATATATTTAATCAGTTATTAGTCATCATGAAATTGAAACAAAGAAAACGACGACGACAACAACAACAACATCAACAACAACAACAAAAACACAAGCGAATGACGTTTGGCATTGGTCAAATGTTTTCATTATTGTGCCAGTCAGGAAAACGCTCACAACCGCTGTATTGCTGAACAGACTTTAAAAGTGGTAGGTGCTGGCGCCGGGGTGCCCCGTCCCGCACAGGCGGGCTTCTTCAGTCAGCGACTAAGATCTCAACAGCGTCTCGCAGTCGGCCTCCGTGGCCAACATGATTGTCATGTTTCAGCCGAGCCGCGGAGGGACACTGGGACACCCAGGCTCTCGTTGCAAGCACTGCCACGCCAAATAAACACGTAATACCCTATGGGGCCGCCCCGTCCCGTCTCTCAATTTGAGCTCATGGATCTCACTTCCATATTATCCGATTAGAACTAGACACTTACGATTACTGATAGGTAGATTTAGTCTACGTTTACATATATGTACGTATACATATACGAATAGCACACGTTGATTCATTGTTGCACTGCCGGACAGCGTCTCTCTGGAAGCACACTTCACTGCAAGGGGTTCTTCGCTCTCGCCACACACACAACAGCCTGCCTTCACTCATCGGCTTCGCTCCGAGTTGATGTTCCAACTAACTCTGTCCCGCGGCGCGGCTGGAGGCTTGGGGGAGGGTTATCGTGAAAAAGTCGTGAAAGAGTTTGAAAAAAAAAAGGAGAAAAAAGATTGAAAGCGACAAGAAGGCCGAACCCAGCGTACAAGCATGGGCACTTCTAAAGGGAGCCCAAACATTGAAACCCCGAACGCCACCCACGCCGCGGAGAACGAACCCGTGCACGAGGCGGACGCGGTTGTAACCTTAAACCCCGACTCGATGAGAAAACCAGCACCGACGTTCCAGCGGAGCGAGATTTCTCACCGGGCCGGAGGTTCGACTCCCGCCGGAGCCGCGCACTCCGCCTCGGCCCACGCAACGCACAGTCGACCAAACCTTAGAAATCATTGAGGTTAAGGTCGCCGTTGGCGCGCTGCGCTGAGTTGAAGGCCGTCCCGTTGTTGGTGCGGGCGAGAGCGGGACCTCAGTTGTAGAAGCCGCGGTTCATAGCAGTGCGGCTGCGGGTGTGCCACTTGCACTTGAGGATGCGCACGTAGGTCCTGCGGAAGGACGCGTTGCACAGCGCGTAGCACATGGGGTTGATGGTGCTGTTGATGTAGCACAGGTAGTAGAAGAAGTCCCACAGGCCGGGCGGGATGCAGTCCGTGCACGCCGTCAGCGGCTTGAGCAGCACCAGGATGTTATACGGCGTCCAGGTGAGGATGAAGGTGAGCAGGATGGCGCACAGCGTCTTGGCGGCCTTCTTCTCGGCCTTCTTCTCCTGCGTCTTCTTCTTCTTCTTCACGGCTTGCGCCTTGCCCGCGCCAAGGTTGGACAGGATCGCCCGCGACCTGCCGAGCAAGAGGAAGGAAATGTGAGACGGCCGAGCGACGCGGACCCGGCATCCGTTAGCGGCAGCTTACCCTGAGGTGGCGCCGGAGCCGAGCTTGGGGACGCTCTTGGCGTTGAGCGGCATCCGGACGTCCGGGATGTGCGAGGGCCGGCGCACGGCCGAGTAGTACGAGTCGCGCTCCGACAAGCGGCCCGTGGTCGTCTGCATGGAGGGCGGCAGCAGGTCCGACAGCGGCACGTCCTCGGTGATCATCTTGATGGAGGGCGCCGAGTCCTCGGCCGTCTCCGGCGGCAGGCGGATCAGGATCGTGTACACCTGCGACACCAACGCCAGCAAGCCGTCAGCGAGGGCCCGGGTTCGACTACCAGCACGCGCACGCACATTCATCAATCTTTTTTTTTTCGTTCCCCCGCACCCTGGCACTCCAAGCTCGTCGCAGAAAAATCTAGTTGCGCTTTTATTGTTTTTGTTTTGTGGCCGAATGACAGCTACGCCACTGGCCCCGCCCGCCTCGCGCTGCCCGAAGGCTCGCCCGAAGGCTCGCCCGAAGGCGGGGTACTCACCGACCCAGGGGCTGGATCATGGATCCGATGGCCAACCTGGAGGAAACAAGCAAACATTTCCACAGTTATGGAGATGGATTCCGCTGTGCGCGCGCTTGCACTGCCCTCGCATTCACAAATACTTGACAAGATGTTTAAAATAATTTTTGAACCAACAGAGAGAAACAAAGGGAGAGGCAGTGTTGTGTTGTGAAGCAGCAAATCCATTTCTCAGCCCTTCTCAAAAAGGCACACCCAATCCCTTTAGCCTGTCAGGTTCGGGGAAACACCGGACGCAAGAATGTCTTCGGCGCACCACACACTCAAACGGTTTTTCGTTCTGCCATCGGTGTGAGAGGAAAGAAGAAGAAGAAGAAGCATGGAAAGTGAATCATGAGAAAGAGAGAGGTCATTTTTTAAGATTGCGAGACAGGAACAAGCGGTGAAGCGAGGCGGAGCGCAGCCTGCGGGGAGCACGGGATGCCGCGTCACCAAAGCCATAACCGGGAAAGGGGAGACAAGCGCGGGGAGAGCGAGATCAAATGGAGACAAAATGAAATCGTTCCTCCCCGTGCTTGCTGCTCATTGCAAATGGAAGGTGATGATGATGATGTTGATGGCGAGCATGCTGTGTGAGGCGGGGTACGCCCAGCCAGCCAGTGCCGAGGCCAGGGGGCGTCAAACCAGGTGGAAGCCCGGGTGGCAACCCTGACTGTGCGGCCGGTGGCAACCTGTAGGGCCGCGCGGCGCGGTGGCAACCCTGCACTGCTCACCCCGCTCACCGAGTCCGTGGACAGCGACCGGTTGGCCAGCCTGGAGGCGGGCGGCAGCGAGCGCGTCTCCCGCTCCGCCACGGCCGAGATGGAGTTGACGGGGTGGCGCAGCGGGTCCCGGATCACGTTGAGCGAGGTGCAGCGAGACACGGAGCTCTGCAGCGGCGTCTCCACCGAGACGGGCGTGGCGTAGCCCATGTCGCTGGGCGTGTCCTCGCAGTCCTCGCCCGGGTCCTCGCGTCCGGAGTGCCACCACGTGATGCAGGCCAGGCGCAGCCAGGCCCACGTCAGCGGTCGAGGCTTAGGCTGCAACAGAGACGGCACACTGTGTTGTTGGCGGTGTCGCTGCGCTGGGCTTGATTACCCTTGTCATCAGGCGGCTGTGTTCAACACAGTGTGTTGGCTGCTGCCGTTGGCTGCCGTTAGCTGCCGTTGGCTGCTGCCTTTGGCTGCCGTTGGCTGCAGTCCATTGTGTGCGTCCAACGGGCTGAATGTATCAGCGTGCACCACCCCGGCCCGTTAGCGCGTCCGCTGGGCCCCTCCCAGCGTCACTCTCTCGACGTCGTCCCCTCCGACCTTCCCATGCGCCGCGCCGTGCGCCGAGTGCCCACTCAACGCGCATGACAGATTTACACGGGAAAGGGGAATGCAAGGCTGCAGCGCGGGGACGGGACGAGGACCGCAGCCGGCCGCCCATTCCGCGCGCTCCAGCCACCGGGCCGCGCGGAGAGAGAGAGAGAGAGAGAGAGAGAGAGAGAGAGAGAGAGAGAGAGAGAGAGAGAGAGAGAGAGAGAGAGAGAGAGAGAGAGAGAGAGAGAGAGAGAGAGAGAGAGAGAGAGAGAGAGAGAGAGAGAGAGACCAGCAGGACCTTCCTGCAGCGCTGCAAAAACTGCCACCCACCCCCGGAGAGGGCACAGTTACAAAGACCTTGAAAGGAGCAGCGGAACGAAACCCATGACGACCTCATTGGGGAGGGGAAGGTGGAGTGTGACAACAAGGGCCGGCCAGGCAGCCAGCCAGGCAGCCAGCCGGCCGGGCCAGCCACCCCTTCGCGACGTAAAGAACGGCCTGAGGGTCGAGGCCGCCGAGGCCACTGTGCCAATGTGTTAGAGAAGGAGAAGGGACGCGGCCCCTATCGTGTGCCTCGTGCCAGCCGCACGGCGTCGGTGGCTGCAGTGCAAGGGGCAAACAGACCGTTCATATCGCCTTGTCACTGGAAGTGAGGCGGCCGTCGTCCGCTAGCTGCTTCGCTGCCGACGTCGCGCCGCCGCAACCCGTGACCCGGCAGTGGGCCGCACCGCCGCGTCGCCGAGCCGCGGGGCTGGAGGTGGCTTGACGCGGCCAACAGCCAAATGCAAAAGATTAATAGCCTGTCGAGGGCCTCGGGGGCGCGGGGTCCGGACGGTCCCGGTGCGTGAAGCACGGCGAGGCACGGCGAAGCACGGCGAAGCACGGCGAAGCACCAAGCCCTCAGCGTGTGGTAGTGGTGGTGGTGGTGGCGGTGGTTGTGGCAGCGGCGCCGCCCTGGGTTTTCTGGGACTCCCCCCCTCCGGTAGAGCCCGGAGGGCGCGGCCCGGAGCGGCAAGACGCGAAGGCAGGAATACCGTAATGAGGATTTCCGGCGTCCGGAAATGGCAACAGCGAAACCCAAGACGGTGTGTCGCGGCGGTCGACCTGGGCCACTCCCCCACCCTCTGGGCGGCACAGCAGCGCACAACCCGGGCTATGACCCCTCCTTCCTCCCCCCGCAGACTAATTCTAATCAGGGTGGCGGTATCGGCAATAAGTTGATAATAAATGACCCAATTAATTGTGTTTGTGAGTCGCCGGGGCTCAATGCCCGCAGTGGCGGCGTGGCCGTCGCCGAGCACTTTGTTCCGTTTCCGGCCGCCTTGTCTCGGCCTTCCTGCCTTTGGAGCACTTTCCGGGCCGGAGCTGTTTTCGCTGGTTTTCGCTCGGTATTCGCGCCGCCTTTCTGTTTTGCTGCGCCATGGGCGTCTTTTTTTTTATTTGCACGTTATTTCCTCGAAAACAAAGGAGGCGGTTTTTGAACGAACGTACGCATCTCTGAGGCGGCGGGAGCGAGCGGCGGCGGCGCGTGAGATGAATGTCTTGGCGTCCGTTTGCAGGTTTCGCTTACCGCTCTGGCGCCCTGCTCGTAGCGGAGGTAGCCGCCCTCCAGGTCGTCGTGGCCGGTGCCTCCGGGGCCGCCGGACTCGGACCGCTGCCGCCTCCAGTCCTCCAGGTCCACGGCCTCGTCGCTGTGAGGGCAGCCCACGCTGCGTTAATAAACAGCCAACGTGAGAAGCAGTGGGACTCGAACCTCCAACCCGCGCTTACCGTCACAATTTTCATACATAACTCATGCTTAGTCACCAGCGATCACTGCTGTGTGCGGTCCTTTCAGAGAGACTCACCTCGAGTTGGACCGCTTGGAGCTGTCCTTCTTGCCGGCCTGCAGGTTCGGCAGGTCCTTCTGCCGCTTCTCTGTTTCCCGCCAGATCCGCCAGTAGAGCCAGCACATGACGGACACGGGCACGTAGAAGGCGGCGATGGCCGTGCCGAACGTGATGTAGTGGTTCGTTTCGATGAACTGGATGTAGCACTCCGTGTCCGGGACCGTGCGCTCGCCCTCGATGTAGGGCCAGGAGTAGATCCACGGCGTCCAGAGCAGCAGCGAGATACCCCACGCGCACCCTGCCAAGCACAAGGCACACTGGTCATTTTTTAAAATTTTTGTTTTTACCCGGGCCATGCGCCGGAACACAGCGCAACAGCGTCACGAGCTGCAAAATATAAAGCTTTGAATTTTTAATCTGATGCGTCGTCCGTTTCTTTCCCCGAATCTAATCTAACCTAACCTAACCCCGCCCGTGTTCGGCGCGCACAACAGGGGCGGATTAGGATGACAAGGCAGATCAGGGCGGAAAAATGGCCGGCCACAGGAAGGGGCCGGGCTGCCGATAATGGCGCCCTAAACGAGTTTCCGGCGCCTTGTTAATAAGCGCAGTGTTGTCCGCAAAAAGTTGGACCAACACCCCTCTCCGTACAAGGCGGCTGCAAGAGGGAGGAAGAGGAGGAGGGGGCGGAGGGGGCAAAGGGGGGGGGGGGAAGGCGCCCGCCTGCCAACTTTTCAAGGGGTGGGGGAAGGATGGGTGACACCATCAATCAAAACGAAACATGATAGGAGCCGGTCGGCAATAACTGCACTACACTGAGAGACTGAACACGGCGGTGCGGAGGCGGCGCCATGCAAACACACAGCAGTGTGGGCGGTGGCCGGCCGTCCCACAGTCAGTGAGTCGCTGGCTCTGCACTTCTTGGCGCCCTCGATCGCACATCACGAAGAAGGGGAGACAGAGAGAGAAAAGACAAGGCCTTGTTTGGGGCGCGGGCCTCTCACTTTGTACGACACGACGCGTAGTGGAGTGAGACTGAGCGAGACAGAACGAGACAGAGCGAGACGCCCACCCGGCCCCCGGCCGGCTGCTGGCACCCGCCCGCCCACCACTCCCAAAGCCCACGCACGACAAAAGCAGGGCGGTACAGCCATGTGCTAATGAACCGCTATTGTGCTCTTGGCCAGAATGCAGGCAAAATGCACAATTAAACATGAGGCGTGGCGTGGGGTGGCGGGATGGGCGGGGCGCGGCGGGGCGGTGTGAGACGAGAGACGAGGCCGCCAAGAGAGGGTACCGCCACCGCCACCGCCGCGCAACAGCAGGGCTGCAGAGCGCTGCTTTCAGGCAAAGTGCGCCGCCAATTCTGTGGCGCGCCGAGAAGCAGCGGCGGACTGGCTCCGGACTCACTGTCTCTGACGCACCCACCGCGCGCACCGGAGGGGGGCGGAGAGACAGAGCGACTCCTTTTCGGAATCGCTCGGCAGAGGAATGACCCCCCATGTCTTCTTACTGGTTCCTCTCTTATTTCCCCCCTCGTGCCGGCCCATTCAGATTGAGGTCGGGGCGAACCGCAATGTGCAGTGCAATCGAAGGCCATTGGATGCGCTCACGGAGGGCGTGACGTCATCCTCGGCGTCGCGTGTTAGAAGGGCTGGAAGCGCTGTGGCGTGGCCGCCCTGGGGAAGCCGAGCGTATTGGGAGGGCCATTGCCATCTCGTGGACCACTGAGTGGCCGGAAGCCCGCCGCGCACCGCCACCATGCACTCACCTATGGCAGACACAGTGCTGCCAGTAAGAAAAAAAAATCCCACCATACATCAGTGTTGGAAGGGTGGCCAACCTCATCCTCTGCTAGGCAACATCTCTGAGATAGCACGGCACGGCCATAAGATACTGCCGTATAGGCAGGCTGGGGTTGGCCACCCTTTCAACACTGATGTGTTCTGATATATTCTAGTCGTTGAGAGTGAGAGAGCGAGAGAGATAAAGTGGGGTTAAAGTCCTTCCTAGGAGCACGGCGACGCCATCATTGTCATGGAAGAGTCGTGTAACATCGAGCCATATAATACTCTTGTAAAAGGATGTCCGTCTTTTCGCCAGCTCTCTCTGCCACGGTCCGCCGAGCGCCGCCGAGTCTGCAGTGTAGTGGCACGACTGGCACGCACGCGTTGGCGCCGCTCGGCATGTCTCGGAGGGTTGACGAAGGGGGACGGCAAGGGGGGGGGGGAGAGGCGAGAGGGCGGTGCTTTGGGATGGCAAGTCAGAGAATTTCAGACGAGAGGTTTCGCCCACGCCCACATCGTGTGTGTGTGTGTGTGCGTGCGCGTTTGCACCGCCACGCCCCAGAAGGTAAAGGGGACGTAACAGTGACTTCGCTTGACACCCACATGCGAGAGAAGTCCGTGCAGGAACTATAAACTGGCACCCGCCTCTGCGGCAGCTGCGCTCTCGCCTTTGTCGGTCCTCAAAGGGCAGCACTTCGCGCGCCGCTACTGCACGGCCTGATGATTCTGGACGGGGATTTCGTCACTCGCTGTCTTTCTCGCACCCGCGGGGCATACCGGACAGGTGCGAGATAGACAGAGGAACGAAAGCACTGTTCGGAATCAGCCTTCGGCCGCCTGTGTAGTTCTGAAAAGCGGGTCTAAAGCCCCGTTGATTACTAACGCCATCCCAGCCAGCCCAGCCCGCCCAGCCAGCCGAGTAGCTATGTGTGTTTAATTTCGCCCAATTTGGTGCCAGTGAGCGAACGGGATTTGCAGCGGCGGGGTGGCCAACACAGCACAACACACAGAGCATACTCGAAAGGACACACAGACGTGCATACAAACACGCACACGCAGGCGCGCGCCCACACACACATGTACACTGCAGCTAGCGGGATGAGTTTTAATCTGGCATTGCCGACATCAAACGGAAGCCAAGTTAGCCCTGTTAGCAGAGTAAGCGCGGGCGTCCCACGAGTGGAAAGGGGGGGGGAGTGCTAATACTAGTGCGAGCGGCAGGGAGCGACAGACGCTGATGGGAATCAAGAGCCCGAATACTTATTCCCCCGCACGTCGTTGCGAGACGCGACCACGCGCAAAGCCCCGCCGATGTGCAAAGAAGGAGTCGACGCGGGGCTGGAGCCGGGCTGGAGGCACCTCAGCGGTAATACGCCTCGGAAATTGCATCTCTTCGCGCAGCCGGATCTGCCGGTCGTCGAGATAAACTCATTTTAAAATAGGTTACAATTTCCATATTTTTTTTAAAATTTTTTTTTTATTTTTTTTTTTTGCAAATTTTACTTGGCGTAATGTGTTTTCTGTGTGACAACATTGAGCAACTCGCTGGATCGCCTCGCGTCCACGCGTTTGGAGCCTGGTGAGAACCTAGAGGCCGTCCAAGTCAGATAGTGTACCGTCGGCCACTGACGTCCAAGTATATAAAAGCTGACGCAACAGCTTTGCAGGGTGTGTACCCGACGCCCACAGGGAATCACGTAGCGCCGCGTAGCGCTGATGAGGCTGTTCGACGTCACATGCAAGGCCAGTGCCGCGCTGCGCCACACACAATAGGCAACTTGAAACCTTCCCACCCTCGAAACTCATCACTGAACAGGGCCTCACCTTCCTCGCCCCGGGCCGCCTCGCGCTGGCTACAGTGTGTGCGAGAGAGAGGGACAGACCGCCGCGCACACCGCGAAACCTTCTAAGTTCCCAATACACGGGGACTTAGGGCAGGCTTGCGGGTCTTATCTCGTAAACGGTCGGCAGTCTCAAGCAGAATCACTTCGCGTTAGAATTCAATTTCAGATTCAAGTTTTTGCCAAACGCGCGCGCGGCGCTCCTGGAAATGGGAAACGTCGTGGCGTTTTCAGTGCGTCGCGTCGCACAGTCTGCTGCGCCGCTGCTGCTGCTGCTGCTGCCGCCACGGCGTTGTAGGTCCGACGCTAACGAAGCCAACCAGGGACTGCCAGGGACGGACGGGCCATCAACTATGTACTTTCCACAAAGCGATCGGAGCGACCCTCCCTCGCGTTTCAGCGTGCGCGAGCGATGCGAGGCGTCGTTGCCGTTTTCTAGTTCGTTTTATTCATTCTGTTGTTTCTTTCTCTCTTTTATTTTTTTTTTTTGCGTCTGGTCGGCCTGGTGGGTGTTTGCGGGTGACACCGCCGAGTCGCGGCACACAGGGTGGGGTGGCGGGCACGCCGAATAAAAACGTGTTTTCTGCTCCACTTTGTCGTTAAACAAACACCCCCGGGGAGGAAGGGGAGGGGAAAGGGCTTTGGCTGCTTGTCTGCGTTATAATCTCGTTGGCTCGGAATCGAGTGTCGGATTGTCACTCGGTTTTGTCTCTTTGATTGTAACGTAGCGATGGTCTTCCGTCTGCTCTCCGCTCCGCCACTGTGCGGCGGCCGCCCCCCTTGCAACGGCCCACCTCCACCACTCCCAACACAAATTCTTCTTGTCGCTCCTACAGCGGCGCGCACAACGGGGATGACGTCATCGGCGAAAAACTCGCATACGGGGTATGGTGATCGAGATTTTGGCAAAAGAGGCGGGTGTGGGTGTGGCCTTGGGCTTTCGGTGTTATCCCGCATTTTGGGTGGGAGAAAGGTGAGGGGTCGGGGGGAAGGGCTGGCACAGGCAGATAAATGGTGAAAAATGGAGGAAGATGACACGCGACGAAGACGAAGCCAAGGATGAGGCAGAGTGAGACAGAGACAGCCTCCACGCGTTATTGCTTCCTTAATGCCGCCTTGACCTCCGCACCATCGATTCCGGCAAAGCCTCAAATTGGCTTACCATAATAAATCGCGGACCAAACCGAGCCGAGCCGACGCCGCCTTGGGGCTCCAGGGGGAGAGGGAGAGAGAGGGGGGCGCTATGGAGAGAAGAAATAAAAAGGGAGTGGCGACGGCGCGACACCGGATCAAGCCAAGTACTATAACTGCCGGCCATTTCATCAGCCGAGCACTCAGCACGTAGTGCAAGCGGTCCGCGGCGTGGGCAAGGCCGAGGCGTGGCGGCCGGCCGGAGGGGGAGGGGGTGCTGTTGTTGTTATTTCACTTTCATTGTCTCCAACCAGAAAAGGCTTCGCCGACGACATATGAATTGCACCTTCAATTATCGCCGACTCATTGTAGCTTTGTTTTTGTTGCCGTGTTCTTGTTGAGGTCGTCGTCTTCCTTTATCTGCGTGCCGTCATCGCCACCCTGCTCCACGCCAATGCCCCTTGCATCTGAGAGCCCCGTCTCCTCTCCCGCCCCGCGCGCTCACTAGGAGTCATTTTACTCGTGTTCTCCCTCTTTTTTTATCCATGTTCACGGCACCCTCCAGCCATCCCCCCTTCCCCCCGGACGCTGCTCGTCGCCTTGGGCCGCCCTGTGGCTCCGGGGGCGGCTCCGGGGGCGGCTCCGGGGGCGGCTCCGGGGGCGAGCTCTGTCCCTGGGGCCGGGCCTCGGCCCTGCCCGCAGTCCCACTTAGATGCAAGAGGCGCCTCTTTCCTCCGCCCCCATCTGGGCCCTCGGCACGGCGCGGCACGGCGCGGCTCTCGGCCTACTTGTCCATAAACGGCAGAGCAGCACCCGGACCGCCACTCGAAAATACTTCTCCCTGAAAATAACTATCGTCTATCGGCAGTCATGGCGGCCGAGTGGGCGGAGCGCGGCGCCTCCAGCCTGCAATCCCTGCATTCCAGCGCGCCGAAAGGCGTACGCCCAAAGCTAGCCGAAAATTCCAGCTTTGTCGCCGCCGCACCGATATCGCCCCGGAGCGCCAGTCTCGAGATGGAGATGGAAGCGAGTTAGGCGGCGCGCGGCGGCAGCGCGGCAGCGCGGCAGCGCCCTCTCAAGTCTATCAAAGTCCCCGCGTCTTTACGGCTTGCGCGGCGCGGCCTCCTGTCCTGCCCCAGCGGCTGCGTGTCGTTTGCCGGGCAAATGGCAGTAAACGACACTAGGTCAGCTCCCAGCGCGGCCCCCGGCCCTGGTCGGGACGTGCCTAAATGGGCGCGCAGCGAGCCGCGCGGGAACACGACCAAAAAGGAGCAACAACACAAAAACAAAAACAAAAACCGGGGCACGGCTGAGAGCAGAGCCGCCGCGGCAAAAGGCGGGAAAAGAGAGCGGGCCGGCCGGGGCAGCCGGGGCTGGAGCGCAGCGTCCCGTAGGTCCCGTAGGGCGGCGAGAGAGAGACCCTTTGGAGGCCGGCCCGCCACGCACAGCGGACGGCGAGTTGCCTACCCTGCGGCCCGCGGGCGCTGGCGGACCCACCGCTACGTGTCAGAGCAAGGCGGGGCAAGGCGGGGCCAGGCAGCCGCAAAACTTTCGAACACTTTGCCCCGCTTTCCTTTGCTTTGCTTAAGCAGCAAGCGTGCGATGCTGCCGGGCTTCACGGCGAGTAAAGAGGCGGCGCGCGTTTCAAACAACAAGAAGAAGAGCGAGCACCACCACAACAACGACAACAAACAGGCCGTGCAAACAACGAGTCCAGTCGGATGGGGCCGGCTGAGGCTGCGGCCCGCTGCAAACCCGTGCAGCTATCTGCCTCTATAAAGCCTCGGTACGCGTCATAAAACTTAACCACATAAAAAGTCTAACGACGCAGCGGCCGCAACCAGTCGGCCGGGGGGTCTCTGTCCCGCTGCCGGGATGCCGTCGGACCCCGTCGACGGCCACCCGTAGACACGACGGGGAGGGGGCTTAAGGCCGCCTTCCATTGTGAGTTACAACCCATCCATGGCAATCTCCAAGGCGCCCGGCCTGGACCGGTCAGTCGCCACACACAGCCCCTGGGCCCAGACCGGGGTCACAGAGCCCCGGCCCTGGCGCCTGGACACCATGTGGGTCGTCAACGGCAGGACACACAAAGGGAGACCCGGGGCGGACTGCTGCCTGCCTGCCTGCCTGCCTCCGGGGCGACAAGGCGGTGCGAGGCGGGAGAGTCCGCCCCCCTCCGGCTGCCGGTCCACCTCTACCTGGAATTAACAAGGCCCGGGTACCTGTTGACGCGCTGATTATGCACCCGGAAACCGGAAACCGCGCGGCGGCAGCACGGCGTCCTCGCTCGTCAGCCGCTTTTGACGAGGGAAATGAGAGATAGGAAAAAGGAGACAAGAGAGCGGGAAGGAGGGAAAAGTTATGAGAAAATGCCGCTGGTCACGCCGGGATTATCACCCAGCTGGCCACGCTGCTGCCGTCACCGCTGGCGTCGCCGAGCCGCGCCAGCCGCGCCAGCCGCGACGCACAAAGGAAAGCAATTTGAAAGAACGCCGCGTGGCTTGCCCCCCGCCTTTGTCGCTAAACTTTTCCAGATAAACCTGCAATCAGTGCCGGCCGGCCGGGCTCTGTAACAAGGAAGCGCAGCACGGCGCCAGATGCGCGCCGCGCCGTGGCCGAGTGGTCAAGGTGGCTGCTCGGTGTGCGCTAAGTCGTGGGTTCGAATCTCCAGCAGCGTCTGTATTTCTGCATGTGGGAAACGACCAGATGGTTGGGCCACGTCGATGACGTAGGTTCCGCTGGCCGGCCGCTCTTTCACATGTGTGCTTTTTGTGACCACGTTCGGACCTCCCTCATTGTTAGGTGACATTTTATTTTCGGTAGACCTTCCTGTAGCCTTCCGGATGCATTGCGGAGGACTGTTCAGGGTCTTCCAGAATCGCTTCCAGAATCAACCCCCACCACCACCATACCGGCAGGCCTGCTGCGGGAGGACTTGAGATGGTCCTGAAGCAGCTCAGAGATGCCCTCAGCAGATGCTTCCACATGCCTTGACGCCTTCTGGGGGTCCTGCAGCAGCACAGCTGGGGGCGGGCCGGGCGGGGGGGGGGGGAGGGGAGGCTGCGCATCACTTTGCGCGCCGAGAAGGGAAGGTGGGTGGGGGCAGAAGCTCCTCCTCAGGTGCTGTAATATTGATCACACTGCTTTCAGCCCTGAGTGCCCGCCGCCTCGCCGCCTCGCGCTTGCATGCAATTAATTACTCAGGCGAACAGACTTTTTGGCCGGACAGGGCACGCCTGGCGGACGCCTTGCGGGCGGCAGGGCGAGCAAGCAAGCAAGGCATCAAGTAGCCGGCCTCATTCATTTTCGAGCCAAAATAGACCTGAGTGTCACCTCCTGCTGCACCTACCTGTACTGTGACCAAATACCTTATATTGTACAAAATACCTTCAAATAGTCTTTTTTTAAGAGCGATTTTTTTTTTTCGTTGAACCTTGGTGGGCTTTGTCCAGAACGCGCGGTGAAGGTCGTCCAGACCGTGACGCGCCCTTCGCGCGCGGCGGCAGCCGTCCCCGGCCGTCCCCCTGTGGGGCCGGAACTGGGAGTCTCACGAGATAAGGCGTTGAGTGACGGGCCGACCGCACAGAAGCAGAACTGCTGCTTCCCTTGCCGCACTTCCCTTTCAATGCACGCGTTGACAGCGTGTAAGGGCGCACGAGAATTGTGCGAGGCGAACATCTCCCGCAACAAAGTCACCGCGTTTTTGCCCTCACGCAGCCTTTGCCAACCAGAGCCCACGCGCGGTGCCGTCTCAAAAACCGTGTTTCTGAGATGAGGACAAACTTTTCCGAGATCTCTTCATAGCGGTCTCAAAGCTCCTATGAAGACGCGAAAATATGCCAGACGGGGTACATACACAAACCAAACGTCCTTCGGAACTGCTAGATATATGAATACTAAAAAAATGCAGCATTTGCATCTCTCTGCTGCTGCTGAGATTTGTTGTGCCAGCTGTCAGAGTCTTTTCCTTCGCCTTTTGTTCCGGAGCGGTGGAGGTTGCCACATAGTACTTGCATCCTGTAGGATCGCGAAGGGCGTAACGTCCCTCACACACACTCACACACACTCACACACGCTGCACTCACACTGTCTTGATCTGCCACGGCAGCGCGCTCTGCCGGGCGAAATAAGAGAACAGCAACAATAACAAGAACTACTGGCTGTCGAACAAGGAGAACAAGAAGGGGTTCGGCTCGGCGGCGCGCAGGACGTAAACGGTTGTAAATCATGCCTTCCCGGGCCGTCCCGAGTGGCAGCGGAAACAATGGCGCCAACATCAGTCGTGGAGCGAAACACTTTAAAATGGGCGCCCCTCCCCCTCCCCTCAGCCACCGCCGCCACCGCCGCCACCGCCGCCACCGCCGCCACCGCCGCCACCGCCGCCACCGCCGCTACCGCCGCCACCGCCGCCACCGCCGCCACCGCCGCCACCGCCACGTGGGCTGCCAAACGGCCCGTTTCCTCCTGTGCTTTGCGGGAGGAAGCGAGAGAGGGAGCGCGCGGTTTGAAGCTTAATTTGCAGAGTGCGCCGCTGCGAGGGGCGCCCCGCCCGCTGATTCCGTCGCTCTGTCTCTCTCGCACTCCACGGGGCGCCGCACGTGTGCGAGAGAGACACGACGAGGCAAAGCACTGTTTGGAATGGAACATGAGTCGACCTGAGGACCGGGTGCGTGTTCTTTCAGGCGAGACGCGCATTCTGGCTGGGTTTCCGTGTCTCTCTCCACTGCGAGTGGAGGCTCTGCCCTTCGAGGAGCCCGTCGTATATTTGACCGGCGTTCCTGGTTCGGCCGACCAGACATGACAGAGACTTCCAGCGTCATCCCGTCATCCCCTGGAGAAAGCGTGGGTCGCGTTTGGCGCTTGTTGGTTGGTTCCGGAATGCTGGTACTAGGTAGCGGTTAAATTGCAATTCCATGCCTGGGCATTCCTCAGCCGCCGCCGCCAGCCTGCCTGGCTGCCTGGCAGCCAGGCAGCCGGGCAGCCAGGCAGCCAGGCAGCCGGGCAGCAAGGCGAAGCGCAAAGGCCAGCCAGTTCGTAAATATGGCCAAAGTTTGTTCCAAGGTTGGGCTGCGCTACGTGTGGAATGCAGCGCGCAGCGCCGCCACACGGAGCGGAGGAACGAGGAACTACCTCGGCGCCGTCTATCAGCCCATCAACGTGCCGTTGTGCCGACCACTGCTGCAACACTGTGTCTCCGGCGTGCCGTCTTCGCAGTATTCGCCTGGACCCGGCGGCCGCTGCAAGCTGAGTCTCGCTGTCTCTCTCCTCGCACCCCTGCGACACGATCCAAATGCGAGAGAGAGAGAGAGAGAGAGAGAGAGAGAGAGAGAGAGAGAGAGAGAGAGAGAGAGAGAGAGAGAGAGAGAGAGAGAGAGAGAGAGAGAGAGAGAGAGAGAGAGAGAGAGAGAGAGCGACGAGGGCGCTTTCCGGAATAGTGCCGCTGCTGGCGCCAAGGCCCCGCCCCGCCGAGCCGCCGTCGTGTGCCGCCATCGGCCGCCATGGCGCTGCATAGGTGGCGTGGCGCCCAGGTCCCCTCGGACAATGACGGCAAGGGGAGAGGCGGGGGCCGCCAGGGCCACCCTGGAGCGGCAGCCAGCAGCAGGCAGCCAGGGGAGGTGGCAAAGTTTGCGAATGACTTCAGTTGTTTGAACGACCTCAACTCGGGGGTGCCGTGGCGGCGCGGATCTTCCAGCGCGGTGGCCTTCAAACCGCTGTCCCCTCCTCCACCCCCTTGAGCCCTCAACAACGGACGGCGTTCTTGAGACCTGCCTCGAGCCCTTAACAACGGACAGCGTTCTTGAGACCTGCCTCGAGCCCTTAACAACGGACGGCGTTCTTGAGACCTGCCTCGAGCCCTTAACAACGGACGGCGTTCTTGAGACCTGCCAACGGACGGTGTTCTTGAGACCTGCCTCGAGCCCTTAACAACGCACGGCGTTCTTGAGACCTGCCTCGAGCCCTCAACAACGGACGGCGTTCGTGAGACCTGCCAATGCCCCCCAATATCGAATCGGGAGGCCTTAAAGGACCTTGAATTGCGCCAAATGGCGCGGCACACCGAGAGGCACGCGGTGAGGCACGCGGTGTGGAGCGGCCAGAGAGAAATATGAGCTTCGGACTGTACCACAAATTGCCTTGTAATGAACCATCTTTGTCATTCTTCTGCTTCTCTGCCTCGCTGTGTCGAGGAAAAATAAAAGAGTGATGTTGCGTCCTTGAGCGCGTGCGCGCACAAGGAAAAATGTGAGGCAGAAGAAACACAAAAAAGCACAAAAATTCAGTAGTTTCAAAATAAAACCGGGTCATTTTTTATTTATTTTTTTCGGGAAGCGGTGAGGCGTGGCTTGAAACAGGACCAGTCCGTGTCCTTCCTGCGGATGTTGTGGAAGGCACCCGCCGACTGTTGATCGCTGGACCGTTAGCTAGGGGCCTCAGTGCCGCGTTGTTAGTGGCAGAGTCCAATCGGCATGGCTGCCGGTAGACCGGTTCGGTCCGGTTCGGTCCGGTTCGGTCCGGTTCGGTCCGGTTCGGTCCGGTTCGGTCCGGTTCGGTCCGGTTCGGTCCGGTGCGGAAGGCGGCTCCTTGCAGGCGGTGGTGCCGCTGGACCGAGTGGGCGACCGCAGCCTGCCTCTCTCGCTCCCCTTCGCGGCGCCCGGCGCCCCGTGAGTCCGAGGGAGACGAGAGGTCGATCCGCTGGTCGCACTCCATCGCGGCCCAGCGGGCCCAGCGGGTCCAGCGGGTCCAGCGGGCCCGCCTCCGCACAGCCGGCAGTGTTGACTTGCTTTGAAACGAGAAGCTGGCCAAGCTGGGTCAGAAGAAGGAGAGCGTGTTTCTGGTCCGCCATCGCCGGGCGTTCGCCGGGGCCACGGCCATGCCTATCGCTGCGAATCAATACGCAGTACGCTGTGGCTGCCCTGGCCGCCCAGCTTCGCGCCAGGCCTCGCTGCGCGCTTCACACCGCCCAGCCGCCATGTGTCCACAGGTGGGTGTGCGTGCGGTGGATGGCGACTGCGCCAGCATCGCCAGCAATATTCCCGAACAACGCCTCGCCGAATCGGATCCCTACAGTGAGTGCCCCATACGGCGCGTGGGGTATTATAAGAGGCAGGCGGCGACAGGCGGTCGGCGCGCTGAGCGAGAGGCAGTGCCTTTCACTCGGAGGGGATCCGCCACGACATGTTTTCGTTGAATTCGTGGAAGCCGGCTGGAATGTCCCCGCTCAGCCGCCTTGACTCATATCGCGAATACCGCCAGAGTAATAACAGAGGGAGCGGACGCCGCCAATGAAGGCAACTTGCGTGAGCGAGCGGCCGCGAACGTATGAGGCTGATGACGTGTCTCGAAATTGAATTTTAAAATTGCATCCGCGCCATGATTGCGCTCGGCCGTGAACCGGGGAATCGACTGGCAAAATCTGCAAATTAAAAAGTTAACGGATCCCTGAGCACCACGGAGGACGTCAGCCAGTCGCGGGGGGCGGGGGCGGCCGGAGGGTTAATGGATGACGCTGTCTTGTTTATTCACAGAGTGTTTGCCGTTCGGCATGGCGGGGTGCGTGGGGTGGTGCGGGGCTGGTGTGAGGCCGGCGAGGCAGCTGGTGCTGGTACGGTCCGGCACGGCACGGCCCCGCCCACGACTGCGACAACGCAACTACTTCACCCACACGGCCTCACCAGGGCCGCGCCAGGGCCGCGCCAGGGCCGCGCCAGGGCCGCGCCAGGGCCGCGCTTTGCCGGCTACCCTTCGCACCAAACTTTGCACAAACCTAACCTAACAAGCGCTGGCCGGGGGGCTCCGCTGCACATGTGGGACGCGAGCGGCTGACCGTGCTGCTGCCATGCAGGCGGCCCCGCCGTGAAGCCACCCGCAGCACAACATGGGCACGCTGAGCTCTCTCACCGATCATGATGGCCGCCCGGTTGGTGGTGCGCTTGGCGCGGTAGGTGAGCGGCCGCGTCACCGAGAAGTAGCGGTCGAACGAGATGATGAGCAGGTTGAGCACGGACGCGTTGCTGTTGAGGTAGTCCAGCGTGAGCCAGGCGTCGCACACGTGCGGCCCGAGCGGCCAGTAGCCCATCAAGGCGGACACGGTGAAGAGCGGCATGGAGATGAGCCCGATGGCGAGATCGGCCACGGCCAGGCTGCAAGCAACACACGGCGTCAGTCGGGATCCTTGCACCACAGTGGGCCGTGTCGCTAGGCGCTAGGCCATGGCCGGGCCGCGCGATGCACTATGCCGCACTGCTCACCTAAACAGGAAGTAGTTGCTAATGGTCTGCAGCTGCTTGTCGATCTTGAAGGAGATCATGACCATGGAGTTGCCGACGACCGTGATGATGGACAGCGACCCGGCCAGGATGGCGATGACGACCATCTCGGACAGCGAGTACCGCGACTTGCTGCCGGGCGCCTCGGTGGACGTCATGTTGACGTCCAGCAGCGAGGACGACGGTGACCCCCATGTCGAGAGGGTGGACGACGGCGAGGTCGGGGACGCCGTGAGGTTGTCCGCGGCCAAGGCCACGACGGTGGCCAGCCCGTTGGCCAGCTCCTGCCCGTCCATCGCCCCACCCTCCCCTCTACCTGCCCCGGCGGCTCACATCGTGTCCCTGCGAACATAAGAAAAGAACGCTACTGTCAGTGCAAAGTTACCGCGCATGCAACAGAAAGCGAGCGATGCCGGATCCCGGAGTTGTCGACACGCCGGCCCCGCTACCCGGTGCATGCGGCTGGGCCGCAGCCTGGGCCCCCGCAGCCTGGGCCCCTGCAGCCTGGGCCCCCGCAGCCTGAATGTTTGATACGGCCAGGACGCGGGAGAGCGCGTTCAAAGCCCAGTGGAAGCGTCTCTCTCTTTTTTTAAGCTCTGTGGGACTTTTCACGGTGCTGGGTGAGGTGAGGCTGAGCCCCAGAGCGCCACACCGCGCCCCGCCCCACCACGCCCCGCCACGCCCCGCCACGCCGCCTGCTTTTGCATGCCGCCGCACGAAGCACGCCCCCCGCTCGCCCCATACATTTCACAGCACCTACGTTCGCGGCACGGCGCGGCTCCGCGGAGCGTCACGTTAAGTAGGTCACACTTAGCGCGGCCGCAAGCTGCTTGATGGCAGGCCCGGCTAGGGCACGGCCAGGGCACGGCCAGGGCACGGCCACCCAAATTTAAATTGTGAATAAGGGGCTGGTTTGCCGGATAGCAAACACAGACTTCGGGTCGGGGGTTTATGGGGTTGGGGTGGGGAGTTGCCAGTAGTACTTGCGCTCTCGGTCACGCTGCCCCCCCCCCCCCCCTCCGACCCTGGCCTGCACCTTGTATATACCGAGGCCGGTGCCGCCACACGGCCAGCCCCACTGGCCTACAGTCAATGCAGTTGTGTTGTTGGGAAGGCAAGTTTCAATTTCGGTTGGGTGCTTTGGCATTTCTTCAACAGAGAATAGGTGCCCATGCTCGACAGTAAGAACCACAAACAAGGACAGACACCGACGCACTCACGCATAGAAACGTTTGTAACTTTGGTAGACGTAAGCGAGGAGTGCCACCACGTCTCCCCGCACGCACTCCCTTGGTCGGTCGAGGCAATGTAACTGGCCGCGTCCCGAACAGCTTGACCCGATTTGAATGCAGAGAGCGGCGCGGCCTGACAGAGCGACAACGTTCGGAGTGGCGGCTTTCCATTCAGATACGTTGAGATCGTTACTCCTGGTGGCGGCCGGTCGGTCGGCTGGTCCCGTTGCCCCCGGCCAGGGGCCCTCGGTCGGGGCGAGATGATCCCATCCCAGGTGACGGATGCCGCCTCCACACCTCCGCAAAGTTGGGTGAGAGAGAGAGAGAGAGAGAGAGAGAGAGAGAGAGAGAGAGAGAGAGAGAGAGAGAGAGAGAGAGAGAGAGAGAGAGAGAGAGAGAGAGAGAGAGAGAGAGAGAGAGAGAGAGAGGGAGAGAGAGAGAGAGAGGGAGAGAGAGAGGGAGAGAGAGAGAGAGAGAGAGAGAGAGAGAGAGAGAGAGAGAGAGAGAGAGAGGGAGAGGGAGAGAGAGAGAGAGAGAGAGAGAGAGAGAGAGAGAGAGAGAGAGAGAGAGAGAGAGAGAGAGAGAGAGAGAGAGAGAGAGAGAGAGAGAGAGAGAGAGAGAGAGGGAAGAGATCCAGCCATCGAGGCGCAGAGCCATCTCTCATCTGTCAGGAATTTGATACCTCCGCTGCTGGGCTGGCACGGGCAGCGAGGCGGCGTGGGGGAGATCTCAGCTGTCCGCTGTCCACGTTCAAACCGCCCGAGCTCATCAAGGTCACTGTCACTCTAAGTGAAAACGACCCGGGTACTGACAACCCCCTAGCCGAGCGGCAGTGGTACTCGAACCCGGGACCGTAGTTTTGGCGCCCCGCAGTGGGGCCTCCGGGTGGCCTTGGGCCCCCACCGCCCCAGGCCAGTGCCGCGGGGTCGCCCCTACACCGCGCGACGGAGAATTTCCGCGATAAATTGAGTTGGGCAAACATTTTCAGAATAGCAAGGACCGGACCGTATTTTTCGCCGCCTGGGGCTGGGCAGCGCTCGGCCTGCCATGGTGTGGGGTGTGGGGTGGGGGCTCACTGCTCCGTTCGGCTGATTTCAATATGCGTCCACTCCCGGCTGCGAGGGGCGAGTGCGAAGGGGGGGAGGGGGCTACGCGCGGGCGCGCCGTGGCAATGATGTGTCGACAGCGAGGTCGTTTCGGCATTATCGTCATGGCGGGAATGAGCTCGTTCCCACTGCCGTGCGTCCGTCTGCGTGGACCCAGCGGCTCGGAGCGGCTCTCCGAGAGCGAAGCAGCGAAGGGGACGAAAGCACTTGCTGAAAGCGCGAACGCTGAAAGCGCACTTGCCCCGGTGAGGTTGGAGTGGAGCAGTCGCCGCACGTGTCCGTCAGTCCGCGGGCCGCGCCGCGGTCACCGCGAGGGGGAAACAACTGGCCAAATGCATGTACACCAACAATTTAAATGTCAAAAAATTAAAAGAATTTTATTGAAAAATTTAAAAAAAATTATTGAAGAATTTAAAAAATTTTATTTAAAAAAATTGAAAACTTTTATAGAACAATTTAAAAAATTCTATTGAAATTTGTTAGAAATTTTGAAGATTTTTTGAAAAAAAATTGCATTTTTTACTGCCCTCCCCAGTGTGCTTCAAACCCACAGCAATGCGCATTCACCATCATGTGCCGTGGTGGCTGGAGGTGTAGACGCGTCAGATTCCCGGTATGGGGATCGGCGGTTCATATCTTACTACTTCACAACATTTTTCTCTGACCGCTGCTCATTGTCGCGTCAAGAGCCCGCTTCAATCGGCGTCAGACATGAGCCGTGGTGGCTGAGGCCGCTAAGGCGCCCGACCCTGACCGAAAGGTCCGGGGATCGAATCCCCAAAATTCCTTTCATTTTTCGACTGGCTTCCTCGCACTGCGACTCAAACCCGTCGTCCAACACTCGGCAGACGTGCAAGTCAGGGTGGTGTAGTGGTCTAGGCTCAATCCAGGCCATTACACCCGGGTGTCTAAAAAGCAGTCCGCTTCGGCGGATTGGCCTCGGCACTGGTTCGATCCCCGATCGAGCCAGCCACTCGAAATTGGTCGCGAGTGGGTCCATTCCGATTCGTCGGATGGAGTTGATAAGTCCTTTGAAGCTGGCCCACTGACTGCATGTTCGGGTCTGGGAGCGCCGGACAGCGGGGGTACATTTGGTACCGACCACCCTGCGCAAACAAAAGCTCCCAAAACTACTCTCTCTCTCTTTCTTTCTCTGTCTCTCTATCGTCTCTGCCTTACTCTACTCTGCCCATGTTGGGCCGTGTCGGCGGCTCGGGTCCTACTGGGTCCCCCGGCGTACGATATCGAAGTCGCTGGATCGGATTAACCCCAGTTACCTGATAGCACCGGTTCCCATCCCGAACACCGAAGTAAAGCAGGAGGCCTCCCCATTAAGACTGGGGAGGGGGTGTAGAGTTCCATTTTTTAGAAATTAGAAAAATTTAAAAAAATTAAAAAAAAAATTAAGAAATTTTGTAAAACGTACACAAAAATTTTAAGTTGCTTCCCCCTCGGGTCACCGCCTCGCGCCGCCTCGCCAGGAGTCAGGGCGAGGCAAGAGGAGACCACCCGGTGCGAAATCTTTCCACTGAAACAATCGAGTGAGGCGGGCGGGCCGGCGGCGGATGGGGTTGGGGCGCGGCTGGGTGGGGGCTCCGTGGCCGTGGGGGGGGGGGGTGATGAGAAGGCGAAATACGGGGACCACGGGGAGGGGCCGCTGTTACCTCCGCGACCTCTGTGGGGTGGGGGGGGGGGGAGCGCTGGGGGTGGGGAGACAGAGCATGTGAGCTTTTTAATGGCCTTCCTTGAAAGCTTCCGGTGAGTTGCAGGGCGAGGGAGAAGGGGTTGGGGGTTGGGGCAGGCTTTCGCTGCTTTTGCTGCTTTTTCTGCTGTCGCTGCGTCCGCGTCGACGTCGCCGCGTGTCAAACGAGGAAGTGTCAAAGAGAACGTATGGTGCGGCGATGATACAGAGCCTTGCGTAAGTCCTTACCTCATCATTCAACTGCCGCGCCGCGGTGTGAGGCGGCCTGCCAGCCTGCCGGCCTGCCGGCCCTGCCACGCGACACAATGCAATCACCCAGCGGTTCACAACCTTTCTCGGCTCGGCACCCAAAAATGGCTGCCAAACATTTTAAGGGCCCCGCAGCCAAACATACGCCAATGAGAGACTCGGCTTCGTCCGAGCGCTCGATGACATCTCGCAGCACCCGTGGAACACACGTGGAACGCGGCGGCAGAGGCACAAAGAGTCGCTGTGCCCGTGTACATGTCTCTTTCTCTTCTTCTCTCTCTCTCTCTCTGCCACTCTCTCCGGGGCTGCTCCCTGCTCTGCATGCTCGGGACAGGACGGGACAGACTCCGACGCCGGGGGGCACAGCAGGGAAACAGCAGGCCGCTCTGTCTCTCTCGCACCCGCAGGGAGAGCCGCGTGGGTGCGGGAGAGACAGCGGGGCGCCGCGGGCGGCAGCATGGCCGGCCTCGACAAGGAGGCCCTTGTTTGCGTGCGACGCCCGGCCATGTGCAGGCGGCGCCTGAGGGTCCTTCGTGCTGCTCTGCGGCGCTCCGCGGTCCTCGTCCTGGTCCTCCGCGGCCCTGCGGCCCTTCAGAGTAACGAAGCCCCCCTAATGATTACCACGCTGTTGCGGCCAGGCCGAGTCTGCCGGCAGCAAGCCTTCCCCCTCTTGACAGCCCGGCCCTCGGCTGCCCTCGGCTGCCCTCGGCCAGCCCAAGAAGCGAACACAAAAAAGGAGCGCCTGACCGGCAGCTAACCGGCGCACGAAGAGCTCCCCGACGGCGGTGTGGCGTTCGGAGGCTGTCTCTCTCGCTCCTCTGAGTGCCCTGTGGGTGCCCTGTGGGTGCCCTGTGGGTGCGAGAGGGACAGAGTAACGTCGGCACTGTCCGGAATCAACCAGTTGTTGTTGCTGCGCCTTTACTGCGCGTTCCCGCTGAGTGCTTGACGCAGGTTGAGGGGTGCTTACCACCAGGTTGGGGTCGCGGGGGCGCGGCGCGGGGCGGGGCGGGGCGGGGCGGTGCGGGGCGGGGCGGGGTGCCTCATGTCCCACGTGAGTAGTGGGGTCCTCATTGCGGGTGACAAGCGGCCATAAACCAGCGCCCCTTCCCTGGTTTGCCGGCTTCGCCCGCCGCAGCGCCGCACGGCCGCCGCGCCGCGAGGACCGTCCCGCGTCAAACCTCGTCCTCCCCGGAACGAGAACGGAGTGTCCAAACACTATCAAGCGCACTCTCGCGAGCATGCCAAATACTGTGCAAAAAAAAAAAAAAAAAAAAGGACAGCAACTGCACACGAAAATAAACCTCGGCCATAAAATGGGCGCGGCAGTGGCTGCTAATTGGGCTAACAACCTCTTATTTTCTTTCCCCAAGTTGTATTTCATTTAGTGGAGCCCCTTGCATCGCGGATCGTGTTCCCTGGTAATTAGAGCGCCGGCCGGACCGACTTGCCTTCACACAAATTCTGAATATTCCGCCCGGAAAAACGAACGCGACCTGAATCAACCCTTGTACTCCAGCGTTTATTCCCTCCGACGCGTCGTTCCGGGGACCGGATGTCGGGATCGGGCAGACAGACAGACAGACCGCGATCTCCCCGCCATTTTCATACGTCTAAGTACCCGTCCGCCTCCCCCGGCGTTGCCGCCCCTGGGGGCATATAAATTCGTCAAGGACTGCTCTCCAACGATGTGGGCTCGTCCGCCCCATGGCGTCCCAGCGGGCGCAGCGGGCGTAGCGGGCGAAGGGACTGGCCTGCCACTCGGCCGCCCCGTGGCGACGGTCTGCGCGGCTGCCGCGGGGCTCGCCTGGGCTCGCCACGGCGCGGGGCCAATTTGGCCAGATTGATAAAATGAGGAAGCGAAAGGGAGTGCCGTAAAAAGGCGGAGAGTATGTCGATCGGTTGCCGGGGACGCCGAGACGCCGCCGGCCTCAAGGGGGCGGGGCCGAGCCCACCCTCGGACAAACACGTGGGCGGAAATGTTTTTTTTTTTTTTTTGACGGGCCGCGATTTTACAAAACAACAAATTAAAAAAAAAATTCCAATGCGCGTGGTCTTGTGGTCACTCCTTTGAGGCACGGTACAGTGCTGAACCTTGGCGCGGAGTAGGACGAGAAGTAGGCCAGCGTGGAATCAGGGCCGCGCCCGCCTGCCAAGGACGACCGGGGGGAGGGGGGGGGGGTCCATGCTAAACAGCAATGGCATGTTTACCGGCACACTTGGGGCCATCTGAATATTCAGCAACTTGTCAGATTCCAGCCGAGGACTCCGTCCCGTACACGTCAACACCGCCGCCGCCTAGGCGCCGCGCCCCGGCCTGCCCTCGGGTCTGCCCCTGCTCGTGACACTGGTGGCACCGGGGGCGCGCTCTGGTTGTTGCGCGCGGACCCAAACCACCGGCTGCAAACCACCAGGCGGGGCGGCGCCTTGACCGCAGTGCAGGAGAATAAAGAAGGCGCTCCGTCTGTCTCGCACCCGCGCGCCGCGGCACCAGAGTGCGCCAGAGACAGCGGGACGGTCAGGGCGACAAACTTCGGGAGTCCGGCTGCGGTTTTGATCTGTACGCCACAACTTTGGAGACTACAGCGCCATTTTTCTCCAACTCCACCGGCCGCTCTCCCCTGCAGGCTTGCAGGCTGATTCCGAAGAGTGGTTTCGTCGCTCTGTGTCCTCTCGCCGAGGGGGTGCGAGAGAGACGGTCAGTCTCGAGGAGCCCCATGTTTGCTGCAGGCGCTGCGCACCCTGTAGGAGACGCACTAATGCAAGCGGCACATCCAGTATAATCTGGCCGTGCCGTGCCGCGCCGGCAGTGGAGAGAGAGACTCTTAAAAATAATCCGCGGTAAGTTTTTATTGGCGTCGTAAAGCTGCTGTCGCGGCGCCGCGCATCGAGGGGAGGCAATTACTATTCAGAGGGGGGATCGAAACGGCGGAGGGCGAACGAGCGGGCAGCCAGGTCCAAAGTGGGAATGTGGACTTCCACGTCAGCCAGTGGGACGACGGTGCTGCTGGACTTGGTCGACCAGATCCAATTCAAGCGCCGGGACGGCGGCACTCCGGCCATTCCAGCATCCAGATGCGGGGGCACCGCCAAGAGCCCTCGCATTCCTCTCCCCATGCCTCTGGTCTCTAAACAGGTCCCGCCGACACTCGAACCGACCGCGGTCCACGTCCGCCTCGGACCAGTCCGGCTCGGCTTAGCCCGGCTTGGCTCAACAACGTCCCGGACTGTCAGGCTGGGCAGGTGTGGGGAGGGAGTGGCGCTGCTACGCGCTGCTACGCGCTGCTACGCGCTGCTACGCGCTGCCGATTCTCTCTGTGCAGGGCGGCGCGCTGGCGGACCTGCCACGGAGCGCGGCCGAGCCGCTGGAATATTTAAGCCCCTGTGGCGACCCCGTCAACCCCACCGCTCCCCGTTGGAGTGCCCCGCGCTCCGGACGGCCGATCGGCGCAGATCGGCCTAGAGGGCTCCGCCTCGCGTGCCGCTCTGTGGCGGCGTTAGCGGCGGCCCTCCGCTACCCTACCCACACTGCCCCTCACTCCTCTCACGTCCCGTTTATCGCGACAGTTTGAAACGAGCGGCCAATTCCACGGGCTGCGAGCTGTGACTCGCGCGTTGAGAAGCGCTTCGGCGCGCTCGGACAAACGGAGGAGGGAACACAATGCCGGAAAGACTGACCCAACACTCGCGTCATTTCGAATGCTGTTTTTGCATGACACGTTTCAAATTAATTCTCTCTCTCTCTCTCTCTCTCTCTCTCTCTCTCTCTCTCTCTCTCTCTCTCTCTCTCTCTCTCTCTCTCTCTCTCTCTCCCTCCCCCACCAAGCGCCCGTGCGAGTGTGGGTGTGTGGATTTGTGGAACCTCCGCAAACCCTCTCCGCCGTTCGTGCACCCAAGTTCCACTGCTTTAATCAAACGGGTGCTCGAGCGTCTTTGTGTGCTTATGTGTGTGTTTGTCTATTAATTAATGTGTGTGAGAGTGTGTGTGAGAGAGAGTGCAAGTGAGTGTGTGAGAGTGAGAGGAGTGCCGTGATCACACGCAGACACACGTTCATCCCCCCCTCTTCCCCCGTGCATAATTGCCCAATCGCCCCTTTCCGCTCGATTAAAAGCAGCAAGCGGGGCAGGCGGCTGGACTCTCGGACTGTCGGTCGGCGCGGGACGTGTTGATGGACTGCAACAGGGGGGCGGGGGCGGGGCGGGGCGTGCCCGGGCTGCGGCCTCCGTCATCGGCAGCCTCTGCGGCCGGACCGAGAGGTTAACGAAAAAAATAAAATAAATGGGTGTGCCGGTCGGGACTCGAACCTACGCCCTGCCGTTCCACTCGAGAAGAGCACCGCCTGCGCGTGTCTTCGGCGAGGCACGGCCCTGTCGCATCGCAGCAACAGGCCAGCAGCCCTCGGCTCGGCTGGGCAATGTGTAGTTTTGACAAGTCGCCGCTAGGTGCACCGAATACACGCGCCTGCTGCCGCGCCCCGGCTAGCCTAGAGTCCTAAATACTGACGTCAGTATTTAGGACTCTAGGCTAGCCCCGGCGCTGGACCAAGCGACCGTGAGAGGGGGTGGGGTGTGCCAGCGACTGCTCCGGACGGACAGTTTCATCATCAGCCTCGCTCTGCTCTCTTTCTACGGCTGTCTGCCTGTCTGCCTGTCCGTCTGTCCGTCTGACCGCCCCTCACCCCACGTACGCACAGCGCTGGTGTCTCCATGGAGCGCGCGGCCCTCGCGGCAAATTGTTTTCCCGTCTTGATTCAATTTGCCCCAAGAATCCATTATACGGAAATAAATCCACTTCGATTAAAAAAGGCTTTAATTAATTTCCTTTTCTGTTTCCCTCCTGGTTGCTGTTGTTGCCGTTGTTGCTCGCGTGGGACGGATCTCGGCCATCTATCTTGCCACCCTCCCCCTCCCCCCTTTCCCCGGTCTCTCCTGTTGGCCTCATCGTTTGCTGCCAAGCCTGGCAAGCCCGACTCAACTGCACGCTTTCAATGTGATTGCATGCTCCTCTCCAAGAAGCTGTCTCTGCCGCGGCGCGGCGGCCGCGAGGCGCGGGCTGGCTGGCCGGACTACAGGGTTATTGCGACTCATCTGTCTCCCTCGCACTCCGTGCCGTGCGAGAGAGACGGAGGGGCGCACCGAATCAGTCTTCGGAACGGCATGGCCAGCGCTAATGGTGCATCGTAGTCCTGTCGCGGGCCGCAGGACGGCCGTGTCAATCCCAGCGCGCGTGTGCGGAGTGGCCGGCCGGTGGGAGTCTGCGTTCTCGAGGTTTTTTATTGTGTCCATGTGAGTACTACAAGTTCCCTGAGGGCCTGTCCTCGTTGTGTGTGTGTGAGTGTGTGTGAACGTGTGCGGTGTGAGGAACAAGCTGCGAGCAAGTAGTGTACACAGAGGCTATAGCTTCTTCGTGAAGATAGTATTCATGAGAATGGAGCTGCCGTAGTGGCCGGGGTCCGCCGGCCCGCTCGCTCGGGAGAGTGAAAATGAACGAGGGGGAGGGGTGGGGGAGGTCGCCGGGCTCTGGTCGCACAAAAGCGTCCATGGTAATGAAAGATCTCCCCCTTCCCCTTCCCCCGGCCCGCCGCGGGCTCGGACAACAGTGCCGGCCCATACGCGCCGCCGCCCCGAGCCGCCGAGCCAGGCAGGCAGGCAGGCAGGCAGCCAGCCAGCCAGGCCCGCCGCGCTGGTGTTGTGCTGCTTGTTGCGCCAACTAACGTCGTTGGCTGAGCGTGAGCGGAGAGTGAACACAACCTCACTTGATTCAGCGCGTGTTGCCACATCAGCGCGCGCGGCCATTGCTGCCTGGACAAATTTAGCCGCGTGGGTAAAGGCATCCAGTCTACAGGTCTGCGACGTCGTGTTCAAATCCTTCCGTGAGTTTTTTTGTTGTTGTTGTTTTTGCTTTTTTGTGTTTGTGTGTTGTGATGGTGGTGGGAGCGTGGCCGCCGTGTGACGGGGCGTGGACGAGGTGTATGCGTCATGTGATCGGGATGTCGTCTTTGTCAGACGGCGTGATTTGTCTTGGACGCGCCGCTCCGCCTCGTCATTGCTGTTGGAACTGGAGCGAGAGAGAGAGCGAGAAAGTGAGAGAGAGAGAGAGAGAGAGAGAGAGAGAGAGAGAGAGAGAGAGAGAGAGAGAGAGAGAGAGAGAGAGAGAGAGAGAGAGAGAGAAAGAGAGAGAGAAAGGGGGGGGGGACTAGTCGTGTGTGAGCATCAATCACGTTCGCGTATTGCCGCGTCTCGCTCGGCATGCCGTCACTACCCGAGGCGTCGCACTCCGCCACACCAAATAACTCATTTTGGCGCCAATTTGACAGGTCGCGGTGGGCCGGGCCGGGGGTGGACGACATGGGCTGAGGTTGGCAACCCTTTCGACACTGGTGGCTGGGTACTTGCCGCGTCGCACAGTGCACTGGAAGGCAAGGCCTTGCGCTGCTTCTGGCGAGCGGTGCTGTGCGAGGTTAGGGACAGCACGGCCAGTGGCGGCGCTGGGGGTGAGGAGGCCGGCCCCTGTCTCACCGCCCGCCACTCCGCCGGCGCCACGCCCCGTCTGCGGGTCGGTGTATGAGAGTAAGTTGGGACTTCCAAGGTGAGGATTGGATGAACCAAACTCACTAAATTCGTCGGGCTGAAGAGTGACCAAGCCAAGGCAAGCTGGGCCGGCCGTCCCCAAACAGTAACAGCGGGAGTTCCGTGTAGCGAGCACAGCCGCGGAATGGGCGTGGCGCTCCAAGCGAGGGGAGGGCAGCCAGCGGCAGCCAGCGGCCACGCTGTGGTGCCGTACCGATAGCGCTCCACCGCTGCTGCTGCTGACTGCAGTGGACGGACGCTTTTAGCCGCGCGGACGGACTTATACGCCGCTGTTCTCACGCAAGCCCCACTGGGCCGGGCTTTCTTCGCTCTCTCTCTCTCTCTCTCTCTCTCTCTCTCTCTCTCTCTCTCTCTCTCTCTCTCTCTCTCTCTCTCTCTCTCTCTCTCTCTCTCTCCCTCTCTCCCTCTCTTCAGCCTGCGGGCAGTACCACACCACCGCGCCCCGTTATTGGCACCGACATTCGTCTTGGCTCCAAATTGATTGCTTTGATGAACAAAGATCGCGGCTCGGATCGTCAGCAACCTATTACACGGTGAATTAGCGGCGCCCCGGACCATTCGTGTTGGGCCAAAGGGAGGGGGAAGGGGTGGGGGAGGCAGAAACAGTGAGAAACAGACGCAAGGACTGCCTCTGCGATACGGGTCCTGCGCTCCGAACAGCCATATCTGTCGGCGAGCAGCATTATTCACTGAGCAAATAATCCCAGATTTGGAATCTTTAAAGCGTTCGGGACGGGCGGCAGCAGCGGCGAGGCGAGACCCGCAGCGTGTCTCTCCCAAGGTTGGCCGAAGGACCGGCGATAGGGCCAAGGGCCGGGCGGGTCGCCCTATCTCCATCTCTCTCGCTCTCCCGACGACAGATCTCATCACGGCCGCACTGTTTGCCCCACACAACTTCTCTCATCTTTCTCGTTTTATGTTGTAGAAAACAAAGTTGGAAACTCAGTTGGCCGTTTCAGAAGCAGAAGCAGCAGCGGCGGCCCAGCCTTGGAATCAGGGAGGGGCGGGGGGGCCACCGCGCCCCGCCGCGCCCCGCCGCGCCCCGCCGCGCCCCGCCGCGCCTCGGCCAGTTTGTTCTAGCAAGGGCGAATCAGCTCTTATTGGCAGGGGGGGGGGGGCGCTGACCATCGCCTCGCCCCACCCTGCATGTCCGTCACTCGCTCCAAATGGACGCTGTGAATAATACAGCGCGTTACTCGCAGAGAGGCGTGGCTTGTGATGCCGGATCCAGATAAACAAACTTTCCCACCCGACGGTATGCCAGCGAACCAAGGGGTTCGCCTTGCAATATCATCACGGATCTGCGGCGGCATCCGGATCCACTCCAGGGATGAAGTTAGTGCTGATCCGACTGTACTGCCGTTAGTTTCCGGCGGTGATTCCAGCCGGGGTGGGTGAGCGCGTACTTGCGGTGGCCACCGACCTCTGATGACTCGCTCCCCGGCTAAACCTGGTTCGACCTAACCTAAACCCGACTAAACCGGGCGGGGTGGGGGGGGGGGCGTCGCAGCGTCGGGCGGAGCGCAGCGGAACGACAGGTCGAAGCCTTCGACAAATCCTGCGAGAGATGGGAAAGGGGATTGTTGCGTTGTGGGGGAGGGGCGGTCTTAGACCCGTCGCAGCAGCCCATGAGCTCAGCGCTGTCCAAAACAAGGGGAAGGCGGTAACTGAATCAGCCATAGCGCAACAATTATTGTCAATTTTTGTGGATTCCCTCCCCACGTGACGACAGCTCGGGCCGTGGGAGTGGACTGACTGGGGCCACACTCGACTAGGTCCACATCTTGTGAAAACGCGGGAAAACTCGATGCAAACGCTATGCATGGAATAATAACGAATGCCCGAAACTCGATATGGGGGGGGGGGAGGTAGAGGTGCAGCCAGGAGGACGAGCCGCAAGCCGGGGGGTAACAATAACTGCTGCCGGAATGCCCGATGAAGAATGAGGAGTAAAAAAACGCGGGAAAACAAAGCTTGCTTGAATCGGGGCTCAAAAGTGAAAAATAGAGGCGTGTATGCGGGCAGTGTGGGGCATATTGGGGGCCTCGCGGTTCGCACACCGCACGGCCGCGCTGCCACCGCGGCGGCATTGGTTATGCATGACTCATCGGCAACGCGACGCCCAGCCCGGGCAAGGCAAGGCAACAAGGAGGGCGCGCCGGGCCGCATTTAATACAGGTGCTCCAGATATTTATTTTTAATTTTGGGACAGTGTGCTCGCGCCCCTTCACTCTCGAGAAGGACTCTGCGGGAGTTTTTCATCATGACGGTGAGGGGAGGGGGAGGGGGTGTCGCCCGAGGGGCAGTCTCTGCAGCAGCGGGGGCCCAGAGAGAGAGAGCGCACACAAGCGGTAGCGACAATGCAACTTTAAATAGAATCAGGAGCGCCGCCTGAGATGCCCCGCAGGAGACGGCACTGCCGCCGACATCCAGCGCGGGCACACACACAGACACACACGTGCGCGTGCAGAGGCAAGGGCAGAATGCTTGGCAAGGGGCTGCGACAAAATGAGAATTTGTTGCCGTCAAGTTTGACCGAGACGCACGTCGTCGGGTCGAAGGAATAGACAGACAGACAGACAGACAGAAGGACTTACAGACACTCGGACACTCGGACAGACAGGAAAGGGAACAGAGTTGGAAAGACGCCGGGCGGGCGCTCACTTTCGGGAAGAAACAGCAGGAAATTACGTTTCCCTTTCGCCAAAGATACGGGAATAACGGCGAGGGAGGGAAGGATAGAGAGAGAGATAGGAGCGCAGCGGACGGTCGAGGAAAGCAATGCGCATGGGTAGGCAGCCCGCAGTGCACCGCCGCCCCGAGGGACCCCGCTCTGGCTAGTAGCGCGGCCCAGGCGGACAACACTAGGCCTGCCTACCTGGAGCAAGGGTGCAACGAAGCGTTTCGTCGCGAGCCATGCGGTGTGCAGCCCCGCTGAGACGACGATGAACGACAGAACGTGTTAGATCCAGCAGAGTTCTCTCGAACACAACGAAGCGCCAAAAGCCGAAATTCCTCTGTGCTGAGGGGCGGGGCCGGCCGAGTCGAGGCGCAGCCCCCGTCGCCTCTCCCGGAAGGGTGAGAGGAGAGCATCCTCTGTCTCTCTCTCCCCAAGCCCCTCTCCCCTCTCATCTGTCGGCTTTGGGCAGGGCTGCACAAATGGACCAGAACGTGGGAGTAGAACCAAACTTGTTGGGATCCAGGGTGCCACACTCCAAGCCTCCAAGCTCCACCACCACGCCACGCCACGCCGAGCCCCGGCAACGCTAGGCAACGTGAACCCTTGGCCCAAATCGCAGCCCCTGGCGACTCTGTCGTGGTTCTCCAACACTGCTCGGAGCACTGCCTGGGGCACGGCTGCAGGTGCACTGTCCGAGTCCATCAATTTCAAACTCGTCGACTAACGCGCAGACCCAACAGTCTTTCTATTTATGTTCAATTTTTCAATCACATCATTCAGTTGCCCTAACCATCTCGACACTTTGAAGTCTTTTCGAGAAGCAACGCTGTTCAACCCCCGCCTTTGCGGACAAGGGCCAAACTCTCCACTTAGCAGGGCTTGATGGCTCTTTCACGTCCCTTCCCCCTTGCAGCTTGTTTGATGCACCCGTGCCGACATTATCTCCCTGCACCTCCAGGTCGCCTTGGCACCCCGTGCCCTCCGCGCCCTGGAGTCTAGCTGGAGCCGGCAGCACTGCCCAGCCTCTCTTGACGCCCCCTTCCAGACGCCGCCGAACGCTGCCCGCCCCCCCCCCCATGGCGCCCCTGCCGGCATCCCAGCGCCCCCACCCGCCCCCACCCCGCCCCCTCCCCCGCCGCCGCTTCACGCCACGGCCTTAATCGATCCAGGCGGGGCTGGGCAACCCAGAGGCGGCCGCCCCCACCCCCTGCACTCGCAGCCTCCGGCCGCGCCGCCCCTCCCACCGGGCGCCCCTCCCTGCCGCCTGTTTCGCGCCCCGTATGTCCCCCCCCCTCCCCTACCCCTTTTTGGGGGTTTCGTCCGATTGTTAGAGCATCCGTCGCGACCTCCGGTTTGTGGGCGGCCTAAGACAACGCCGTGCAGGGCTCGTCAAAGACGGAGGCCAAAGGCCGCCAAGGGCCGCAAAAGGCACGCCGACCCAAGGTCAGAGCTCTCGCCCTGGATGCCCTCGGCGCTCTCGGCGTGCTGGAATTTGTCATCAAGTTCGGCGCGGGGCGGGGTGGGGCGTGGTTAGCGGGTGGGGTGGCCGGGGGGGGGGGGAGGCGTTTTCGCGGCATTAAGTAGTGGGCGCTTTAAAGTGGCTGGCGAGACAAGCGACCCGCGGTTCCTCTTAAGTGGCGTCGTGGTCGCGAGGCGCGGGGGGAGGGGGGGGGGGCACAAGACCGGTGCAGGCGGCCAAAACTCTTGACGCGTTTTGAGTTCAAAAGTCACTAAAAAGGACTCGATTCAAAAACTGAAAAAAAATAATTAGAATTGTGTTTCTTTTGGTCCGCAAAATTCACAATCAGGCGGGGCCCAATGGTTTATATACAGGTTGGAGCAGAGTCGAAAAATGTTTGGGCATTTTCTCTCACGCCATTGCGTCCGCGTCGCACACCGGGCCATCCAATCGGATCGTGCAGCGACGCCAGGGCACGGCACAACGCACCTGCGGAACAGAAGGAGGGAGGGGGGAGGGGGGGAGAGAGAGGGCTGAATACAGCAAGCCAACAGCGGCGGGACTCTTCAGTTTGCCGATACGCCGTGGCAGGGCGGGGCGACCGGCGTGATTGGTGACCGTGCTAGTGTTACCAACCTAATTAGAGTTGCCACCTTTTTTCACCTTCCCCGCGGCCTCCGGTCGGGCTAATCTCGAGCGGGTCGGGGCGGGGCAGGGCGCGGTTGGCTTGCTGGCGGGGCTCAAGGCTCGGCCTAAAAAGAGAAGAATTGGCAATTTCCTGACCTGCCGTCTGGCGGGGCGGGGAGGGGCAGGGCGGAGGGCGCGCCAGCAGGCTCTAAGCCTGGAAAGGCAAAGGCGTGCGTGCTCCCGCGCCGCCGGCCGACTTCATTCTTTTAACCCCCGCGCCTCCTCTCCTCGCCATCGCCGCATCAACTCCTTTACTCTTTATTCCATTCTGCCAAACCACTCCTCATGCGGCACGGGATCGACGCGGCCACGCGGCGCCCCAACCTGCGGCAACCCGTCACCATGCCGTCACCGCGGCACCGCTGCTCTGTGTCTCTCGCACCGAATGGAGGAATGGAGATCGAGACAGACGTCGCGACGTCGCGAGCGATGGACCAGCTCTGCTCGGGAGGCCGCTGGACGGAGGAGTTAGCGTGAAAAGGATAGAAAGAGGAAAAACAAAGTTTCGCTTAAAGAATAAAATTAAAATAAACTAGAACACGCGGGTGGGTGGGTCAGAACAACTCGACGGGGATAGCACGCCCTGCTAATGGGTGGGACAGCGGCCGGGCGATTACCCGCGGAGCGGAGTCTTCTTTCGGGGAGGCCGGCCGGGCCGAGGATCGGGCCGAGGATCGGGCCCAGCAAGGAGGCGAGCAGCCAGGTGCGCGTCCCCGCGTCGCTCACCGGCTCTCCATCGGATATCCACATATATTTATAAAAAATGATAAATAAAAAATTAAATTTAAAAAAATTAAAAAAAAAATTGTTTTTTTTTTTTTTTAAATTCCACTTCCCACTTTGTGGGGAGGACCGCCGCTCAGTATGCGGTTCAATCCTGCCACGTCAAGAACCCGTACCGAAAAAATTAAACCGGTTCGTATTCTGTTGTTGCTGTCCAAAAACATCTCCATCTTTATTAAAAGCATTGGACTCGCGCGGCTCTGCTGTGATTGTGGGCCGAGCCGTAATTCAGGGCTGACCTTGCCGGCTGAGAGAAACGCACTCTTACATTGATGGGCAAGGGGGGCGTGTGCGTCGCGCCCACTCGCAGCTTTGCGGAATTGCCGACGAGGAAACTTCAATATTTCGATGAGTACCTCTGGGAACGTTCGTCCCTATTACGGGGGGTGTTGCCCCTGCTGTCTGCGCCCCTTCCCGTCTCGCGCGCACACACACACACACACGGACATCTTAAATCCACTCACACACACTCACCTACACACACAGGCTCACAAACCCACGCTCCTTGTTAGGTTGAGTCGTGCATCATTAACCGGTGTTTGAATATGGGGGCCCCTTGCCGCCCCTTGCGCTCTTTAGAAGGGTATCACGCCGCCTCATAGCTGTAAACGTGGGGCCGGGCGGTGGCGGTGATGGGGGCAGGCCGGCAGGCCGGCAGCATGTATATTGAAGGAAGCTTTGCACGGAGGAGGGGGCGACCGCGCCAGACCCCAGACCCCGCCGGCGGTGCGGTGGTGCGACTGGTGCGGCGCCAGTGTCGATTGTTTCTCCCCGCGTTGTAAACGGTCAACCACATCAAGGGGCGGGGGACCCTGGACCAGACGAACAGACGAGTTGTTCGGGCGGCGGGGCTCGAACCAGGAAGATGTGAGAAGCAGGCAAAGAGCGCCGTGCAAAAAAAAATCCTTTTTTTTTAAGAAAAGAAGAAAACAAGTTTATACAAAGTGATTTTTATGAAGGAGCGTCCAAATAAAAAATGACAAAAGAGAATAGTAAGATGACGCTCCGCTCGCTTCCAAGGTCTAAGGACTGGGAGGGGTGGCGGTTTGAGCCAGTTCCGAACTGTGCACTATTTTATCCCCATAGTAGGAAGGCCCAAAAAAAAATGCGGAGGGTGGAAAAGAGGGCAGTGGTCTGGATTCGAACCCGCGCCCAGCCGGCATCAGTGTTCTGGCAAAGAATCAAACGGCGCCGGGAGGCGGCGAATCCTTGCCGAAGATCGTTGAGCCAGAATCAGTGTATAACAAGTGGCGCCAAGGGGGTGCGGGCGGGGCGGGGCGGGGGCTGCAACGCCACGCAGGCAGTGCCGGTGGTGCGCGATACCAGGGGCACACCGTCTAATTGAATCAATGGAGGTGGTCGAAACGCGGCCCGCCCCCGCCTTGCTTGGCAATGCTTGCACAGCGTGACCTTTTCGTCTCAATTAAACGGTGACACGGTGGGCGTGGCGTGGCGGGGTGGGGCGTGGGCGTTGCCGGCATTGGCATGCATGGAGTGCAGCGGAATGCGCTCAAGTCGGTGGCGGCTGCCTCCACAGCTCGCGGTGCTGGCTCTGCGCTGGCCGAGGCTCGCAGCGCTGGTAACACTCTCCGATAATTGATCGACATTCGGAAATTTTGTAAGAAATGTTCCTTAACCGGAGAGCGAAAAGAGTAAGAAAGAAGAGCAGAGTAAGCTTGGTGCCTTGGATTAACTTGAATAACACATGGTCACATTTATTTTGCATTTTAGTTTGTGCAACATGAACCCCCATACATCATTTGTTTACTATGTGACCACCACCTTTCCCCTTCAGGTAGAACGGAAAGGTCAATAAGACGTCAACTTAACCTTAAAATAAAAAACAACCTGGGTCCGAATTTGCTCTAGTCTGACGCTTGTTGACATCATGTGACGTCATTTTGACCCGATGTTGACTACGCAGTCCTCAGCTAAGCGTGCGACGCGCACGAGTGCTGTGTCGACGTGTGGCGCACTCCACGCCTCGCGTGACAAGGCATGGCAACGCGCCACGCACGCGCCACGCACGCGCCCCGCTCCACGACGCGTGTTGACACCGTTCGCACCCCCTGCTGGGTGGGGCATGCCGGGGCGGTCCATGTCGAGGGGTGCGCATGAAGCAGTGCAGTAACAGGTCGAGGAGCGTGGCGCAGCGTGGCGGAGCGTGGCGGAGCGTGGCGGTCTGCAGCCCTCCCCTGAAATTACACGCACGCACCGACACACGCGCACTCGCGCAACTCGCACGCACACACACAGGCATGCCCACACACACACCTGTGCAGAGATGCAGACAGTGTCCGAGGGCTGCTGAGAGGCCGTCGCCGACATGGTGGTGGTGGTGATGCACTCAGGCTGACTCGGGCCAAACAGATCGCGGCGCGGCGTGGCGGGGTGCGGCGGGGTGCGGCGGGGCGCGGCGGGGCGCGGCCAGGAGGGCCCACGCAGGCGGCGCAGCGGACCGGGGCGTCGAGCACGTCGCAGCCTCCACGCTCCCTCCGCAGGCACGGCTCCGGCCAGACTGGATAGGGGGGGGCCGGCCCAGCGGGCCCAGCCCGGTGCGGTCCGGGCGGGGGCTGCGTGGGGTGCGGTCGGGGGCGGCGGGGCACGGGGCTGCTGAGCCACGGGGGCGGGGCGCGGCGGTGGGGGCGGCGGCAACCCATGGACCAACCGGCCCCGCCCCGCCTCGCCCCGCTAGCCCGGCCACGCCCTGCCCTGCCTTAGGGTTGCCGTAGGGCTACCGTAGGGCTACCGTAGGGCAAGGCAAGCTCGGCAGGGCGATAAGTGCCGGAAGGACTACAAAGACTCGGAAAGGTCCTGCCAGGTCCTGTCAGAAGGGACCAGTCAAGGTATCGGCAATAATCGGATCAAAACGGCACACCGCTGCCAGAAAGAAAGGCAAAACTTGCCCCAACTTGGCGCACTGCAAGGCCTGGTGGGCCGGACAGGACTCCATTAGGGGCGCTGTCTGCTTGGCTGCCTCTCCTGTCGGCACGGAAAGTACGGCCACGGTCACTTGATGCCGCATCTTTGCAATTACCCTTCCCTTCACTTCCCCGCGCGTCGGCCGCGCCGGCCACAAGGCGGGACGCACAAAGGGCCGACCGCCTTGAGAGCTTTGAGAGTGGAGCGCGGAGCGGGCAGGTCATTTTCCCAGCACACGGCTAGAAATCGACACGCTGCCGTGTCAGACTTCCCCGATGCCCCTCTTTCCGTGTTCGTGGTGGTGGTGGTGGTCATTCATGCCGACGGGTCATTGGGTTCACGCTCACGGAGCATCTCCCTCTCCCCTCGCGAGGCCGTGCAGCACCTGATGTCCCGCGGAGGGCCGGCGGCGTAGCAGACCGTCCTTCCTGTCGGTAACACACTTTGGGAGGCCCACCTGCCACACGGCGCGCTGGTCAGCGAGGAATAGAGTGACGCGCGACGGGACGGGTGTCGCTTCCACGAGGAAAATTCGATGACTCAGTCCGACGCCGAGCGCGGAACGGCAGAACCTGGCCGAGCCGGCTGCGAGGCAAGGCGCCCGCCAAGCGGTGGATAGGCAACGCGCCGAACACGCGAGCCAGCCGTTGCCTACACTGCGCTTCGCGGGCGTCCCGAGGTCCCGAGCAGCACACTGGACTGGGGTGAGCGTCCTGGTCTGCAGGCAGTCTGCAGGGCAGGCACCGCGGCGGCCCGTGGTGAAAGCTCTCGGCCGCCGAGTGCGTTTGGCATAATCTGTGTGCATTGCTCTCCCGCCCTTTCCAGCGCGCGTCGCCGCGAAGGGCCGCCTTTCAGCCGGGCCACTTCGGCACAGTGTTGTGCCTCTCGAAGAATGGCTGGCGCGGCTGTTGTTTCCAAAGCAGGGCCAAAGGGCTTCCACGACTCCGCCGCCCTTTGCTTCGCATGGTCACCGCGCGCCCTTCGTACCTTATCATGTTTTCTCGCATCGAGCCCAAGGACCGCGCGTCAACTCGGTGTCCTCCGCACCCAGCCGTTCGTACCTCGGCTCGTCGCGTTATTTTCTTCCCGGACTCGGGGCACACCTGTTATTCCCTTCCTGGCGACCCTTTTGCCACCCCACGAGAGGCTCCTGCTGCTGGCTGCCCCACTCCCCTATTCTGCCTGTTTTTCTCCCTCGGTGGCCCTACGGGCGGCCCTATGGCGGTGCCAGAGCCGGGACAGCGCTGCCGCCACCTGGGCCCAGCCTGGCAGCCCAGCTTGGCTGCCGCAGACTGATTCCGAGAGCCGTTCCCGTCGCGCTGTCTCTCTCGCACTCATGGGGCGTCTCTGCTGTGTCTTCGACGAGATGATCCTTTCGCTGCAGTGGGCCTTCGGCGGGTGCAAGTTCCACGAGAACGGCGGCACGGTACGGCCGGCCCCGGTCCTGGGCTGCCATCCCCCTCCCCACCCCCCGGCAGGGAAGGCCAACAAAAAGCTTCATTAGGTGGGAGCGGACCGGAGGCGAACTTGAAGTACCCGGGAGACCAACTGAATCGGGAAAGAAGAGGAAAGAGGTTCGGGCGGGGCGAGGACATGACAGGGCAGGACAGCAAGACAGGACCGCCGCCCCGTCGGGACCGAGATAGCTTTGATGACAAGGGAGGAGTGGGGGTGAAGAAGTGAATCAAATCGTGTCGCGGACTGCCCCATCGTTTCGTCCCGGGCCCGCTGGTATGTGTGAGGCCAATCGTGAGGCCAGTTTGGGAAAAAGAGTTATGTTTCCTAAAGGTATAGAATTTTTATTACTTTTCATTGAAAAGACACACCGTCTATGGCAGATACTTAAAATTGGTTCATTAATAAGACTTCATTACAAAAATTGGATAGACTGATAAGTTTTCACAAACAGGGTACTTACCCTGTACATAAAGAATTTCAACATTGCTTGGCCCCTTATACCTACTAGATGTCACAAGATTGGTAGTAAAAGTATTGCACAATTTATGTATAGAAGAGCAATCTAAGCTTTATGGTAAAAATCAATAAAACCTAATAATGACTTGCCAAAAATTTGAACAATAAAATTTGAATTTCTTCCCTAGCAGTAGCAACAATGAAACAGTTTACAGGCCGGCACAGGATAATCTTCATCATAGAAGGGATGCAACCAAAGATGAAAAGATTCATAATATACAGAATAATAATAATAATAATAATACTAAATGAAAGAGAATGCTAAACCTAAGGCAAACTCAAAAATGAAGAGCTACAATGCAGAACAGCTCCACTGTGCAACATTTCATATCACAGGCAAACCACAAGTCTCTTGGAGACTAAAGAGCAAACAACAGAAAAGAATAAAAAAATTAACTAAAACATTGCAGAAGTTTGACTTCTAAGCAAAACTGAATCTCAGTTAGAACACCTACACACCTTGAGCAAAAAGGCGCAGTAGTAATACTACACAAACCATATTGCCTTCAACTGATGCAGTAAAGTGTAATAACAAACATGGCAATAATGATGTGAGTAAATAAGGGCTGCATTACAATTCGATGAGATGTGATTCATTGTAACTTAATGAATAAAACAATATTATGAAACAACAAAACTTAACAATTTTTTTGTTTCCTTACAGAAAAATTAAAGGGGACAAAAGCTGTGAGCAACAGAAATATTTTTCACCGGAAGAGAAACCAGAAAAAAAACAAGAATAATTATGAGAATGAGCAAATACTTTCAAATTTAGCAGATTGATACCCAAACATTAAGGATAAAAATTAATACTATGGTCAGGCAGTTTGATAAGCTTTGGTGCTGCCATGACAAAGTATAGCATATCACATTGATAAAAAAGAAGTAATTTCCTAAGATATTTTTCCTAGGGTCAAGAATGCATTGACAAATTTGAGGGCACATTGTCTACAAAAGTGGCAGGAAACTGCCCACGCTTTCCGTTACATTCGCCATACAACCAATCATTATTTATTCTTGATAGAACCAGAACCTTGGCACCTTCCTAGAAACAACCAAGAAACACAGAAGTTGAAGATCTTTGTTCAGAATATAGCCTCTGCAAATTAGCAACCTCAAATATCTCACAGCCTCACCTGTAGATCCAAATCCTCCCAAGTTTCTGGGGTGAAGTTGTAAAGAGCAGTGGCAGGAAAACCTTCAATGCCAGACAGTGGAACAACAATATTAACAAAGTTCGAGGGGAATATGCCTTCCCTGCTTCCAATACGACCACACAGCCATTCATCACTCAATTCTTTGACCAGTTCAATCACATCACCTTCCTGAAATGGAAATGAACGGACATGCTCTTAAAATTATGGACAACACAATGAAATAATTTGACCAGAATTGTCCATATTACTGACCTTAAATGATAAATCGTCAGCATGGGGACTATCATAGTCATACAACGCAATGCAGTGGGGACCTTTAGTATTGCCTCTGTGTGCCCTAGAATTTGCACCATATAAGGTGCTGGTCGCTTCTTCCAAGAATTCTGCCGGAGGAGCAGGAGGAGGAATAGAGGGCATGGGAGGAGATTCTGAACGGTCATCATCAGCAAAATTCATCTATTAAAAAAGGAAAATAAACACAATAAAAAGCAATAAGATGAGCCACAGCATTCCATTCAGGAAAAAGATAATTAATCAACAAACTTACTGATGGAGATGCAGTTGACTTAGCCCTGGTGACTGATGGCGAACTGTTTGGTTTAACCTTAGGGCGAATGATTGTAGGTTTGAAAGCCATGACACCTGGTGTAGGGGCTGTAGCAGGTGCAGGCTGTGGCACTGAGAGTGTAGGAGTAGGAGATGCAGTAAATTTCCTGGGGGGTGAGAAAGGGTCCTGTGGAGTTGATGCCCAAGGTCCTTTAGAGGTGGCAGCTGATGGGTTGACAGGAGAAAACAGATCACTGGGAGTGGAGGGAGACGATCCCCATGGATCTCGATTGACAGGACTAGGAGTTGCAGTAAATCCTCCAAAGAGTTCAGAATCGTCCTCAAATCCACTTTCAACCTGGAAATGAAGAAACCATGAGATACACTCCACAAAGCTAGAAATACGTTTGTATTGGTTCTCAGGAAAACTTTGATACCTGTGAGTGGTGATGGCTGTGTGAAGTTGTACCATCACTGCCAAAGCTGTCCACACTTAATCCATCACTAGATGATCTTGTTGTAGGGGTTGGTGAACTTGGGGGAGAACTCAAGTCTATTAGAGAGGCAGTGGCCACTGAAGAGAGTGGAAGCGGGGTTGGTGATGGAGTAACACTTTTTGAAAGGCCTAAAGTGCTTTGTGGTTGGGCTGAATCTCCTTTTTGACCACGCCGAGTAAAGAGATTTGAAAGCAGTTCACTGGGACGACTTGGCTGTTCATTAGGAGGAAAATGATAGTGCAAATTACAATAAAAATAAAATTGTTGAACTTATAAAACCTGGTCTACACAACTCTTACCTGTTTTGAATTAGATTTTGAATGGCTCTTCCCTCCAGATTTCAGAGCAGCTTTGGTGACAGCGACCTTGGGTGGTGGGGGTCTTGGAGGGGGCATTTTTTTAGTTGAGGTCTGAATATCTGGCCATGCTAAAGACTGATTAGTTGTTTGCTTCGGAAAGGGATCACTAAAAGGGTCATCAAAGCTGTAAACCAAAATTGCTCAGATTAATTATAGATAAAATTTGGTGATTGTGAGTGCCAGTAACATTACATAAGAAATTGACCTACCTTAAGTCCCAACTATCCATGACTCTTGGGGCAGGCTTTGAAAAAGAGCGTGCTGTGGTATGACCCGGTGGAGGAGCAGGAGCTGGCCGAACAGGTGCTTTCATTCCTAGAAGTAACAAATAGAATTAGAAAGTGCATATGTTGAGTAGGGAAGGAGTAAACAAAGAACTAACAGGAAGTGAAGAAATTGTCCCAAACACATTGGTTAGAAATTTAGAACTTTGATCAGAAAGAGACAGGTCAAAATGAAAAACAGAAATGGATAGTGCAAAGATCCACAAATAGCTATTGACATTGAATTAAAGCTGAAAATAGTAAAAATTCCATGTCTTAGGAAAAGAGGTTATTTGTGTTCCACATTCACCCTTTGGTTCCCATCTTTCAAGCGGTGGACATAGCCAAACTAGTGATTCGTGCAAGCGACGCAGTACAAAATTCAGACGTAAAACAGACATCAAGGGGCACATTTGCCCTTCAAGAAAGATGTTTTCTAACGTACCTGACGGATATTTACTGGCCATTTTCACAAAGTAATCAACATCAGCACAATTGCTGCCACTGTGCAGGTGCGAGAGGCAGGTGTGTTAGTGACACGGAATCCAACAGTCACACTGGCCAAAGATAGCGACTTCACACGGAGTGTATAATAAAGCCGTCTCGCAGCGACTCTAGTCCGTACGTACCATGGGGTACCGCCTACGAGGCGTCAAGTGTTCGACTTGGCCGAACACTCTTATCACAACGCAGCTGTTGGCAGCCTTTGCCAAGGCCTGGCCTTTGCCAGAACCAGAAGCCCCAGCCAGCCGTTGTGTACGTTGTGCAACGGCAGCCGCAGCAACACCTCCAACGGCCAGATGCCATCAACGGATGTTTCGGCCGTTGCTGCGGCAGTAGCAGCGTCAAGGCTCCATGCACGCCGCCGCTGCGTCAACTACTGCAGCACTGCGGGCTGAGGGCGCGCGGTGTTGTTGTGGTCGTCGCTGTCGCGTCGCTGCGGCGGAAGGGGGAGGGGAGGGAGGGGCGGTAACAGGCTACCCTCCGCGAGGCTAGCGACGTCATTGAATGAGAAATCCGGTTGCAGGTTAGCCACCCCTTGAGTAAAAACCCAAGACGTGATGCCAGCTAATTTATTTTATATGAGTCAAAGAAGAATATTTGCCATTTTTATCCGAGCTGAACGCTCATTTTGCACACGGCTGTGTTTCGTCTAACCGTTAGCTATAGGCATGGGACAATGATCGTTGGGTCGGAAATTTTGGGTGCACCTTGTACCTTTCACCTGCCATCATTAACGTCAGTAGTTACGTCCGAGCTTTCTGCAGCAGCAGCTGATCTTCTCCCTCTCAGTCCGAAGTCCAAACTCCGTTGTCTGTAACTTCACACTGGTCACTGCGTGTCAGTAGAGCGGCTGCAGTTTTTGTGTCCACTGTGCCCTAGCCGCGACCATGCACGCGATCCGATTCATCAACAGGGTTAATCCCAACGCCGCGGAGGCTGCCAAGCTGAGGTTGGTCGCGGCTGTACCGAGGTGAGCACTTGTTTATTTTGACGGACGTCGTTTTGGTATTGCTCCCCTTTTCCGCGCTGCCCACCGTTCGGGCGCAGGGTTCTCGCTACGCATGTGTGGGCCCTGACGTGCCACGCCACGCCAATGAATGAAACCACTTGACTTGGTCCTGCAGATGCATCTCTACCTCATCCCCCTGTGGGTCTGGCAAAGGGGAGAAGATGAACAAACCCGCACCCAAGTCGCAGTCCTTTGTGATGAACATGTTCCGTGGTCATGTCCAGGCCAGCCAGGTCTTCCCGTACCCCAAGGTGCTCAACGAGGAGCAGAACGAAACCTTGCAAATGCTGGTTGACCCCACCACTAAGTTCTTCGAGGTTTGTTTGATTGGATGTGAATGAATGAATTTTTGATACTAGGTTCTAATTGTCCAATGTTTTGGTTCCAGGAAGTAAATGACCCTTTAAAGAATGACCAGCTTGAGAGAGTGGAGGAGAAGTCCCTCGAGGGGCTCTGGGAACTTGGTGCCTTTGGTTTGCAAGTCCCTCAGGATCATGGCGGTCTTGGCCTGAACAATACACAGTATGCGCGCCTTGTAGAGATTGTGGGTGCGAATGACCTTGGTGTTGGGATCACACTTGGAGCTCATCAGTCCATTGGGTTCAAGGTACGGTTGCATTTTGGTTATCAGTCTTTTTTTTTTTTCCCTGCGGTCTCTTTGAACACTTCTTCTTTTGCAGGGAATTCTTTTGTTTGGAACCCCTGAGCAGAAAGCCAAGTACCTTCCTCGTGTTTCTGCGGAAAAGCAGTTTGCTGCTTTCTGTCTGACTGAGCCCTCATGTGGCAGTGATGCAGGTTCCATCAAGTCTCGAGCTGTCCTGTCTCCTGACGGCAAACACTATGTCCTGAATGGAAGCAAAATCTGGATCAGTAATGGAGGTCTGGCGGAGATCATGACTGTATTTGCTCAAACCCCTGTGAAGGATGAGAAGACTGGTGAAGTTAAGGACAAGGTTACAGCATTTATTGTTGAACGTTCCTTTGGAGGAGTCACTAATGGACCCCCAGAGAAGAAAATGGGCATCAAATGCTCCAACACAACTGAAGTCTATTATGAAGATGTGAAGATCCCCATTGAAAATGTTCTTGGTGGGGTTGGAAACGGTTTCAAGGTTGCCATGAATATCTTGAACAATGGACGTTTTGGTATGGCTGCTGCTATGTCTGGAACCATGAGGTCAGTCACCAAGAAGGCCGTTGACTTTGCTACACAGCGAATGCAGTTTGGCCACCGCATTGACTCTTATGGTGCCATTCAAGAAAAGATTGCCCGTATGGCAACCCTGCAGTATGTCACTGAAAGTATTGCTTACATGATCAGTGGAAACATGGACAGTGGCTCTCAAGACTACCACCTTGAAGCAGCTATTTCTAAGGTACTATCATCTCTGCTCATATTGATGAATTTCTAAAACTAAAACTTCTAGGCATTAAATTTGTCTTCTTATTTTCCTTGGGACAGGTGTTTGCTTCAGAATGTGCCTGGTATGTGACAGATGAGGCGATCCAAATTATGGGTGGTATGGGTTTCATGAGGGATTCAGGACTTGAGAGAGTAATGCGAGATCTTCGAATCTTCAGAATTTTTGAAGGCACAAATGATATTCTACGTCTCTTTGTTGCACTAACTGGTAAGTTAACATTCTGTTACTTGTTTTATTCATTAATTTGTTCATTTCTCAAGGAATGTATTGTTTTATTTTAGGAATTCAGTTTGCTGGAGCTCATCTGAAGGAGTTGCAAAGGGCATTCAAGAACCCAACTGCCAATTTGGGCCTTCTTCTTGGAGAGGTCAGGAAGAGAGCAATTGCCTCAGTAGGACTTGACTCTGGACCAGACATGGCCCAGCATGTTCACCCAGAGCTGAAGGGCTGTGCTGAATCCACCTCAAAGGTGCAGTAGATCTTTGCCTGCCACTCAGACTTGCAATGACCACCTTCCATTGTTTACTAATATTTTTTCCTTTGATTTTATGTAGTGTGTGGCTGACTTTGGCCGGGCAATTGAAGGAGCCTTAATCAAATACAATAGGAAAATTGTTGAAGAGCAGTTTGTCCTTAATAGAATTGCCAATGCCTCAATCGACTTGTATACCATGGTGGTAGTGTTGTCTCGCTGCACTGAGTCTCTGAAGAACAAGTCTGCATCAGCAGCACATGAGAAGCTCATGACTGAGCTCTGGTGCACTGAGGTAAAGATTACGAACTACAGTACTTGGTTTATGAATGCTGTATGTTTTTAAATTTTCTTCAATGCAGTAATTTTATCCTTGTTGCAGGCTTCAGAGAGAATAGAGAGAAATTTGAAGGCACTTTCTTCGAGTGTTGAGCTAGGAAACTTCAGCAAGATGTCTCAAATTTCAAAGAATGTCTGTCAGAATGGGTCCCTTGTTCAAGCCAATCCTCTTGGCTTCTAATGTGTTTATAATTTATTCTATCATACATTTCTCTTATTTTGCATCTCTTTGCTCACCAAACAACACAAATTTTTATCTTTTGTAATATCCTTAAAGGAAGACTGTTTTATTAAGTTTGGTGTAAAGTTATGTAAGTTTAATGTACCTGCTTGATGTCTTCAAGCCATGTGAGTTGGAAGTATTACTATTTTGATACAGACCTAGATTTTTTTTATCCTTGAGATAATATTATGTTTTGTACATGAATTTTACCTTTAGTGTCCACTTGTGGAGTTGTCAATGTTCCAGCTGGCCTGGGGGCTCTTTTCATTTTTTCATTTCACCTTTACATTGGTGTAACACAAATCACTCATCTGGCAGTGGGCCAATTCAACCAGATTGTGGACAGTGAGTTTTTGTCCTTCATGTGTACTTTTTATGTGTTTTTCTTTTTCGTACTATCTGTTTTATGTTTATTACTTTTAATTGCCATTTGAATCGTAAAATGACTCATTGCTATGAATTTATGAAGTGAGTTAAAACAATCTCATGAGAAGTTTTGGTATTTTGTTGTTTTTTTTTATTTTTAAATGTACTCTAGATCCAATACAAATATAAAATAGTTCAAGGTCAGTCACTTTAATGGTACAAAATCCTTTCCTTCGACTCTTATTTGCATCCAAATCGACGGTTGTGCGAGCCACATGATCAAAACAGAACACAAACACTGAGTGAGGTAGGCAGGACTCATGGCTGTCTGTCAGATGGGTTGCCTACCGCCCGGCGTTCCAGTGCCGCGTGCCGCACGCAGGATGCAACCAGGGGAGCGGACGGGGATCAAACCTTCGGTCAACATCGAGGCAACGCGACGCCGTGACGAGAAACAAGCAGAGGGCTCAAACAGAGCGGAGGGCCAGCCTTGTTGTGTACCTTGCAATTAAGTGGCGGACGATTCAAAACCAACAAGCCGCGTTCTGGCGCCACCATAGGGGTTCCAAAGAGGGGGCCACCTCGGGGCGGGGGCGGCCAGTTCGGCGGGAGGACGCCGTCAAGACGACACGATGAAGGGGGAGCCGTCTCGGCAGGGGCCGCCGCAGCCAGGTACCGCTCACTCTACACACTGCTCCAACGAGCTATGCTCGGCTACGCTCGGCTATGCTCGGCTACGCTCGGCTTTGCTCCGCCCGGCAGCGAGCGGCGCGCTGTCGTCGTTCCTGCAGCTGGTGCTGCCCATCCTGCCCCTGTACGAGCGGCCCGCGTCCTGGCGCATGCGGCTCTGGCAGCTCTGCTGCGGCGGCAAGCACGGCTCCGCCTTCGCGATGGTCGCGTCCGTCGGCAGCCTGCTCAAGGTACCCGCAGAAAGTCTCTCGCTGTCGTGAGACGCCGCGTAACGAGCTCTCCTTGCAGGCCATCGTCTCGACGGACCTCAACTCGCGCATCATGGCGCTCATGGACGTGGCTCTCATGCTGGGGACCGTCTTCTACCAGGTGCGACGGCGGGGCCACTGCCATGACACTGCGCCGCGACAAAACGAATTAATTTCGTCGCCGGGAAGCGGTCGCGGTTCATTTCAATATTTTTCCATTAGAGAGTTCCACAATAATTGTGCGGCTGGCAGGTGACCTTCACGTCGCGCAGGGCCAGCACGCTCAAGATGGCCCAGGCCCTGGTGGGGCTGTCCCAGGAGCTGGAGCGGGACGCCAGCGCCCCGGAACTGGCGCTGCTGCGCGAGACAGTGCGGAAACAACCATGGCTGGCGTTAAAAATTTAATTTGAGTTCGTTGAGTTGGCGCTTTCAGTTTTGTGTAGTGGGCGTGCTGAGCGTTGCAGGTGGGCGGCATGCGCAAGACGAGGAACGTGACGGCGTTCTTCGTGGTCACCATCCCCACCATGATGGTCGTGTCCCCGCTGCTGACGGGCGAGCTCACCATGTCGTTCTACCCCAAGCCGGAGGGCGCGTTCTGGTACTTCGTGTGCCTGTGCCAGACCGTGGGCACCGTCACGTGCCCACTGTGCGTCAACGCCATCATCTTCACGCTGCTGCTCGTCTCGCACGGCACCGCCGCGCTCATCAACTGCATCGGCATCCGCATGGAGGCACGTCCGAGACCTACCCTCGCCGTCTGGCTTGTCAGGCCGACTGACTCCTCGCCGAGACTCGGTGGGTGTCCGTGTTCCAGAGGTGCCGCGGCGCGGCGGAGTACCTGCGCCTGGTGCGCACGCACCGCCTGCTGCTGGACGTGGCCAACCTCATGGCGGTCACGTTCTACCCCACGCTGTTCTGCCTCATCACCGGCCTGCTCACCACCACGCTCATGGGCACCTACAAGCTCACCGCCGGCATCTTCGACGCCTACACCGCCATGATCGTGCCCGGCGCCCTGCTCTTCTACTTCAACATCACCTCCATCAGCGACACGCTGGCCGCCGCCACGGTGGACGTCGGCGACGCCGTCTGGGGCAGCCAGTGGACCGAGGAGAGCGTCCCCGTGCGCAGGTCGGCCGGGTCATTGCGCGAACTCTCTCTCTCTCTCTCTCTCTCTCGCACCTGCGGGGCGTCCCATGAGTGCGAGAGAGAGAGAGAGACCGACGGCGCGAAACATCGCCTGCTGTACGCTGAAACAGTGTCGTCGCCCTGTCTCTCCCGCTCCCTTCGCCGCGAGGGAGAGGCAGACAGCGACGAATCGGAACGATAACGTGTGTGTGATCCATCCAGAATGGTGCTCAACATGATGACCCGGGCGCAGAAGTCGGGCGCGGCTCGAGTCCCCATCCTGGGCACCGTCGACCTGCCCTCCTACAAGGCCGCCATGAACCAGTGGTACTCGTTCCTGCAGCTGATCCGCAGTCTCAACGGCTGAGTGGCGAGGGCGGGGCGGGGCGGGGCGGGGCGGCCCGGCCAGCGAGCGGCACGCCCACTTTAGTGTCACTTCGCGGGACTTCGTACAGCAGAAGCGGCGCCGAATAAACGAGAACCTGGGCGTGTCTGGAGGGAGAGTGTAATAGGACTTCCCTGGCCCCACGGACACATTGCTTCGGGAAAGTGTAGGTCACTTATAGTTTTCTTTTCTCTATGGTTTTATTGTTGTAACTTGAAAAATTCGCAAAAGTAACAAAAATGGAATGGGACAGGAGCAAAGCGGAAACAGTCCTCACACACGCGCCCACACACTCACTCTCTCACTCACACAATCTCAGAGTCTCCGCGGGGGAATGCCCTGCAAGTCGGTCAGTGCCAACAGGCTTCGATTTTGGACAAGGCTGCTCCAGGCGCCTCCGACCGACCCGTCCCGTCAGGCCGTCAGGCCGTCAACACACACGGACTTCTCGTCGGCATTCCTTGGAGCCCACCACTACAAGAATAGCTTATGGCAATAGTCACGCACACACGTGCACACACACACACGCGCGCGCGCGCGCGCCGCGTCGTGCCGCGAAGCGATGCTGTGGTCGGGCTTGATTAGTAGTCCGTGGTCGTCCTCACGTAGTTCTCCCCGGAAGGCATCGACACCTTGTCGACGCCCTTGGGGAACAGCTTGGGCAGGTCCTCGTCCTTGACGCTGGGCAGGATCATGACCTTCTCGCCGGGAACCCAGTTGGCGGGCGTGGCTACGTACGGCAGGCGCGCGGCCAGCTGCAGGGAGTCGATGCACCGCAGGATCTCGCTGAAATTCAAGGGCGAAATGACAGAGAGAGTCTCGACTGTGCTGGTATTCGAACCCGCGACCGTACTCACTCAACGTTCCTGCCGGTGGAGGTCGGGTAGTGCATGGACAGCCTGAGCTTGTGGTCCGGGGCGATGATGTAGAGCGCGCGGACGGTCATAGCTGTCTCGGGGTTGTCCTTCTGGTCCTCGTCGATCATGTCCAGCTTGACGGCCAGGTCGCGGGTCTCGTCGCCGATGATGGGATAAGGGAAGTCGCCGGGGATGTCGCGACAGTAGGACTTGATGTCGTTCACCCAGTCCTGGTGGGACTTGAGCTTGTCGCAGGAGTGCGCCAGCAGCTTCACGCCGCGCTTCTCGAAGTGGGGCGCGTGCACGGCGATGCGGCCCAGCTCCGTGGTGCACACGGGCGTGAAGTCAGCGGGGTGCGAGAACAGCACCACCCACCTGCGGGGCAGACCGAGGCAGCACGCTCAGTGGTTGCATAACGCCCAACGCGGCAAACAAGTTCCGCGCAAAACATTTGGCAAACAACGCCGATGCCATAAATATCTCGGTCGTGAGTAGCGCCGCGGCTCAGTGGACACTGCGCGTAGCTGCGTCCCAGTCAGGCAAGACCGGAAACGGCCTGTTAGGTGATACCAAAGTGACATCGACTCCAAGGTCCGACTGTATGGGCCGGGCGGTCAGTGTCACAGTCACAGCGTCACACTGTCACTCGAGGAGCATGGAGAGGGGAGGGGAGGCGGGCCCAAAGAGGCGGGCCGGTGGGGGGGGGGGGGGGGCAAGGACATGCTGGGTAGTACTCACGAGTCGCCCTGGAAGTCGTAGAAGTCGATGGGGCCCTGCGTGGACTCCGCCTGGAAGTTGGGGATGACCTGTCCGATCCTCATGGTGGCTGCGGAGTGCCTGTGCGGCTCGCTGTGCGGAGCAGAGTGGAGTCTGTTGTCGGAGGCGCTCGGTCGCCGACTGAAACGCGCACGGCGCGACACTGCTATTTATCGACTTGACTCCTGGACGTCGTTCGGCACGGCGTGTGGCTGTCGTTCTGTCTCTCTCGCACCCGTGCGGCGCGCCCCACGAGTGCGACAGGGACGGCCTTGCAGGCAGCGGGGCCCAGGCGTGGCCCGCCCATCCAGCCGAAACCGGAAGGGCAGGGGGAAAGGGGGAGGACGCCTAGCCCACGTGGAGCGCTGTGCCGCAGCAGGGAGGCGTAGCCGCGTAGCCGCGCAGCCGCGCAGCCGGGGGAGCCAACGCGGCCAGGGCGGAGCGTGGCGGAGCGTGGCGTCCCCCGAAGGTGAATGGCGAATGCACTGGACATGGCGATGACTCACCGCACGGCGCCGAGCACCCAGCAGCACCCAGGGCGGAAAGCGCGGGCCGGCGCCGTCCGGCAGGTTGTTGCTGCACGAGTTGGCGGCAGCCTGGCAGGATGCATGCCATCGCCCCGCCGGGCCATGGGCCGGGCCCCGTCGCGCCGCCACCTGGGATTGGTTCATTATCATCGCCACTTGGCCGAGGATAGCCACACCGCGGTACGCCTTGGGAGGATTTGTAAAGAGAGGGAGAGTGCAGAACGAGGGGGAAGCAACTGGCCAAATACGTGTACACCAAAAATTAAAATGTCAAAAAATTTAAAAAAAAGAAATTTTGAAAATTTGAAAAATTTTATAGAACAATTAAAAATATTTTATTGAATTATTTTAGAAATTTTGAAGATTTTTTTTTTAAAATTACGAAAAATGCATTTTTTACTGCCCTCCCCAGTGTGCTTCAAACCCACAGCAATGCGCTGTGACTACCATCTGCCGTGGTGGCTGGAGAGGTAGACGCGTCGATTTCCCGGTATGAGGATCGGCGGACCAAATCTTATTACTTCACATCTTTTTTCTCTGACCGCTGCTCATTGTCACGTCAAGAGCCCGCTTCAATCGGCACCAGACATGAGCCGTGGTGGCTGAGGGCGTTAAAGCGTCTGACCCCGACGGAAAGGTTCGGGGATCGAATCCCATTAATTCCTTTCATTTTTCGACTGGCTTCCTCCCACTGCGACTCAAACCCGTCTTCCAACACTCGGCAGACGTGCAAGTCAGGGTGGTGTAGTGGTCTAGGCTCAATCCAGGCCATTACACCCGGGTGTCTAAAAAGCAGTCCGCTTCGGCGGATTGGCCTCGGCACTGGTTCGATCCCCGATCGAGCCAGCCACTCGAAATTGGTCGCGAGTGGGTCCATTCCGATTCGTCGGATGGAGTTGATAAGTCCTTTGAAGCTGGCCCACTGACTGCATGTTCGGGTCTGGGAGCGCCGGACAGCGGGTGTACCATTTGGGTACCGACCAGCCTGCGCAAACAAAAGCTCCCAAAACTACTCTCTCTCTTTCTTTCTCTGTCTCTCTATCGTCTCTGCCTTACTCTACTCTGCCCATGTTGGGCCGTGTCGGCGGCTCGGGTCCTACTGGGTCCCCCGGCGTACGATATCGAAGTCGCTGGATCGGATTAACCCCAGTTACCTGATAGCACCGGTTCCCATCCCGAACACCGAAGTAAAGCAGGAGGCCTCCCCACTCAGACTGGGGAGGGGGTGTAGAGTTCCATTTTTTGAATTTTTTTTTTTAGTTAAACACGATCGCCAGCGCCTGGGTACAGCGTCTCCCACATCCGAACAATAGTAAAATTGTGAAAAAAATGAGTAATTTGAAGAAATTTAAAAAATAATTCTTTAATTTTGGCAATTTTGAAAAAATTAACAATTTTTAACAGATTAAAAAATTTCCAAAAATTAGAAAAATTTAAAAAAATTTAAAATAAAATTCAAGAATTTTTTTAAAACGTAAACAAAATTTTTGAGTTGCTTCCCCCTCGGTGCAGAATGTCACATTCCTGATGCTGAGACCAGAGATGAGAGGGGGAAGGATGGATCAACCATGATACACATGTCTTTGTAGTTATTTATTGTAGCACCACAAGGTCAAAAAAAACGAGGGTACATCACATGCGTGACAAAACAACAAGTAAGTACATAATGTAAAATTAAGTCAATAGACTCCAGTCGACATGTATCTCATAGGGCTGTGGGCAACGAGTGTTGAGAAGGCTAACTTTGTTACTGTTGATTGGACATTGTTTCCACAGCATCGAGCATGGACATTTCTGATAGTCAAGGTAAACTAAAGCCTACATTGCAGGCACTAACCAGCATTCAAATAAGAAATAATTTATAAAAGCGTAATAGATGTAGAAAGATGTTCTAATAAATACAAAGGATGTAATACTGGGGGCAAAAGTGAAAAATCAGACTTAAGAGGGTAATAAAGATCAGAGGCAAGATTCCACAAATACTGCTAGTGTGTCAATCATTAGGCTTCCATCGCAAATGTCTGAGCAAGCAGAGTATTGTAGACAATTGAAAGAAAATGAACACAAATATTCTTTCAGTGCAAAAACTCAAAATGAAAAAAATGTTATTGCTATTAGATTCTCCCAATGCAAAAAGAAAACTTTGAACTTCTACCCTATAATCTCAGTTTTGCAAAGAATGCGTAGACAGGCCTGATACAGAAACCCATTTTAAAACAATATATAATGACACATAAAAATACAATTGTGGGAATTTTACTAAATATTTACCAGTTAGTTTTAAGTTTAGTACCTGGATCAAAACATTCATTTTGTCAGTAGCTGATTTCAAACACCACACACATATCAGCAGTTGTTGCATAAAAATATCACTGTAAATGAAATGACTAATTGTACATGAGGGAAAACATTACAAAGCAAAGGAATAGTTCAGTTGCATAGGTTCACACATGATCAATGTATTAAAATACCAGCTATGTTTAAGTCATTAAGGCTCAAGGTCAAGGTACTGAATAGAAGCAAAGACTAACACATGAATGTATGATTAAAGTCGTGAATCAAATGAGATTCAAACAAAAGCATGTTGTTGGATGCAAAATGCATTATAAAAGAAGCATGTTAAACCTCAAGCCATACACAGGACATACTTTTTGCAGGAGAGGAATAATCCATGAGATTATTTTATAAGAACTCATTCAAAATGGACTGCCCTGCCTGTTCTCAAAGCTGATACATTACAGCAAATAAAAAAAAATTGATGACAGGAGTTCCAAATTTAAAAAAACAATAACAACAAATTAAAACAAAAAGGTAACACAAAAGGTACTTTGGAGATTGTCTTCACATCAAGTCAGCTCTTTAACTGCAAAAAGTATGATTTATGCAATGCAGAATCCCATTGTTAGATGTATATACCTTACCTTAGACACTCTGGTTCATAAAGTACTTCCATAAGAAAAAATATCCTTCATTCCAAGTACCCTTAAAACCCATTAATCAAAATTGTGTACAAGGTAGTAAGCAAATAGTTTCAACCCAAACTAAATTTCATACGTGTGTACCTTCCACAAAACACAGTAGAAATTTCCACCAGAAAGCAGTGGTATTGTCAAACACTTGAATACATTGTCAAAAAATAAGTGAGGTACCTGAGGAAACATTAATATGTAGGTATTTGTGACAAACACATAATGAGTGATACAATGACAACAAACAGTAAACATAATACAGGCTCCATTCAGAAGTCACACAATATAAACACACAATATTTCAATGCACAGAACAAGCAGCCGTAACAAGAAAAAACATGGCCAGCTCATTTAACTATTTGAGAGAAATAACAACAAAGTAGCTACTAGTTATTGCAGCTTAATAGTTAAGATATGGTTTAGTTATTCCGCAGGGAATCAAAGAGATCAGTCTTGTTGTCAGTAATGGCTCAAATGTCTCTTGGAATTACATAAACAATTTAATCGACCAGTCATTAGTCCATGATTTCAATTTCTAGTTCATCTTAACATAAGCACACAATAATATTGGATCACAATACATAACTATAATTAATTAAGTAGACAAATATATGATTATGTAACAACACTGTAACATGCAAATTTTAATGTAAGTTCATTAACACATTCACTGTGAGTAATTCATCCACATTTGAATACCTACATTTGTCCTGTCTCACAGTGAACGTGGTAACAACACAATATAATTACATTCACTGTGGCCAAGTCCTCAAAAACAAAGCCACAGAATTAAATTATGACTGGTAATTGATTTTTTCATGGCAAAATGAAATATATTTGACTTCAGCATGACTTCAGAATTAACCTCCTAACAAATGGACTTTACTTTATTTAATCTTAGTAGTCTGAGGTAGGAGATGGGAAGACTGGAGTATAAAGTCAACTTGTTGACCTTTGGCTAAAGAAAACTTACATTAGATGAGCCTTGATTGCCGGAGATAGTGAATAAGTAGGCTATGTACAAACCGATACTGAGCAACTGTTTGTATCATATGCATACGTTGATGACGTAGTAGAGCTACAACGCGAGGAATATCAAGTTCCTGGAAAAAAAGAAGATTTTCTTGAAAAAGCTCTTATGTTACAATACATTTTAAGGAAAGCCACAGCATAGAAGTTTGTTGATACCTGGTTGTGATCAAGAGTGTAGAGCAGTAAATCACTTAATATGGTCACTCCAGTTCGTCCCACACCTGCACTACAGTGAACTAAAACAGGTGGATTACGATTATGACCAGGTGGAATTTCACTAACAGTGTGTTGGCGAACAGAATTCAGTTCCTCCAGAAATCCTAAAAAATAGAAATGGACCAAAATTGAAGCATCTCAGAAATAATGCCTGCCTATGGGGATGCCTGTGAACCAGTGCATACCTAAAAAGTGACCGACGTTGTTGGGACACCCCTGATCACCCCATTCAGGGTACTGAAGATGCCACACTCCACGGACCCGCCGTGTAGCAGCATGGAAAAGACGAAGCTTGGTGGTGACACAATGTCCCATTTCTTGAGAAAACTGCCACCACACCTGGAACTGAAATTTCACAGAAAACTGTCAGTATCAACTATACAAAACAATAACAAAAAAATAAAATTATAACAAAAATAAAAAAAAATTAAATTATTTCTTAATTTACTCACATCTCCCAAGTCAAGGCTACGATCAGCTATGTTAGTAGGCAGGTAAGGTATGGCACCATCTTCATTAGCTCCCAGTAAATTCACAACGAGATAAATATCTGCTTCCCAAACCATCTGCCAAAAACTTGCGAGTGTATTTGTCTGTGGACCCTGAGCAGCTACATAAAACCGTTGCTGGGTCCCAACAGTTGCCTTGAACAAAGACAGAACAGTTAAAAAAACAACGCAGAAAATGAACATCCATGATTAATTTTAATAACAGAGTAACTATGACTTACAGTTATGTGTGATGCATTGATGTAGCCCTGTCGATTTTCTTTACTTGGAGTCAAACGAACACGATTTTCATCGTAGGGTAACACTTCCTTAAACCTGTATGATTTAATTACAAAGATACAAGTTAGCAAATAGTTTTGAGTGGAAAAAGAAAAAAGAAAACAGGAAGAAGAATACATGATTTTTATTATTTTAAGAATTGGTAGCTTTCACTGTTTACCTGTTTCTAGCGATGTTATCAGCGTGATTTGCAGAGGAGAATTCAGCGTTCTGTTTTTTCTTAGGAATTTTTTCAAACTCGAAGAAGAGCTGACTGTCAACGAGCTTCTTCTCTAGAAGCTGGCACTGAATCAAAAAGGAATTAATTGAGTCTCCAGTTATTGAGGGTCCTTTTTTACTTTTTTTAAATCTTACCAAGGTTTCCTTTGAGACAGAAGACGGAAGAGGAACACGGGGGAGAGCTGTACCCCAATGGTGCTGATTGTTGGTTTCTGAATTTGTATCTGTATGACTGCGATCCTTGTCTCTTGTACCTCCCAGCAAACCTAAGCCAGCCCACTTGAGGCGACGGCCTTTCCTGCTGGTCGTTTTTCCGGATGAAGATGAGGAGTCCATGCTGGAGTTGGTGGAGGTGGCCGAAGTGTTGTGACTAGTATGGGGCCGTGGGGGCTGTCCTGGATCTGTAAAAATCACATGTGATGTTACAGAATGCATCATGTAAGTATACACAGAGGCATCCAGTAAAAAGGCAAAAGAAATAACTCACCATTAGCGATTGAATGAGACATAGAATCAGTATTTAACGATAATTGTTTTGGCTGCTGCTGAGAAGCAACAGCTTGGTGGGTTTGATGAAGTAGTTGCTGTTGAAGAGGTGATTGCTGATGGGCCTGTTGTGGTTGTTGTTGCTTTTGCTGCTGTGGCTGTGAGAAATGATGGGGTTGGATTGACATGGGTTGCTGTTGCGGTTGTTGCTGATGTTGTGCTGTTAGAGGCAGTGATTGTTGAGGCTGCAGAACAGTTTGCTGCTGCTGAGATGGCTGCTGTAATACTTGATGGTGGAGGGAGGACTGCTGAACTTGTAGACTTTGCGGCTGCTGCTGTAACCTTTCTTGACTAGTGTATAATTTTGAGTGGGATCCGTGATGCTGTTGAGTAGAGCCTGAATGGGCAATCATGATGGGTGCAACACTGACACTGATGCTCGCATTAGCAGCACCAGTTATTGAGGGAGAATTATTTAGGTGCTCAACACTAGTTAACCCTCTGCTCATTTCAGGAGCAGATTGAATACTGGACGCTCGACTCCTTGGTCCAGCTCCTGCAAGGTAGAGACAAATATCACAAAATGGTCTGGTAACCAAACAGATTGTTTCGCAGAGCTCAATATGTTGACAAGAACAAACCATCAGCTGTTGTCTCACGGCCCTCTGAAGCCCAAGGAAGGGGAATATTTTCGTAGATGGGCTCAGGTGCCTGTGCTGTTAGAGGTGCTTGTGATGAAGCTGGTGAAGCCACAGGCATGTTGCGGAACTGCTGCGGCGGTGCCACTGTGCCATTCATCACTTTGCTCAGCCCACCATTTTCTCTTCCTCGACGCAACTCTTCCACATGCTTAACAGGCCAGATGAGAGAGAATTAGCTTTGTTGAAATATATTTGAAAAGACAATAACTCAGGTTATTAGAGCTATTCCTATTGTGAAAAAAAAATCAGTCAAATAAAGCAGGTAACTGTAACAGACATGCACAGGAAAAGGGATACAATCAACCATTATTTACAAAATGAATACAACAATGATTATGACTGAACATACTAGATGTGCCACAATATTGTCAAAGAAATCAAACAGTGAAAAAAGTAACTGAAGAGATTAAATGCCATGCAAACTAAGATGCACAAAAGGCAGCCATTGCACTTACATGCCCAATGCTCACTTAACATACCTGAAGGTGTGTATCAACTGCAACCGCAGCAAGGTTGGTATAAGTACGGTGGCTTTCAGGGTTTGGTAGCAGAGAATAACCCAGGGGTGGACCTAGGGCTCTGAATCCACCGCCCAGGCCAACCATGCGGTTCAAGCCCAAAGACCGAGAGGACACCAAGTCTGGACTGGATCCACTAACCTACACATAACACAACACTACTTGATGCTAAATACTCAAACAACTCACCAATTACTTTAGAGATTCTGCTTCCGAATAAAGAATGCAGCATTATACTGCCAAAAAATTTTTCAAACATGAAAAAAGTATTATTCACAGTATTACAAACTAGCAGATGCAAAACAAACTAACAGGTTTATAAAACTGTGCCTAAACAATCAAGCTAAAGGCCTACATTATTGTTACTTGCAAACTGCCAACAATCAAACACTGAGACATCAGAAGCGCAAAGAAACCATGCAGGATTTATCAAAGCTACAATGGAGGAGGTCTTGGTAACATCCTCTGCACACATTCACTAGGCACGGCCACGCATGCCAGAATGCTTTGTGCGAGCAGAGACTCATGCTGTCCACTACTAACCTGAGGGCTGCACAAATGAGGCCGAGGAGCACAAAGAGCTTGGGAGGCTAAATCTGGAGTACTATTACTGCTGGGCCGATTAATCGGATAAGGTGGTGGCGGCTTCTGTAGAAATGTCTGTTGATGGCCTTCAACTACATCCAAGTCAGGAGTACTGGAGCAACAAAGTAAATAATTCAGAAAATTAGTATTCAGAAGTGTCATTTTTCAGACAAAGAAGTACTCTGTTGATAAAACAAACCTGTAGGTGTGAGGGGTGGGCATAAGAGCATGGTTGTTTGTATTTGCCTCAAGGAATCTCCTTTCAACCCTTGCAACATCAGGATAGTGTTTATACACCGCACCATAATTTAAATTCTAAAAAAAAAAAAAATTAAAAAAGAGTAATTGATAGAAAACTTCATAAAAATAAGGGCTGCAGGAAGGGAGGAAAAAGAAAAAAAAAAATACCTCGTGGAGGTGGGTTTGATGAATTTCTGGTTGACTGCTGTACAAGACACCCAACTGATGATGTCTTGGTCGAACCACATTGGCTGGCACTGCTTCTTGCCTAACTCCAGAATGGTATTTTTGCTGCACAGCTGTTTCATAATCTGGAGCGGGACGATAGGATGGTAGCAATGCCCTGAGGAACATGGATGAAATCATCAAATTTGAATTCAACATGCAATGAAATTTGAGAAAGTTTATTTCCAATCTTAAAAAAAGGCACCTTAAACGATCCATATCCTGGGGCGTTGCAAGGTCCAGGCAGGATGTTGACTGAGCTCTAACAGGCATAGCGGGCACTGAAGTCCATGTGGGTCCCCAAGTTACTCCACGGCCCCCATCCAGCTCTTCATGACTTTCTGCCAGCTGAAATTTTTATTTAAAAAATTCAATTGATGTTGGTTGCTTTGCATGAGATAAACCTGACAAAAAGCAAAAAGTGAGAAGGTACAAACCTCTGTTGCACTTTGGGCAAAGAGATTCTGGGCAGCCTGGTTGTCAGGTTCACTCTGCTCGTGTTGCATAAAAAACTTGTGCTGAAATTTTTTTAAGAGAAGGAATATTAGCTCTAGTAGCTCTACCCTGCTCTAAATAAAGAATGATGAAACACAAATGGATTATGAGCATCTACCTGGTAAACACACATGCGCCAGACATACTTTGCACTTTCAACATCAGTGAACTGAAACTGCACAGACCTATCGGGAACTTGGCATTCCATGACAAAATACCGCTTGTGGTTTACCACATTGGTAATGTCCTTCCATCTGAAATTTTTTTTTTTTAAATGTTATTCATTGATTTCCATAGAAAGAATACATCAAAGTAAACAAATACTGCTAAAATTGCTGAGTAGGGCCATGTAGTGATTGACTCACTTGTAAAATTTTGATAGTTGGTTGTTGTCATACCCCACACCTACTCCAGACAAGGACACTCCTATAACAACATTATTTCCGGTATCATCCTACAAAAAATTACAAAAACCATGTTATTGAGTAAAAAATATTAAAAGGAATGGTACACAGACGGACTTAGTGTTTTCTCACCAGAGCCTGAAACAGTTCCTGTCCATAACCATCAAGTTGTTGAGATGCTTGAATATAGTGCTCTTCAGCACTGGATGGTGCTACGCCTCTCAGCATTCGGTGCTGTTTAATAACACCTTCCATCAAGGCATCTAGGTGTCCATATTCTAGCAAGTGCTGCATAACAAAACCATTAAAAAAATGACAGTTGTAAGTATACTTGTTAAGCTTAACATCACAATGCAGAAAGTATTTTCTACATTGTGCTTAAGATGTAACAGATGTGTGAGAGGATACAAACCTTGGGGAAGAGAGTGAGGTCTTTCAAATACTCAATGGTATGTCTTTCCATGTCATGGTTACCATACTCGGCTGCAAAAAGCAATGATATTTAAGTTGCAACAATCCTATGATTAATTGCATTGAATTTTGAAAAGGAAGCTCTACACTTGCTTCATACCTACCCTGCATGCTAAATGCGGCAAGTTGAATGGCCTGTCGAGCTTCACAACTCATACGACCCTCAATAACATCCATCTTCAGTTGTAAGAAGTAGTGATACCTAGGTAAATAAAAAACATTGCTTTTAAATATTGCAAAACTCGAATTCTCTACACAAAATTCCTGTAACTAATGGAGATGCATACCTTGTCATTTCATCATGTATCTGTGATATTCCAATAACATAATACATGACTCTCAAGAATAAGTTAAGTTTACTTGCATGCTTGTCAAGCTGTCTCTTGACAGGTCTATCCATTTCAAGCCATCGTTGCATGCCATTTAATGCAATATATCTTAATCCAAAATATTCAGGCTAAAAAAAGGAAAACAAAAAATTCAACTTTCCTAAAAGACAATAAAAATTGAAAACAAAGAATAGAAATACAAATTGCAAAATAATGAAGAACAGAATAAACAATAAGTCTTTTAAGGATATGTATGCAAACATAAAGAGAATGTAAAAGCTACCGATGAACTAAAAGATAAGGGAAATTAAAGTGGAGTGAAAATGTGAAATACAGACGATAGTGCATGCAAAATTAATCTACTCCCAGAAAAAGAAGTCATTGCTCACCTGTTGAAGTCCTAGTCTTTGGCAAACATTGTCCAAGCATTCTTGTCCCGTACTCTCTCCTGACAATGTACATTCCATGGAACCTCCATCCAGAAGTTCCACACAGATGACAAATAATGATTTTGATACCACATTGTACTGTCTGCTTTTCTTCAGGCGGAGCTTAAATGGCATGGTGGCTACAGGCCACCTTGTTGATAGGCCGAATCCTCCTGAAAACGAACATGTACACATAAGGATAGGGAAGAAGATAAGCCGGAGGGGGGAGTTAACTTAATAATATTAAAATTTGACAGATAATTGCAGCACAGTTATGATAGTAAAACTTCTACTTTGAATAGTGAATAAGGGTCAGGTATGAAAGGGGACAACCCTGACGCCTACACAATAGTTTAGATAGAAGTTGCACAGATAAATGTGTCTCAGCTAACATAAATGACCAAAACCAGAAATCTTGATTGAGAAAAACAGATGTACCACAATGAACATCAACTGACACACTAAAAGACGCGAACGAAACAATACATAACCTACAAACGTCAATGAAGCTTTGACAAAAAACACAAAGAGAAACTAATCAAACCCGACATAATGGTCATTTATTGCTAGCTATACATTCGAGTTCGGTTAAATACCAAATTAGCAACAAATATTACGGGTTTACACGAAATGTGGAGCCTATGCAACAGGCTCATCACCACTTATAACCTTACACGTACAATGTCTAATGAATGGTGAACAGCCTATAGGAGCCATAAAACAATGCAAGAAGTCAAAGAAGGAAATTTAAGTCTAAAATTAAATAGGACTGAGCATTTGACACTCAAAACAATTAAATTGGGTCGATTTTGACACTCACACAGGATTTGTTTTCTTTTTTTTCTAATGATCGATTTGGTTAATCGAATCTCGAATAATGTAGTGATGAAAAATTGCTGAGCGCGGGAAGGGAGACAATTTTCAAACGAGGGAAAGAGCAATGTTGCTGATCGCCATGTTGCTGTGCTCAGGGAAGGACTCTGGGTCGGTGGCTCTTGTGTTCGGCGTTTACCCCACGCAATTAGAAAAAAACTGAAACCACAAACGCCACATAACAAAACTCACGAAAGAAGGCCACACTTTAAAAGACTGGTACCCCCCAGTTGGAATAAAACTTTTCCTCAAAGGGAGATATTCGCGTTCCGACGCCCACTGCCGACGACGACGCGATCGTTGCAGTGTAGGGAACAGAGGTAAGAAACGAGATCATCTACACCAACCCTCCTGGACCTTTCCACGAGAGCATGCCGTTTCGACCCCCACCTCCCACTTCTCCACTCTAAGACGCGTGGGTTCGAATACCAGCTCCGTCCGGTCGGTTTTTTGGTCACCCCGCTGACCTTATCCTTAGGGTGGTCTGCCGCACCCCGGCACCCCCTACCCGCCGACAGCCCCTCCCCCCCCCCCCCTCACTGGCGCTCCTGGCCCGGTGCTTATAAAGGGAGGCGCGCGCGGAGAGAGGCCCATTCCTCGCCAGTAGCCGGAGCCGCGTGTACCAGTGTACCAGAGGCACAGAGGCAGGGACCCACACCGGCAGCAGGCAGGGCCCAGCGCGACAGGAACCTTCTCGCACTCCACAAAGGTGAGCCAGCACGCTGAGGGCCCTGAGGGCGCAGGCTGCCGTCAGTCGTCCTCACGGGGCATCGCGCAGAGCGACCAAACGGCTCTGGATATCGCTCGGCTGCGGGCGCACGGCCAGTTGCGCTTTCACATCAAATAATCGAACACTGCATGGGATGCGTGTCGAAAGTTGGCTCTAGATTGTTGTCGGCCAGTTGACGGAACGACGGTGTGGGCCGTCGGGAGGGGCGTTGCCTGGCGGTGGCACACAAGGTGCTCAAAATACTATGCATTTTTTAAATTTTTTTTTTTGCGAGGCATGGCTTGCCAGTGGCGCGGCTGTCAATGTTCGACCGACTCGACGGGCCGTTGCAGCAACTTCGTTAGGGTGTGTGTGTCTGGCCTGCCAGCTAGATAGAAACTAAGTGCCGCGGCAGTCTCCCCCCCCCCCTCAGGCTAGCACAAAAACATAAAAAAAAAATCGGGCCGAATGAATCGAAAGCACCGCGTTTTCTAAGCGAAGGACAAAGCGAAGCTCGCCATCGCAAGCAGGGCGAGGGAGGACTTGACGCGCCGTTCTCTCGCGGAATCCTAATTACTGCCGTCGCCTTTGAGACCTCGTTTGCGATCGCCACCAATTATTTAGACTCTTCTTCTTTCTCTAGAGACTGGCAGCACGGTCATCGGCCTGTCGGTGGAGGAGGACTTGGGCCAGAGGCAAAGGGCAAACTGCATTTTCAAATAATAAAAAAAATGTTAATAACAGTTCCAATGGAACGGCCAGGCAATCAATTGAAGCGGAAAAAACGTGCGCATCTCATAAAGTAGGAATGTGACTTAATGAAAATGAATGAAGCCGCGCTGCTGGGCCGTTGGTCAGCGCTCTCTCCGCGTAAACCCACTCTCGCCGAGGTTTTTGTTTTCATTTTTGTGGGGAAAAAAATTCATTTCGCATCCGCGTTAATCGAGCGCTGCTGCTAGCGCTGCTAGCTCCGCTGGACGGAGAGCGTGACCACCGCGCTCAGCACAAAATGGAGTCCGTTTTGTCGTCGACGACCTTCCAGACCGAGCGGCGACAGGCTGCACCCCTCGATGCCGAGTAACCTGCTCAATGAATGAAGTTTATTGGAGGACTGGTTCGGCTATTCTTTGACTTTGGTCGCGCAGTACAACCCCCACCCCACCCCCCTTTCCGACTTTAGAGAAGAAATGAGCTCCTCGATGCGGCGCGGAGTTCCCTCGGCGATTGCAAACAAGACAGGGAGAGAAAGAGAGAGAGAGGGAGAGAGAGAGAGAGAGAGAGAGAGAGAGAGAGAGAGAGAGAGAGAGAGAGAGAGAGAGAGAGAGAGAGAGAGAGAGAGAGAGAGAGAGAGAGAGAGAGAGACGCAACGATTCTCCTCGGTGTCACTCGCCAGGACTGCCCGACCCGCCCTCTGATCCATTTACAGGAACACGCAAAAAGCGGCCGTTGCCCGGCCATTTTGCGACCGAAATGGAAACACGCGAAAGCCCTCGGTCCATTCCGCTGCCGGGCCGGCCGGGCCTGCCCCGCGGCACGTAATCATTGCCAGGCTCGCCGACCCAACAAAGCAGTCACTCGCGCGTTTGTTCTGCGTTCAGCCCGCGGCCGTTCCGAACGGTCCCCCATCCCGCTCGCACCCAAGGGCCCCTTGGGGCGTCCCGCAGGGGTGCCAGGGAGGCGGCGCCCCGTGCGGACGCAGCCCGCCGGCCAATGTGTGCGAGGTGCGGCCCGCTAATTGTTTCGTGCCCAGCGCGGCGCGGCGCGGCGTCGCGGCCCTATCCCCCGATGGCTGCCAACGCCGGCGCGCGAAATGTGATTGCCAACTTTTGTTGGGGCGTTTTTGCGTTGCTGGTTCATGCCCACACAGTACACACGCCCCATTTGCAGGTGCATGTGGTGCCCAGTTTGTTGACGCTGTGACGACGCGTTGAGACAGGGTCCGTGACACCGCTCAGGCAGTCCGTGACGCGGTCTGGCGCAGTGCGGCGCACACGCGGCGCTACAGCCAAGGCTACAGCGCTGCAACGGCGCGGCTCCCTTTCAAGGGGAATGCCGGATGAGGCGGCCATGCATGCATTATGCTGTCCGCGTGTCCGCGCGCTGCTGGGGCATTATTTACATCGCTGCCGCGTTTTCTTTTTCCGTGTCCGCGTCCCCCACGGCGACACGCAGCGCCGCGACAACAGCACCCCGCCCGCCTCCCTCGGTGCCCTCGGGGGGAGGCCTTCCCGCTTGCCCGGACCCGTCATAAGTGACGCGTGCCCCGGCGGCGACATGGCGATCGGAGGGCCGCCCCTCGCGACCCTGCGAGGCTCGTGTTCGCGTCGTCGCGGGGTGGAGTCACAGGCGGCCGCGGTGGCCGCGCGGTGTACCGTGCTGGCCGGGCAACCCCACCTCCACTATACAGCGCGACCAGTCTCCATTTTTTATTTGATTTTAATCATGTAGATGGACTTGCAGTCGGGAACAAACGTATACGTTCCGGCTACTCGGCCCCGCCCCCGCCGAGCCGTGGCCGCACCGCACGGTCGGAAAGGAACTCCGAGAACAGCGGGACGGCGAGGGGTCGGGTTTCCGCTGCAGACGGCCAACTTGTTGCACTGCGAGGCCCGCGTCAGCGCCAGGACTCCAGGACTCCAGGTGCAGACCGCGCCGCTAATGCGCGGGACGAGAGGCGTATTCCGGGCCGGCAGTTTACAGCGGCGGCGCGGGCGCGGCGGCCGCCTCCTTGATATTCGGTACATGACACGCTATCGAGTTCCTCGACGCGCTGCTTCTGATGCAGAGGAGGTGGTGACCGGGGGAAGGGGGGGGGAGGGGGGTACCTGACGTGGTCCCAGGCACACCGTGCTCACTGGGCGTGGCGAAGCTGGCCGAGGCGGTCCTGCGCGGCCGCCCCTAGCCGCCCCCAGCCGCCCCTGGCCGCCCCTAGCCGCCCCTGCCCCACCTGCCAGCACTGTCATGTCACAGTGCGCGCATCGCGGCGGGGCCCGGCAGGGACACCGGAAGGAAGGACCATATGCCGCGCGAGGCCGCGAGGTACAGCACACTGTCAGGAAAATGAAACCAGGATCCCTCCGCGTTGTTCCCGGCCGAAAATGCCGCGGGACTAAAAAGCAAACAGACACTGGGCAGTGTCCTTATAGACTCAGACACTGCCCGGCGCGTTCTCGCCGAGGCCCTCCTGGGAGGCGGCCGAGCCTGCCTTGTGTCCCGAGGGCCTCCAGGGAGGCTGCGAGCCGAGGGCCGCTCCCTGGAGAAGGCGGCAGACAGTCGCAGACAGTCGCAGACAGTAGTGGCGTGCAGCCTACTTTTTCGGAGACGCCGTGTTTTGTTGTTCCGTTTTCCTGTGGACGGGAATCCCAACCCCAACGCCTTCGCCACCGGACTCCCTAAGCGCGGCCAAAGGGAGGACACCGAGGACACCGAGAGAGAGAGAGAGAGAGAGAGAGAGAGAGAGAGAGAGAGAGAGAGAGAGAGAGAGAGAGAGAGAGAGAGAGAGAGAGAGAGAGAGAGAGAGAGAGAGAGAGAGAGAGAGCGGCATGGCGCAAGAGGAGCGGAGCGTTGCGAAACGAAAATAGCGCCACTGTTCGGTAAGTGCAATAATCACTCACGCCCTGCACGCCCTGCACGCCCTGCACGCGGTGCGGCGCGCAACAAATGGCTGCCGTCGCTCCGGTGCGCCGCGTCCATATTTTCCGCGGCAGGCCTTCGGCTCGGCGCGTGTTGCCTTGGCCGTGCCGCGGGGCGCCGCGCCCTGGCTGGCTGTCAGTGTCATGCGCGTGGAGGTGCGCGTCACGGGGACCCCGACGTAGACGGAGCACCATCACGGCTTCCGGAATCCGTCCACGGACGCGGCCTCGCGGCCTCGCGGCTTCGCTTCGCGCCTAGCCGCCTGTGGAGTCCGGGGTAGGCAGTCCCGCCGGCACGCGTGCGGAGCGAGCTGCCTACCCTGGACTCCACAGGCGGCGTCGGCGGCCTGGGCGGAGCGCGGACCGCGGGTCGTCGGCGAGGGGGAGAGAGGCGCGGCGCGTGGTGGTGACGCTGGGGGGCGTCCATTAAACACTTACCCAGGTGCTCCGTCGTAGCGAGATAAACGGCAGGACTCGTTGCAGTGGCCTTGGCATGGCCTTGGCGTGGCCTCGCCGTCGTGAGGCTGACGCTGCCGGGCCGCCTCGCTTAACAGCCGCCGGCCGATTCCGGAGGGTCGTTGCAGCGCGGCGTCTCTCTCGCACGCCTAACGGGACGACTCCGGAGTCAACGGAGACGGCGACGCCCTTCGGAGTCGCAGGGGCGCTGCAGGCCTGCAACGGCGCCGTTAGGCCGTGGCTGTTACAAGGCCGGCGGCGCGGCCACGCTGCCGACCAGACCTGCCTGTAATATCCAATGCGAACCGATTATTTGTTTCCCTTCATTTTCTCCGTTCCCGCCGACTCGGCAAAGACCTGCTCTCACGCCTGCCAAGCGACCCCCCCCTCCTTTTCCCGGTAGAAACAGGAAAACCGCTGACAGCGTTGTTCCGACGCCTTCAGCGACCCAAGGATCGTTATCCGTGAAATAACGTGACCGGTGTCGGCGGTTCGATGCCGCCCTCCCGCTTTGCTTGGCGGAGCACTAGGAGCCCCGCGGCCTTGCCGTCGACAAAGGCACGACCCGGACCGGCCGGACCGGGCCGGACGAGCTCTAACGCTGCACGGACCTGCAGGCGGTTGGCGGCGTTTAGCAACAGCGCTTAGTCGATTCCGCAGACGCCCCGCCCGCTTTCGGCCCGCTTCCCCGGCTCGTGACGCAAGCTGAAATCTTTCCGGAGGCCCCGCTGGGTGTGGGCCAGCCCGGCACACGCGCTGCGCTGCGCGGCGGGGCGCGGCGGGGCGGGGCGCCGCCCTGCTGCTCCGCCACCACGCCGCGGTGGGCGCGACGTCGCATTTAGGCCCGAGGGCCGCGCTGGGCTGCCCGACAAAGTTCCGAAACTTGAAGTGGCATCGCACCACGCGTCGCCCCCTAGTGGCGCCGCGCCCGATCTGCGCCTCTATCCTCCCCTCGTCCCTCGCACGCGTCTTGGAGGATAGAGCGGCGGGTCCCAGCGGCCGGGCGGATAGAAAGACGGGTAACGGGAGACCCTTTGGGGGAGGCGATCCGCGTCAAAAGGATGCGCACTCGTCGCCGTCGCGCGTGTTTTGTATTTGCGAGGCACGCGCGCCTGTGCATGGCCCAGCATGGCCCCTCTGTCCGGAGCGGGCGGGGCGCCCGGGGCGCCTGGGCGTCCCCAAAGCCACACGAGAGAAAGTAGCTTAGCAACTGTTCCGCGAGAGCCGTGCCGTGCAATGCGCTCGCCGGATAAGTTGGCAACCACCGGTGGAGCCAGGCCGGGGAGCCCGCCGAGTACAAAAACAAAGGCGAAGTGGCAGAGGTTTTGCCTTGGGCTGTGCCGCGGTTTTGTCTCGAGTTCTTAACGGGTGTCGCGGGGCCACTTTGTGACAAGTCGACGCGTCCAACTTTCTAATCCGAATGTGATTCTAAAGCGGTTTTCGAGCAGGATTTCCCTGGCGTTCCCGCAGGGACTCGGGTCGGCCACTTACAAACAGGTCCAATTATTTGACAACTTGAAAATTATAAAAATTAAAAAAAAAAACAAAAAAACGCTTTTGTCTCTGAGATTTTATCGGTAAAGCTGAATGAAAGTTGCGGCAGCCTCTTTTCTTTCCCCGCCTCGATTCGCCTCTGTCGGCGAGTAAGGTCCTGGAAGAAAGTGGCCCGCCGCCAGGCCGGCAATCCAGCGGGCAATCCGACCGCATCGCATTCAAAGGCCGTGCAACGCGCTACACACTGCGGACCCACAATGCCACATTCCCTCCCCGCCGCGCCTTCCTTTCTTCGCGCTGCCCTTCGCTCGCACTGCTGCCAGTCACAAAGCCGCTACCGGCGATGCTCGCCTCCAGTCGTCCCTATCGTTCCGGCGATGCAGCTTCCCGCATCGACGCCGCGTCTGGCCCCGGTCCATTATTAATAAAAAAACCAAAAAAACAAACAAAACAGGATCTGATCAAAAGCTGCGCAGCTCCGGCCGGCCTGACATGAATGTTGCAATGCCAGGCGCAATGCAGGCCGGCCGGCCGATGGCGCGCCCAGGGACCCCTTCGGTCTCGGCGGGCTCAGCTGCCTGGCGTGCTGTACCGCCGTGTTAATGATGTACGGCCAGGCAGCCACAGCCCCGTAGACAGCGAGGCGGTGGGACGGTCACGTGATGATGCCCGAGGAGTGTGGTGGCTCGCGCAGAAACGCGCGTTTTCTGACAGTGGGTCCTCGTGTCGAGGCGCGCCCGGGGATGTGCAAATGCAGGCCAACTCGGTGTACACTGTTGCGCCCCGGTGTAGCGCACACAGAGTGCAAAGTAGTCGTGTTTGCGCCGAGAAGGGAGTGGAAGATAAACTCCCCGCCGGGGGCGACGGGCCGGGCCAACTTCCGCAACTTCCGCGAGCGGACTCCAAGTGGCCCGAGGCTGCGCGGCCAGGTTCGCGTTCCACGGTCCGCCATAAACGGCCGACTTACGGCGTTCCGGCAACCTGCAGCACTTCAATCCCAACTCGACTATTTAAAAAAAAAATCAGAAAATAATTATTTGGCAAATCGTATATTACGCCCATCGTAAAGGTGCCGACTTTGAGAAAAAAGGGGAATGGCGGACGCACGAAACGTCGCGGCGCTGGGGGCGTTGCTGCGAAAGTGATCCCCGAAGCCATCAGCGACGTGGTTAATCCGTTCCGCAAAAAAGCAGTGAGGGCTAGTCCTGCTGGCCCTGCTGCTTCGCGGACGGAGCGGCCCCGTCCGGAAGCCATTCCCAATTCCCAGCCCGCCCCGCGCCCCGCGCCCCGCCCACTCAGACAAAAACGTGCGCGATTTGTAAAACTGTGAACTGCAGTTTTTAGACCGCCGCGCCGGCGGCGTGCTGGTGGTCGCAACCGTTTGACGTAATCCTGGTGGAGGTCCCTTCCGGCCGCAACGTGGCCTTGGCCGCGAATCCGGCCACCCAGGCCACCGCAAAGGGATCCACCAGGGTCTGGCGCAGCATGGGCGCGATTTGAAGCTCTGGCCATGCTCTGGCATGACGCAGTATTCGTGGTGTTCGTCGGGGCCGCCCTCGCCCCAGAGTGGGCGGCGGGCCATGCCTCACCTGTCCAAGTTTCAGACATGTAGCCAGTGGTGGAGTGGGGAGGTCAGGGGAGGTTGCACCCCGACAGGGCCCCCGTCGCCTACAGGCCAGGTCCGGACGCCAGACAGCCATTGTCCGAAGTCATAGTAGAAGCTTTCCTGTCGCCTCCATCCGGCTGTCCGTGTGTCTGTCGGGTTGTCCGTCGTTCCGTCCGTCCGCCCGTTCCAGCCGTTGCTGAATACAGTCCTGAATGGGCGAGGCCGGCGAGGCAGACCGTGGCTGATTGCACTGCCCACCATTGGGTGCTCACCATTGGCCCGCGGAGCTCGGGTAGGCAACACGCCGGACGCGCCTGTATGGCGGCACGGCCTACCCTAACCTAACCTAACCTAACCTAGCCTCGCCCTCGCAGGCGCCCGGTAGTCCATTCCAAATGTACACAGGCCCAAGCAGCTATATTGACGCTGCAGATGATTTCATTTTTCCTCCGGGCCGAGGATGCCGCGAGGGTCAACACGATGACGGCGGCGACCGCGCGGATGCCAAGTCATTTTCGGAGGAGCAGAGTCGCTGGGGCCACCGGTGGCTTGATCTCCTCATCGCCAAACATTTACCGAACAGATCGAGTCGCGGCGGCCGTGGCCATCATGGATAAGGCGTTCCCTGAGTCTTAACCTCGCGGCGAACAAGCAGGAAACCATCCGCTTGCCACGTAACGCTAACGCCGCCCTGGTCTCCTCCCATTATTCCCACGACTAGCATGACGAGCCGTGGATCGGCGCGGTGTGGTGCCGACTCCCTTCGGCTGTCTTCGGTTCCCCTCGGCTTCCTTCGACGATGCGTTATTTACAGGCCGGGCCGTGGATCGGCGCGGTGTGGTGCCGACTCCCTTCGGCTGTCTTCGGTTCCCCTCGGCTTCCTTCGACGATGCGTTATTTACAGGCCGGGCCGTGGATCGGCGCGGTGTGGTGCCGACTCCCTTCGGCTGTCTTCGGTTCCCCTCGGCTTCCTTCGACGATGCGTTATTTACAGGCCGGACCGCGCGCCGCGCCCGCTGCAGTGCGTTCCTGCTTCTAATCGGCGAGGCAGGGCGGGGGATCGGTGGCGGCGCTGCGAGAACGTGCGTCCCTTTGACGCTTTGCCGCGGCGGGCGTTGTAAGGCGAGCGCAGCGCCTTAGGCTCCGCTCGGGAATCGAAAATACACACACACACACACACACACACACACACACACACGCGCGCGCGCGCGCACACACACACACACACACACACACACACACACGACACGTTACTCCGTAATCGCAAAAGCAGGGTGCTCCACCGCAGCCACTTACAAAAAAAAATCCGCGAGACATGAATGGGCCGTCTTAGTTTAAAATTAGGCGCGCTTCTCGTCTTTGTCTCGCCTGGTGACGTGGGAAAGATTTAATGCGTCGCTAGGCTTCGCGACAAAAGGAGCCGCTCCCAAAATACGCGCCGCGCACTTTCGACCGCGCTTTTAGGGTAGCGCCTGGCCGGCAACAAGTTCGTCCCTCGCCCAGGAATAAGGTGAAAATAAGGGCGGCAGCGCGCTGAGGCGGCCGAGCGCGAGGTTGCCAACTTGTCCGGCAAGTGCCGTCCGTCTTGCCGTGCGAAGCGGGCTGGCCCACCGTGAGCTTGCGGGGCACACTGTTGCCGCGTCGAATCAAAAGGCCGGAGCCGCGCCTAGCCGCGCGGTGTCTGCACAAACCCGGCTGCACTGTTAAAATTTTTAACTCCGTTGATTTTTTTTTAAGGCATAGAGACGTTTGTGGTCGGGCGTGCCTTGCGGCGTTCCGTTTCCGGTTCCGTCCGAAGAGAGTAGCGGAGCGCGCAGCCGGCGCGGCCTCACACGGGGAGGACGCGTGTTGGAATGCCGATTCCGTATCTCTCGAGGGGCCCAACGCCGAAAGCACCCAGACCCGGCGGGGCTCGAACCCGGGACGGGGCGGCCTGGCCAGCGAGATGGATCGGCCCCGGCGGCCTGGACCTAACCTCAAGAGTGCTGATGGCTTGATTCCGCAGACTCGATATTCTTGGCGGCCGAGCCTCGCGGGCCGGACCTCGCATCGAGGCAGCGCTCGAGAGTCGTGCGGAGTGTACCACAGAGTGTACACCGCCTCCTCGTTGGGGACCTTCCCGCTGCATACCTAATCTCGCACACAGTGAGCACACCGGCGTAAATATTTACTAAGCGCCTCAAAGGAAATAATAAGCAGACATGAATAAACAGTTGTTGCGGAAGGCTGCTAGACGAACGCGATACGACTGTTGGCCACTGCGGCGCCACCGCCGCGCAGCCGCGCCTCGACCGGCCGAGCAACCGAAGGGAGCCGCGCCCTTCATGTTGGGAGCAAGCCCTGCCGCCCTGCCCTGTCTAGCTGGAGGCGGGGACGTGTACTGCCCCCACCTCGGCCCCAGCCTAGCCCTGCCCGGCGCAGCCCCCCCCCCCCTTTTCAGGTCCGCAGCATACACTACCTGCGAGATGCAGTCCTTGTTTGCGGTACAACATGTGTAGTAGCGGGGCGCGGGGCCCCATATTGCAGGGGGCAACAAGATTTACATACGCGGAAAAAAATACCTTCACGCACAAAAGCGCGTGTTGCTGAGAGAAAGGCCAGGGCGTCTTTTGCATGCGGTATGAAACATGTTTATTTTCGTACAGCTTTCTTCGGGGGGCCAATGTTTACGGTCTGAATTATCGTGCGCGAAAATATCAGACTTGGGCTGACCTGTTTCTCGGGGTGTGGGCTGAGGCGCGTGATATTGAGACCCCAAGTTTGTGGCAGCGATGGCCCGGCAACACCGGCCGCCCCGCCCAGCGTCCTGTCAGGAGCTCCTTGCTGATTCCTGGACGCGATAAATTCCCATCACGTCGACTAACGGCATGATTCATATTCCTGTGGAAGTTGGACGGACGATGACCTGGACGAGCACAGCGTCGTGTTGGGCGGGGCAGCAGCACGCAGACCGTAGGGTCCTAGAGTGGGACTCTAGGACTCTCTAGGACTCTAGCAGACCGGACAACCCGCAGAAACCATCAGATGATACCTCTCCGAGATGAAACCCCCCTCCCCCACCCCAATCCCGCGCGACCGCACTCTCCCGCCAAAAAAGTAATTGCGGGCCCTCTTTCTTCTCGCTCCACTCTTTCCCGCTGAGCTCCCCGGCCACTCAGAAAGCCACACTGAATGGTGACGAGGAAATTGTTGAGGTGGTCGCAATTAAAATTAATAATTGGCTCGGCAAGGGTTCAAGTCTGCTGTGTGGGCGCGCAGTGGGTGGACGCCTCGTTCGCACTACTTTCACCTTCCGCTTTCCGATTGCTGGAGTCTTAGGCCTGCTCTAAAAAGGGGGATTCACAAATTAAATTTTTAAATCGGGTAACTCTGAGCGACTTCCGTCTCATTTCATCGGAGGGCAGACACCGCCTCTCAGCCATAGGCCGCGGCCCCACGCTCACCTGGGCCCTCCACTAGTACTCAAAGCAAAGCTCACTGATCGCTAAACTGAAGGTTTGTTTGCCTTCGGGCCGCCAAGCCCACCTCGGTGGAGGTGACGCTCCTCGCAGGCCGCGTCGCACTCCAACGGAACAGGTGCGTGAGAGACGAGCCCACCTAATTAGTCGCCCTGCAGTGTTGTGCCGGTTGCCGCGGCAACGAGGCGACGCGTGATGCGGCCGTGTGACAACCGCGCCGCGTCAAACGAACAGCGCATCGATTCGCTGTCATTTCGCCGCGATTTCGGACATTTTTATCGAGTAAACGGCTTGCGGCGGCCATTCCCTTGCCAATGTGACTCGCGTTAACCGCCATTATTACCCAAGAATTCGCCCCTTCCCTCCCCCCTCCCTCCCTCCCCCACCCCCCGGCGCCCCGCTGCTGCCTGCCTCGTTCTGGACGCCTGCGGCTGGACCGAACCTCAGACCACCAAGGGCCGCCGCCCCTCGCCCCTCCAGTGGCGGAGCTGAATAGCTACACTGCCAGAGTGGACTTCCCTCGTGTCTCTCTGCGCGTATATATATATATTATATATATATATATATATATATATGTGTGTGTGTGTGTGTGTGTGTAGGATGTTCCGCGCGACGTACACCTGCTCCGCGGCCGGGTCCGCGCGGGGTGCCGAGGGTGCTCGCCCTGCAGCGCATGATGGCGCCTCCATGTCCCTCCCCGCCCGCTATAAGAAGCGGGCCGTGCTCGAAGCGTCTGTTCAATTTTTAAAGGGGACTAAACCTGGCGCGCGGGGTCCGCGAAGGGGAGGGGGAGGCGGCGCTGTGTGGGGGTGGGGGCTGCCTGTAGCGGTCGTCGAGTGCCGCCGAGGTGAAGGGGGCGTGAGTGGCGGTCGAGAGGCGTGTGGCGGCTGGGGCGACAAGTGGGCGGGGCGGGGCGGGGCGGGGCGGGGCCATAGGTGGGTGAGTGAGTGGAGACTGTGGTCGTGCGGCGGCGTTACACGGCGTGGAGTGGCCCGCTGGCGCTGGCAGGGTTGCCAGGTGTGACGACTTAGCGCCAAATTGGCGACTTGAAGAGGTCATGGCGACTAATTTGGCGACATGAGTTCGATGGCGACTTGGTTGGCGATTTGAAATTTTTTTTCAGCGGGCCGCTGCACCGGGCGTTGGCAGTGTCCGCTCGCAGCGCAGCGCGGCGCAGCGCTGACTTGTTGAGGGCCGGACTTCCTCGCCGGGCTTTGGTGCCGTCGGAGGGTGGAGCTCGGGGTGGGCCGCCGTCCAGGGTGGGGGGGGGGGGAGGCACACGCCGCGGGCGGGGCGCCCGTCCCGTCTGCAGGCTCATTCCGTAACGGCGCTGCGTCTCTCTCGCCCTCATGGAGCGTCCCTCTGTGGCGCGACACCCGTTTCGGAATGAGCCTGGACCCGCTGTACCGCAGTGGACAAGGCGTCACACTGTCAGGGCGCAGGGTCTCCAACACCGGGACGGCAAAAGGGTTGAAAATGAAAGCAGCTGCAGGGTAGCTCGCGGCAGGCTCACAACGAGACAGTGGCTAAATTATGAACAGCCGCGAGGCGCGTGTTTTTATTCCTCGCTGCGTCGCACACCCATTTATGTAATTGACTTGGTGGATGGGGGCGGGCAGCCTGGCCGGGCGTGGTTGCGGCTTGCCTAGGCTTGCCGTCCCGAGTCGTTTCGCCGCTCTGTCTCGCTCGCACCCGAAGCGTCTCGCCGGGGACAGAGGGAACGTCTCCGGAATCAGCCCCGAGGATTTGGGGAAGGCGCACCAGTCACACTTGTGAAGAAAATTATTCTTCGTGCGACGAAATCTCAACATATTGCTCGTGTTTATGACCAAGGGTTTCACTTTTTAAAGGCCGCGGCGCGCGCCTAGCCACGTGAGCCTCCTCGAGGATCGCGTTGTTGCGCAACGAGCGGCCCGCGCCGCCCACAGTAATTAGTGCAGTCAGTTGTTGTAAAACGAAACGCCACTCCGGAAAAAAATGAGCTTCCCGTTTTTCCTGAGTTGTTTTCGGGCTGTGAGTGCAGCGCTTTCCGAATCAGACGTTGTTTAAGTTGGGCGCTTTCAGTCCGTCTGGCTCGGACAATTAGAGGCCCCACTCGCACTGGAGGAGCGAGATGACAGCCAATCACAGCGCCCCTCGTGGCCGCGCCCCGCTCGGCCCCGCCGGCCTCGTCGGCCTCGCCCCCGCCGCCAGCGGACACGGAAATAACATTTAGCGAATGGGCGGGGAGTGCAGGCCGGCGGCAGGCAGGCCAGACCGAGCTGGCGACACGCCGTGCCCACATCGAGGTGTAATCACTAGTAAGCACCGAGGCTGCTAACGAGGGCCTCATGGCACCCTCATGGCGCCCCTGTCGCACTCGTGGCGTGTGCACTGGTAATGCAGTGTCAAACTCAAATTTCCGGTCAAGGTCGTAAATTTGTTTTAGAACAAACAGAATATAGCTATGAACCTTGGCGACCAGACCGACAGGGTGTCGGCCGGCGGCTTCCTCTCTCACTTCGTCGGCCTACTCCCCCCCCCTCCCCCGCGGCAGGAAAACTCAATCTATTCATATATAATTAGCTAAACGTCCCAACGCTTATGAGTCTGGCGTTCGGCCCCGCCTTTGATTTTCGCGGCTTCTCTCTCTCTCTCTCTCTCTCTCTCTCTCTCTCTCTCTCTCTCTCTCTCTCTCTCTCTCTCTCTCTCTCTCTCTCTCTCTCTCTCTCTCGTGGGGCGTCCCTTGAGTCTGGCTCAGACACTGCGTTATTCCCGCCATGTTTTCGCCTTTATCGCCGCCTTTACGGTGGCGACGTGAAGGTGGGGCGACCGATAGGGAGCCTGTTTCACGATCAGGCCCAGCAGCGCCGCGACAGCCTGCTGCGAGGCCCCCACGGGGTCTGCAGCCGCGGGGCTTGGACAGTGTCCACGCCACAGTCACTATGGCAATCACCAGGCGCGTGACTTCCACGCCATACATACACGCGCGCGTCGCTAAGCCCACTGTCGTCGCTCTGTCGCACTCGTGGGAGCGTCCTTGGCCTGGCCGCTCACCTTCGAATCCGGCCTTACTTTCAGCAGCCCAATATTGACGACGCGTGCTGTTTGTCCAGCTCGCCTCTAGCTCGCCTTCCCCGTCTCATCGCTCTGAGTCCCTCGCACGGAACGCCCCGCGAGTGCGACGGAGACAGGCGGTGAATGGTCTCTTCAGTTGGAAGGCAGCGGTGCGACGTGCAGCCACGGCTTGCCCACCCCCTGGGATAAACAACAGCTTGTTGTCCGGAGCGATGCCTGCGCAGCAACAGGCCGCTCGCCTCGCGCGCTAACGTGTCTGCCCGTGTGGCCTGGCCGGCGACTGGGCCCGGCCGGCCCGAGTGCAGACGAGACCGCACGATGCGGCAACGCCGCGCGCGCTTCCCCTTCCCCCCCTCCCTACCCGCGCCTGGCATTGTTGGCGCGGCCGGTGGAGTGGGGGCAGCGCCGCAGCCGAGGCGGCCGGCAGTGCGTGGTAACTCCCAGGGTGGGGGAAAGGAGGTGGGCGCTTGGGGGGTTTCAAACTGGAGGAGCAGGGCTACCAACAAAAAACGGACTTTAAATTCATTTTCTGCGACATGGCAAGCATAGGCGGCTAGGCAACGATTGATAAATGACCGCGAGTTTATAGTGCATACGCCTCAGTACAAAAGAATATTTTCTTTTCAGTTTGAATTATTTTTTCATCATTACATGTTGGTGTCAATGCTCCTCCAGTTGGCGAAATAACAGAATCCTATAAGGCCGGAGTTACTACGCACTGGCGGCCGGGCAGGCAGCTGGCAAGACGATGCTTAGACACGCTCGATGCGGCAACGCCGCGCCGCCCCCCACCCTCGCCCAGCGTCTGGCATCGTTGGCTCGGCTGGTCCGCCCGACTCGTGTGCGCTCGTGTGACCGGCAGGGAGTCGGCGTGCGGCTCGAGAGAGTAGACAGACAGATAGACAGACAGACGCGTTCGCTGGCAGCGCGCTGGGCGAGGGGTGGCGAGGGGTGAGGAGAAGGCGGCCGGCGAGCACCGGCGAGCAAGGCGTGGCTGCCGGCGTGGCAACCCACCCGCCTCGGCAATGTCTCTCTGCTCAAGGGCGTGTGACTGCGGGTGACTGCGTGTGACTCCGTGTGACTCCGTGTGACTCCGTGTGACTCCGTGTGACTGCGTGTGACTGCGTGTGACTGCGTGTGACTGCGTGTGACTGCGTGTGACTGCGTGTGACTGCGTGTGACTGCGTGTGACTGCGTGTGACTGCGTGTGACTGCGTGTGACTGCGTGTGACTGCGTGTGACTGCGTGAGACTGCGTGTGACTGCGTGTGACGGACGGACCGGCTCCCGAGAGTCCGTCGGCCCGAGCGGCATCCAGCCAGCGTCAGAGCCAGGCCCTTCGCAGGCATTCCTTGCGGTGAGCAAACCGACACTCATTCATTTTTTCGCGTTGCTGCCCGTCCCGACGCGACTGCCTCGCTAATTGATTCCAACTCGGCGAGGTGGCGGCCCGTAAATAAACACCCAAGGCGGCGGCGCCGTTTCCTCCTGACACGTTTTCCCTTCTCGTCCGGGAGACTTCTCGCCGTGGCGCCATTCTTCCAGGCTGTCCCCATTGGCTCCTAAAATGAACCGAACGAAGAAGAAAGAAACGGGCTTGACACACTGCGGAGCGGCGGCCCAGCAGCTGATCCAGTCGCTCTGTCTCTCTCGCACTCACTGCCGGGGTGCGAGGGAGACAGAGTGACTGGCCCACTGGCCCCTCCGTCTGCACCTCATCCACGCGGCGTATCCTTGCTCCCGGGACTCTCTTTGTGTCCTTCCTCAATCCGGGGATCGACATTGAGGCTCTTAATCTGCACGGTCCTGGGGGAGAGCCCTCTGGTCGGCCGAGCCTGGCGCAGCCTAGCGCAGCGCGTCGCGCTCTATTCCTGCCGGCAGACCAACCCTCTCCTGCTAATCGCTGTCTTTATTCCCTTTTTCGCGTTTGCTTCTTATTCCCGGCCGGCCACCTTGTCGCCCTGAGAACCTGGGGTAGCCCGTAGCCCTGGGAAATGACAAGTCAAGTCCACCGAAATATAAGAGAGTGCCTGGGGAATTCTCCACTAAGATGTAGTCAACCAGTCCCGCAGCCAGTGGCGGACTGACGGGAAGTCGCATGGTGTGCTGGCTGACGCAGTTGGCGCGCCTAAGGAGAAAATTGAGAAAGGGGAAAGAATTTGGCGGGAAAATGAAAGGACAACAACAGGCCTCGCCGGGCGTTCCGTCTCAGACCCGTCAGCGCAAGTAAAAACACAAACACGCTGTGAGCGTATGATGCTCTGAAGATAAAAGAGAAAAAAGGTGTGAAGTAATAAGATTTGAACCGCCGATCCTCGTACCGGGTAACCGAAGCATCGACATCTCTAGCCACCACGGCAGATAACGGACACCGCGCATTGCTGTGGCTTTGAAGCACACTGGGGAGGGCAGTGGAAAATAACAAATGTTGGGTCGGTCCTGGAAAGACAATTTCGTGATTTTTTACAATAAATCTTCAAAATTTTTCAAATTTTCAATTAAACTGACGCTGACGTCAAGATCAGGAGGCGCATGGAGTTATACCCCTTTGCGCACAGTGGAAGAGCCGTGCATAACTTAAAACTTTTACGCGGCGCGGCTGTCACTGCTGTCACTGCTGTCGGCATGACGCCTTATCCGGCTGCCTTTCAATCCCCGCGCCGTCCAGGGCGTGTCGCCGCCAGGCACGTGTGCGGCGACCGCGGCGACCGCCACGCTCGGTGCCCTGGTGTTGCCTATACCCCGTACCCCGCTCCCCTTCCTTGCTGTCGTCCACGATCGGCTAATATTGACGAGTCTCATGAGTTCGGTCAGCGGCTGGGCCGCCGGGGCGGAGACAACTCGTGACCTTTGCCTCCTTTGCCGCCCACGCCTCGCCAGCGTCACGACCAGTCCGGAACGGTTACGTCAAATTCGTTCATCAATTTTGCTGGTTTATGTTCGTGACATATTTTAAATTATTTTTTTATGGCGTTGTTCCTGCTCACGCGTGTTACACCGCCATCTCCAACACCACCGCACCGCCAGGTTCCCCCACCCCTCTCCTCCTCGCCGGCCATAGGTATGGCGCATCGAGAGAGAGCCCTCGCGGGAAATTTGAGGTCGCCTCGCCCCTCGTCCCACCACCGGCCTAAAACAATGCGGAACGCGAACGCGGCGAACGCGAGGCGCGGCAACGTGAGAAAGCCGCAGACCGTGCGGCGGAGGCTCCCCCCCCCTCCCTCCTCCGAACATCCCTCACCAGGAACAGCCCCCTCACCGTGAGGGAGTAAAAAGGGCAGGGCTGAATATTTATGCCGGCTTCATAACGCATCGCCGCGACGCAGCACGCAGCAGCAGGTACTCCGGGCGCGGGGTACTCACGGCACTCCGAAACACGCAGCGGGCGGCCCTCCGCTTTTATGATTATTATTTCAAGAAAACTGGAATAAAAAATAAAGGCGCGCGAGATTTGAGCCGCGGCGCGAGCGCGTGGTGGTGTTTGGAGGAGGAGCGGTGTGTGAGGAGCTAAACAAACGCGTGCGAGAGAGACAGCAAGCGACGAGCGCCAAGTCGCGCCTCTAATCAGCGCGGCGCAGCGGCGCCAACTTGAGGCGCCGCGCTGTTCGTCGGCGTGGCGCCGCGAGGCGCGGGCAGACGACTCTCGCTGCGAGGCGTGGCGGCACCTTGCAGTGCAGCGGCAACTCGCGAAGACATCGTTCCCCGCCCCGCCGCGGGCCGCGCATTAACATGCCACGCGGTTGGGCCGGCGTCTCCGAGAGCGACGCGGGGCGGGGCGAGGCGGGGCGGGGCGAGGCGGGGCGGGGCGGGGCGGGGCGGGGCGAGGCGGTGCTGCCTGGCTGCGTTCGCCACCACGACGCCGTTTTCAAGTTCAAGTTCGCGGCGGCGCGCGCCCCGGCCCGGGCCTCGCGAAGGGGAGGGGGAATGGGCACCGCGCAGGAACACAAAGCGGGCCGGGGGAAAAAGAAGGAAAATAAATGAAAGCGAAAAGTGAGATAGACCGGCAGTCCGATGGCGTTCCTACACTCTACAGCCCCCCCAGGGCAGCTTGGGCCGCTTCCTAATCACATCACCGCGCCAAGTGAAGAGGACGGTGCAGCGGCCACCGATTGGATCAGGGAGGCGGCAGGGCGGACCAATCAGAACGCTGCCCTGCGATCTAATCTAATCCGAGTGACGTCACCGCCTAGGAGACCTGTCTCTTTGCTTTGCGAGCTGCTTTTCGGTTCGGCGCGAAAAGGGCCCGTTTTCACTGCATCTCGTTAAGGGCGCGGACTACATACAGCTCTCGCCGCCCGAGAGAGAGGGAGAGAGAGAGAGAGAGAGAGAGAGCCCTGCCCGGCGGCCCGCCTTCGCCAACACAAACAAAGAACACAGAACAGCAACGCTGAGAGAGCGGGGGCCGGGGGCCGCAGAAGAATGCCAGCAGCTGTCACCCGGAGACAGGGCGTTAGGATGTGCAAATGCCAAATGCCATGGGGCATCATGTCGTAGTGCGGGCAATGCGCGCTGCTTGCGGTTGGCCGCCCCAAAACTGGGGGCGGCTGAATTTATGGATGAGGGATTACCAAAAAAAAAAAAAAAAGGAAAGGGTAATTTTGATGGTGGTGATGGGGCCGCCGTAACGAAAGTCCGCCGAACAACTTGCCAACAAACGAAACCGAAGCCAGCGCGGCCCTAGGCTGCTGGTCCCATCATTATTATCAGATGGCCTCGCGAAGCCCATTCAAAAAACAAGGCGCCATTTTGTTGCGCTTCGGCATTCGCCTCACGCAATCGCCATCATCGGCATCGACACCCTCCTCTCGGTGGAGCGCAGCGGCCGCGACAGGTTGCAGCCCCACATTGTTGCGCATTTATTCCAGCCACCGGCCGGCCGTTGCATGCGCCGCGTCACGCGTGCTGATCCGCGCGCACCTGCAAGCACCTGCTGCCGCCAGGACCCTCTGTCTCTCTCGCACTCATGGGGCGCTGCCGGCCGCTGCCGGGCTCTACGCAGGGAGCGAGAGAGACGGAGCGACGAGAACGACCCTCCGGGGTGAGGGTGCCGCCCTGCGCGGCCTGCATGCCTGCATAAACTGCATCCGGCCCGCCGGGTCTTAGTCAGCGGACTGCATCGGAAGATCGGTTTCTCTGTCTCTCTCGCACTCATACGGGACGCCCCATGAGTGCGAGCGAGACAGACAAAACGACTCCCGGAATGCCAAATAACCATCCCGTCGCGCGTTCCCGAGCGAGCGGAGCGTGTTGTAAACAATTCCTGTTTCGAATTTGAATTCTATCGCGCCTTTTTGGCCTGGCTGAATCACTGCCGCCGCCGCTGGTAATCGAACCCGGGCCACGCGTGTCGCGTGATCTATCGACACACATTTCCATAGATAACATAGGTACTTTGCATTCGATGCTTGATGGGGTTCGCCTAATGGGTCCGCCCTTCAAAGCGGGATTCGGAACCCCAGCGGCCGAGTGCAGCAATCCCATTTATGCACATATTGCACAACATACTATGGCCGAGAGCGTAGAGGCGTCGACTGCCAACCTTGAGGACCGGCGTTCGATACCCTGTACAACCCAGAGTGTCATTTATTTTTTATTTTTTTCGTACGAGCGTGATTTAAACAATTCCCTCCAAAAAAAACCGTCTAATTATCTTTCCGCGATCGGAAGACTGCTCCACGCCATGCGCATCGGATTCCACCCTCCGTTTTTATCGCAGCGAGTAGGGGGCGTCCAAACTACATGACTCACAGAGACACCGCCGCTCTATCGCTTTATCTTCATCGACGCGGGAGAGCTTTCACGGCCGTAAAGTAGAACAACTATTTGTTTTGCTGTCGACGTCCAGGTCAACAGGGAGGAACACCTGTTCCAAGTGTGTCCGCCGGCCGGGTCCCGCGGGGTGACCCGCGTGTCCCAGCGAGGCGCGTGCAGTCCTGCAGGCTGCCTCGCTGGCGGCAAGGCGCCAATTCACCTCGCTGCGTAGCACACACGCGGTAAGCCCTGGATGGGACCGGCGTCCAGGTGGGCTGGCGAGGCGGCGGCCGGCGCCTCGTAAGCCGTAAGTGGATTCCTCAGGCCGCGGGCCGCACGCCGAGCCCGCTGTCTCCCCCGCAGACCCACGGCGCGAGGGAGAGGCTGCCTGCCGCTCGGAAGCAGCTTGCAGTGCGGGGCCCCGGGGGATCCGCGGGGTTGCCCGCACCGCCCGCACCGCCCGCACCGCCCGCACCGCCCCCGCGGCCTCCAGGATTCCAGGCCACCGCCGGCAAGATGGAGTATGTGAAGCGGCGGCGAGGTCGGCCGCAGTGCCGCCGCAAAGCCGGCCGACTCACCTGGGCCCTGCAAGCCCTGCGTCAAAGGGTTGCCAGCCTTTGCTCTGCCTGGTGGGCACACACTGAGGTTGGCCAACCCTCCCGACTCTTTGGGTGGTGATCGGCTACCTCTGTGGCTGTGGCGGGTCGGCCCGGGTCGGCCGGCAGGGCATATGTAGAGCGGCACCAGCTGCCTCTTTTCCCGGCACTCCAACTCGCATATCTTTGAATCGGAACTAAATCCTTTGGGAGTGCTGCATTGATAAGTACGGCCCGAGCCGCGTGGCGTTGGCCCGCGTTGGCCTGCCCCAGCGCGCACTCATGCACAAACAATTTGGAAGCCGCTTTGGAACTCGCTGCTTCCGTCACCAGCCCACGTAACGCAAAGGGACACGACATAGAACACAAAACGGAACAAGGTGGGCGCCCTTAAACATTCAGTCGGGAATAAAGTTTGCTTTCTATCGGCGGTGCGTCAGAGACTCCCGGAGGAGGGGGGGGGGGTGTAAGTGGACCACCGACCCGCCGCAAACGGTGCTGAGCAGGAAGACGTGGGACTGTTTACAGTTCACAGGGCATCCGCGGCTCTGGCGACCAATCAGCTTCCAGCCAGGACTCCGCGGGGGTGGGGGGGGGGATACACAGTGGGATACGCAGTGGCGCAGCGCCTCTGTCGCTCAGCGTTCGTGAATCCAAACGCAAACGGTTGGACGAAGTATGGCACGGGGCGGGACTCACAGGACAGGGGTGGGACTTTGAGTGAAAACCAAGAAAACACCTGTCGGTATCCGACGCCGCAATATAGGAGCCGAGGAGCCTTCAAATGTCCTTGCTCGTCCTTGCTGCGTTGTCTCGGCAGGCAGGGAGGGCAGCCGGGGCTAGCCGGGTCCGCGCGGCCCCCCCACGGCGCCCCACGGCGCCCCACGGCGCCTCGCCCCTCACACCTGCCCGGTCCTTATGAAATGTTTATCGGCCAGGTGCACGGCGAGGCAGACCCCACCTCCTCCGTCAGGCCTTCCTTGTCTCCGACTTGTCTCCACCACTCAGAGACAGAGACAGGCCGTCAGACGGACGACAGGCACAGCATTCGCCCCCCCCCCCCCTCCATTCAAAGACAGAGACAGACGGAAAGGCACTCACACCGGGAGGAGGAAGACAGGAGGTGACTACACATTTTATTTTCAACGAAAAAATGCATTGAGCCCTGGTCAAAGCTTACAAATCGGTTGTATAACGAATGAGTGACTCGGCACGCGGTCCGTCCGCGTCTGAGTGCGTGTGTGTGTGTGAGAGAGAGAGAGACAGAGAGAGAGAGAGGAGAGAGAGAGTGAGGGTGGGTCTGTGTGGGTGGGCTGCCCCACGTCCGCCGCACCTCTCTCTCCCTCTATGGTGCCACGCCTCTATTTGCTCCGCTCTTTCTCAGTCTGCGCACACGAGCGCCGGAATTTGTCATTTTATTGCTGTTCTCCCTCATTCCACCTCTCGTCTACTCCCCCCCCCCCCTCCTCCTTCACCCGGCGTTGCGTCACCTGCTATTTCGTGCACCTGGTCCAAGAGGGTCTTTATCATCTGACCTACCTCAAGTAGACCGACAAAAAATTAGACCGACCTATTTTTGACCGACCTTAAAAAATTTTTTTTTCTCTTCGTGGGGGAAAACGGCCAGTGTTTTTATTCTGTGTGATGCCGCCGCCCATCCTCAAATTAAGTTCATTTATTCTGACGCACTTTCCCCGCGGCATGCCGTCTGCCCTCATGTTGCCGTTCCACTCGGTCCCAGTCTCTGTTTCTCTCTCTCTCTCTCCCTCCCCCGCCCTTTGCACGTAGTTTATCTACTTTGCCAGTGCACTGCTCGCTCCGTACACAGCGGGCCGGCCGAGCAAACACACTGGTGGTACGCCTCGCCCCCCCCCCTTTCCCGCTCCAGGCGCCCTCCGGTATGTCGTTGTATTGACTGTTCGTATTCCCGGTCGTGCGGTCATAGCCTGCTTTAATGTATTCGCACACGCTCGCCCCCGCGGCTCTCTCTGTCTCTCTCGCACCCATAGGGCAGGGGATTGGCAAATCGGAGCACGAAAACGGACGAAAATGTGAGGCACCCGGCGGGACTCGAACCGCACCCCAACACCACCGACGCTTACTGAACGCGCGGCGAGACGCTGCTTGCGAGTCGCGAAAACGAAGCAAAAGCAGAGTAAGCTGACCGAAACAGGCAGGCGGCCCGCTCGGTGCACCGCCGCTCTGCGCATCCGTATTCCGTGCGGCGGGCGGCCGGCAGCGCGGCGGCACGGCGGATGGCAGCGGCACCGTGACCGGAATCGCCGTGCCGGGGCTGTTTAGCGACGCTGGGCGGCGCTGGGCGGCGCGCACGGACTCACGCAAAACGGCGCGGCGACCCTGGAGGACGACCCCGGCCAGCCGCGGTGACCATCAGGCCGCCCGCGGACGTGGAAGGGAACGGCAGCGCGTGTGCCGCGTTGCAGAGTGGAAATTGGTCAGACAGTTCGGCGGGAATAACACCCCCTGAGAACTGAACCACGCCACGTTTTATCGGTTTCCTTTCAACCAGCAATGACGCTGACGCACCAAGGGACGCGGGCCTTTTCCAACTGAATGATGGGACCGCTGTGACGTCATCGCGGCGGAGCGGGACGCAGCGTTGCTGCAGGCAGGCCGGCAGTCATTATTGTTTTCGAATACTCGACCGGTCCCCCCGGGCCGGGGCCCGGCCGGCGCGACGGGCCCCACTGGCCGGCAAAATGATTGCCATGGACGAGGACCCGTCGCCAGGTGGGCCGTAAAGACCGGGCCCACGACAGCAGTGACGCAGAGGCTGTCTCTCGCGAGGGAGATAGCATCGGCCGCAGCGTCATCCGGGAATGCCAAGCAGGCCGCGCAGGCCGGCCGCCTTGACGACGCACTGCTAGCTCTGTCTCGCGGGCACTCATCGGGGGTCGCCTGTGCTGGGTGCGAGAGAGACAGCGCGGCGAAAACGATTCTCGGGATGAAGGCGCCTCGGGCAGGCAGCCTTGAAGAGGGATGGCCGCGGATGGCTGGCCGCCTCATGAACGCGACGTGCGCGGCTTTACAACGCACCGGCCCTTCACTGTAGGCGTATGCCAGGAGGCAGCGTCGTGGCAAAGGGCACTTGGAGCGCGGGCAGCAGCACCCATCCCCACCCACGATGGACACACACACACACTGCCACACAGAGGGCCATACTGTTGTTGGCGGGCCAGCGCCGAACGCCGCCCCGGGGGATAATCAGTGTCGGATGAGCATAAACTCGGCGTGCATGGGCCGGCCGGGGATCGGATCAGGTGCTGCAGGCAGATCGGGCAGAGCAACACGACCCGTCGGAAGCAGCGCTCGCCAAAAAGGAAATGCCACTCAGCCCCCCCCCCCCTCCCGGTCGTTGTCATCCGGCCGCTCCTTTGTCGCCTTCCCCTCCAGTGGGCCGTCGGGAACGTCAAGCCCTCGCGTCCGTCGGCCGGCAGCCTGGCCACGGCCCATGGCGCGCGGCCCATGGCCCTCGGCCCATGGCCACGCCATGGCCACGCCATGGCCACGCCCCGCAGAGCCCTTCGCGAACAAGTGATCCTCCATGACGTCACGCCATGCGCGCGCCCACTCGGAAACAGTCGGTCGGAACACGACAAAGGACGATGTTTCCCCAGAGAAAGAAAATGTAATAAAAATAGAGCAAAGTTGAAAAAAAAAAAAGAAGATTAGTTGCACGGGAGTTTGAAACGGCCCCTCAGAGTAAGTCTGGTGGCGCAGTCAAACCGCACCTCGGCCCGCTGAGCGCCCCGCCCCGCACCACCCCGCCGTGTACCGCGTTAACGACTGTAAGCCATTCTCAGACTGCTGAGGAGTGGACCCGCATAATCTCTCGGCAACTTTATTCGGCGCATCGTCCTTTTCATCAGCTCCTCATTCAAGTCCTAATGCCTTGATGCCCCTCGGCCTGCTTCGGCCAGGCCGGGCGCATTGTTCGCGGCCCGCTTGTTGCCGCGGCAGGGCGTCTCTCTCGCACTCGCGGACGGAATGAGCCTGCTGCGCTGACGCCGCCGCTCTGGTTACTTAACAGTTGCCTCTCCGATTCGGCGGCCGAGCCGCGCCGTGCCGCCGGCCCGCTTTGTCCTCGGGAACAAGAAGCAAAAAGCGCGCCAGGTCCGGTCTGCTGATCCCCGTTTTGATTTCTTTTCCGGTCTCTCTGTCTTCTCTCTCTCTCTCTCTCTCTCTCTCTCTCTCTCTCTCTCTCTCTCTCTCTCTCTCTCTGTCTGTCTCTGTCTCTCTGTCTCTCTCTCTCTCTCTCTCTCTCTCTCTCTCTCTCTCTCTCTCTCTCTCTCTCTCTCTCTCGCTGCCTGCTTGTCTGTCCGCGCGATGACCCCTGTCAAGTCGAGGTCCCCCCCAGTCCCGCATGGCAGCGCGGCGCTGGGGCTGCCCACCCGCGACTCCACAGGCGTCCCTGTGGCTGAGTGAGAGAGCGCTCTCCTCGATGGCGAGACCGGCTGGCGGGGACGTGCAGCTGCTTCACGGCCTCGGCCGGCCTCGCCCACTCCACCATGAAATTGTTCGCCGCCGGCACGACAAAGTTTCACCTGGATTGGCTGCAGGAAGGGTTCGCACACCTGACCCGGTGGGGCCTTGGGGCGCCCCACATGGGGCCTCGCTAGTCTGCGGCGGCGTGTTGTGACGGAGGCCCCCGCAGCCCCCTGGCGGCGTGGGGCTGTTGCCTACAGGAGATTCTCGCCCCATCCGACAGGGAGCGCCACTTGTCCGGAGAGCCCCCCGCGGATGATCGTAAACCCAGGGGGCAAACACCGCCTTGGAGAGCAAATCCCTGTTCCAGTGGACTGTGCACGCATCCTCTTCAGGTTGTCGTTGAGCCGCCTCGAACACGTCTGACATCCACGTGGCCGCCACGGCCTCGCCCGGCTGCCCTTTGTGCGCCGTGGACGTGAGCAGCGGTCCCATTCACTGAGACATTCAAAGAAGTGCCCCTGGCCGCGGCCGGGCCTTCGTTACGGCTCCTGCAGGCCAACGTCTCTCTCGCACCGCGGCTAACCGCGGCATGCCCAGCGATAGTGAGAGAGGGACCGCGCGGCGATAAGGACTCTCGGAATCAGTCTGCAGATTGTCCTCCAGCGCCGTGGCGGCAGTGGCGGGCCCGGGCCGGCTTTCAGGGCGATTCTGAACCTCGCTATTGCTCTCCCTCTCTCTAGCACTCACGAGGCGCCTCGCACTCATGGGCCGTTCCGAATGGGTGCGAGAGAGGCGGATCGGCGTAGCGGGGAGAGAACTCGCGTGACTTTCGACGGTGTTAGCTTTATCGCCTTGAGGCATGAAGGAGAAAGCAGCGCGACAAGACAACAAGCACACACTCACGCGAATGTTCGTGGCCAAGTGTTCGTATTTTTTAATTTAAAAAATATCAAAGGCAAATAAAAACAAAAAAATACCAACCACAAGGTGGATTTGAACCTACGTGCCCGTGCTTTGCAGTCTGGCACGTTACCATCTACTCCACCAGAGTATCGCCTATTACGACGGCCACAAAAGTTGGTATGATGGCGGGAAAGCTGTAAAGCGTAACGACTCCGAAAGATCGCGTCAAGGCTGGCGAGAGAGCGGGGAGGGGGCTAGACGTCTTGTTTCACACATTCTCGGTAACAAAACGATCAAAAAGGATCCAAAGCAAGATTTCAAGTATTTTGATGCAAACTTCAGAGCAGCCCTGAGTCGCTGCGATTTGCGCCGCGGTCCGATTTATACCGCGTCAGTCTGGTGGGAAGCGGCGCCAAGGAGATTGAGAGAAACAGGTTCCAAGTCCTCGTCTTTCTCTTCCCTCTTATTTCTCCTTTCCGTATCGACTGGAATCCCCCAGGGGGCGCGTTGTTTCTTTCCGTGCATTAAATCTGTTTTCAAACCATTTATTCCACCTGACGCGGCGGTGTCTTATGCAAATCCCGGAGCGCACCGCGCTGACGTTTCTTTTTCGCGAGACGCGCGCGGCGCGCAAACAACGGAAAGAACTCTCAACTTATTAATTTGGCAAAGTTGGTCGTTGTGTCGGCTCGCCGCCGGCCGCCGGCTATGGAGATGATGTCTCCCTGGCCCGGTCGCCCGCCAGACCGCCGATGAATCTGGATCAGTAAATAAAATTCGCGAATTTTAAAAGCCATGCCACCGACCGATCCGCGATCGGAAAACCAGCCACATGTCGGCATTCCCATTGGTGGGGATCGCGGGATGAACCTTTTTCTGTGCGCACAAAAATGTGCAGGCGCAACGACGCACGGCGACGCACAGAGAGGCGACAGGAGTGTCCTTCGATTCGTCAGCAAAGTGGATTCCGCGCTGCTGGATATGTATGAAGCAGGCCCGCCCCGCGCTGACGTCACTCTGCCTCTCTCGCACTCCAGCGGTGCCCCGTAGGGGTGCGAGAGAGACAGAGCGAATGCGCCCACGGCAGCCTACAGCCTGCGCAGCGCGACAAGTCCCTCTGCTTTGAGCGCCGCGTCCTCGCGATGTCCGCCAACAGGTGGGCCGTCAGCGGCAGCCCCGCCCCGCCCCGCCCCGCCTAGAGAACCGACCCATTTGAACACCGCTGGTAACGAACACGACGCAGTTGGGTTGAATATATTGTGTGCGAGTGAGAAGGAACTGGGGTGGCAGATCTAGGGGGCGGGGCGAAGCGCGGTGCCGCGGGGCCGCCGGAGGGGGCAGGCCGGCTATTATATGAAATGATAGAGCCGTTAAGCGTCGGGGCACTTTGCACACTTCGACAGTATGGCGCGGGGCGGGGCGGGGGGGCGGGGCGGGGCGGGGCGGGGCGGGTCGCCCCCGAGTCCATGGGGGCGTAATGCCCGGCAATCCGCAGGCGCGGGCCGTGCATCACCGAGAAGGCCGTCGAGTGCCTCGCGCAGGACACGCCCCGCCGTGTCCGAGACTTGCAGCTAACCGAGAATGATAGAAGGGACGAGGACACGCCACGCGCCACCGCGGTGCGCTCTCTCTCTCTCTCTCTCTCTCTCTCTCTCTCTCTCTCTCTCCTTCTTTCTCTCTCTCTCTCTCTCTCTCTCTCTCTCTCTCTCTCTCTCTCTCTCTCTCTCTCTCTCTCTCTCTCTCTCTCTCGCCGACAAGCCACAGGCCGCGGCGTAGAGCGGAAGGGAGCGACTCGGCACACAGCGCGGCCCGCAACCGCACCGCTAACTCTGGCCCAGATGTGCACGCGCCGTGCGCGCGTGTGTGTGTGTGTGTGTGTGTGTGTGTGTGTGTTTTTGTGTGCGGGCGCGCGCCTGCATTGCTGAGCCACGATCGCCGCGCCGAGAGGGAAACAACTCAAAATTTTTGTGTACGTTTTAGAAAATTTCATTAATTTTTTTTATTTTTTTTTTGAAATTTTTGGTGTTTGGGAACGGTGTTCCCGGGCGCTGGCGATAGTGCTTAACTGAAAATAAATTTAAAAAAAATGGAACTCTACACCCCCTCCCCAGTCTTAATGGGGAGGCCTCCTGCTTTACTTCGGTGTTCGGGATGGGAACCGGTGCTATCAGGTAACTGGGGTTAATCCGATCCAGCGACTTCGATATCGTACGCCGGGGGACCCAGTAGGACCCGAGCCGCCGACACGGTCCAACATGGGCAGAGTAGAGTAAGGCAGAGACGATAGAGAGACAGAGAAAGAAAGAAAGAGAGAGAGAGAGAGAGAGTAGTTTTGGGAGCTTTTGTTTGCGCAGGCTGGTCGGTACCCAAATGGTACACCCGCTGTCCGGCGCTCCCAGACCCGAACATGCAGTCAGTGGGCCAGCTTCAAAGGACTTATCAACTCCATCCGACGAATCGGAATGGACCCACTCGCGACCAATTTCGAGTGGCTGGCTCGATCGGGGATCGAACCAGTGCCGAGGCCAATCCGCCGAAGCGGACTGCTTTTTAGACACCCGGGTGTAATGGCCTGGATTGAGCCTAGACCACTACACCACCCTGACTTGCACGTCTGCCGAGTGTTGGACGACGGGTTTGAGTCGCAGTGGGAAGAAACCAGTCGAAAAATGAAAGGAGTTGTTGGGATTCGTTCCCCGGACCCTACGGTCGGGGTCGGACGCCTTAACGCCCTCAGCCACCACGGCTCATGTCTGGAGCCGATTGAAGCGGGCTCTTGACGTGACAATGGGCAGCGGTCAGATAAAAAAGTTGCGAAGTAATAAGATTTGATCCGCCGATCCTCGTACCGGGTAACCGACGCATCGACACCTCCAGCCACCACGGCAGATGGTAGTCACAGCGCATTGCTGCGGCTTTGAAGCACACTGGGGAGGGAAGTGAAAAATAATAAATGTTGGGTCGGTCCTGGAAAGACAATTTCGTGTTTTATCACAGTAAGTCTTCAAAATTTATCAAATTTTCAATAAAAAAATTTAAAATTTTCGAATTTTTTTGAAATTTAATTTTTGGTGTACATGCTTTTGGCCAGTTGTTTCCCCCTCGCGCCGCGCCGTTCGGCAGCAACGCCACAGTAAAGGCACTGCGCATTGTGAGCAGGCGAACGCCTCACAGAAGGGGCGGGTGCGCGCGCGTGTGGTGGGGGGGCGTTTCGACTCCCTCGAAGGGCAAGGGTAGTCGCTGCTAGACCGAGAGTCTCTCTCGCACTCCATGCGGCGACCCGCTCAGGTGCGAGAGAGACAGGCCGAATCAGTCTGCCGGCAGGCAAGGGCCCTTGTGCTGCCGTGCACTGTTGCTTTTTTCGATCTCGTTGAGAAATCGGCTGTCGAAAGACGATGGCGGCCATCGCCTGGCCGGTGTAGCGGCCGGTGTGCTGGCAGGCCATGGCAGGGCAGCCATCGCTCACGCATTGACGCCGTGTGGGTCCATCAAACTCGGACGAAAGGGCCGGCCGGCCGCGCGCCAAGTTCAGCCGTTAGGGTGGCATTCAGAGTGACGGCCGTGCGCTGGCCCACTGTGCGACTGCGTGTGCCCTGCACTGGGCAGCCGCTCCGCGGTCCGGCCGTCTTCCTCGTCCTCGACGTCCTCGACGTCCTGGGTGGCACCGCGATGAAGAAATGGCTGAGGCAGCGCCTCATTTCGCTCGGCGGAGAGAAGGGCGTGAGCGGGAGCGGGGATTCGAACCGACGCCCCCAGCCGTGAGAACAACCACCGTGGCACTGTATACGCCGCCGCGACCAGCGTGTCATGATACTGGGAGAAAGAGGACAGATTTTTTTTTTTCCGTGGACGCCGGCCATGGATTGGTGTTCGATAAAGCGCTGTGTATGTGTCGAGATTAAACGTCGTGAACGGGACCATGCTGGGGATGATGATGATGATGACCAAGATGATGACCAGGATGATGACGAAGGAAAAGCTGGAAATGGAATCAAGATTGAGTCAGCAACGCTGTGCGTGTAGTTCCCGCCCCCGCCTAGGGCTCTACCCCAACGGGGCCCCCCGAGAGCCCCCTCCCCCCCCCCTTCCCCTGCCGCCGCGGCCGACGCCAGTGATTCGCGGCTGCGAACGTGCAGACAGCCTCGCCCAGTGATGCCGACGGCTGCGGCATGGAAATCCACCTCATTATTGCTAAACTGGCGGATTTTATTGTCCCTCCGCTGGGAAGGCGGGGCGGGGTGGGGCGGGGCGGCGGCCGCGGGGGATTTGGAGCGCTGGCTTACTCGCAGCAGCGCCGCAGTGACGATCCACGCTTCTCCTCCTCTCGTCACATTTTTCTGTCCCAGAGGTGTCTGGCCTGCACCGCGAGATAGGACCTCCCCGACGATTTCGGACCCCCCACAGGGGCGTGGGGGCCACCCACCGGCGGCCCAGCGCAGCCCAGCGCGCTCGCGGGGTCGCTTAGGCCTCAGCTGTGCCCGGCGGGAATACGTCCCGCAGCCGTCTCCCTCGCACACACGGGGCGTTGGGTGCGAGAGAGACAGAGCGTGGCTAATGAGGGACAAGGTCCCCTGGTCCGGCCGGCCTGCCACGGCCTGCCCCGGCCTTCACAGTGTAGATGGGCCGACGCGTCGCGGACGACGCCAAATCGAGTTACCGAAACACATTCGGCGATTCGCGCGTCTAATCCCAATCCACCCAGCGAGGCTGGACCCTCGGCCCAGGCGGCGAGGCCAGGCAGGTCAGCCGCATGTTGATCGTGGGACGTATACACAGCGGCACGCTGGAGCCGAAGAGTGGCATCGCCTATCTCTCTCTCTCTCTCTCTCTCTCTCTCTCTCTCTCTCTCTCTCTCTCTCTCTCTCTCTCTCTCTCTCTCTCTCTCTCTCTCTCTCTCTCTCTCTCTCTCTCTCTCTCTCTCTCTCTCTCCCTCCCTCTCTCTCTCTCTCACGGGGCGTGCCGTCGCAGTGCGAGAGAGACAGAGTGAGGAGCAGCAGACTCGCTAGAAACGAAACTCGGTACGCGCGTTCTTTAGGGAATGTTTCCTCGCAGCAACTCCTCATCGTGATCTGGCACGTTATTCCGGGAATAATCCCCGGGCCGCGGCCGGGAGGGCCGCCCGCAGCCGCCCGCCGCGGACAACTTTGCGCCGTAATTGCTGTTCGTCGTCGTCCCCCACCTCCATGCTCTACTTCTTTGCCTCAGTGCCGCGCGGTGTCGCCAGAGAAAACCATTTCGTAAACCTGGTGTGTCCCACCCCGTTCGGGATGGAGGTTCGCGTCCCAGCAGGGGTCCTGGAGGTCGCCAGGCCGCTCCAGATACCGAAACGGCACGCGCGCATCAGGCGGAGACCGCCTCCTCGCAATTTCCGCAATCATCTCGCAAAGCAGGAAGCTAAATCTTTTTTTTTATCTCTCTCTTTCCTGTTGCTTGATGTGAATTTTTGCCGTAGGTTGCAGGAGGACATTTCCAGGGCGGTCTCAGAAAAAAAATGAAACAAAAAAGTGTAGCGGCGTTGTTTTTTTTTACGCCGTAGGGAGTTTCTCCCGGGCCAGGGCGGGCCGGGGTCGGTCCGCCTCCCCGCCTGTCGATGGCTACAAGTTTGCCAACAGGCCCCCTAGGCGGAGCAGGCTGCCGAATAATTAAGGGTGACACTCCCGAGGTGGAGGAGGCTCGCCCCGTGCGATGCACCGCCGTGGAGGTAACAGCGACCCGTGCATTTTTCATACCGGCGAGCTGTTTTCTCCGTGCCTCTCTTTTCATGCTCTCCGCAGGCCGCTCAGCGGGAATAAATCCAATCATCCTTTGCCATGCGAGCCGCATTTGTTTTATGACGGATTAGCTGGCAAAATAATAAAACCGCGATCATCAACTCCGACCGCGGGGGGATTACATCGTCACCATGTCGGGCGGAAAGCAGGGATGAGGCAGAGTGGACTCAGAGTACCGGAGTTGTGGTTTTCGTTTACCTTGGAGTTTGCGGTTCTGTTGCAGCGACATGCAGACCTACACAGTGCTCCTGGCCGCCGTGCTGGCAGCGGCCGCCTTCGTGACCGCGGTGCGAGCGGCGCCCATGGGCGGGTGAGTACACACTTCAAATGTTTCTCTCCTAAAACCGAAGGGAAATGCACATTTGCCTGGTATTTTAGAGAGTGCGGCACGGAGCCCGGCTTGGCTAGGGCTGTGCGCCGGGCTCCAGGTGTAATTAATCGTGCCAATCAGGCCCAGTTCAAGGTCAAGTTCAAGGCGATCCTGGAGACAAATTAAGGGCGGTCCTTCCGCGCTGCCCCTGTGATTCCAGTGTTCTGTCGCTGCGTCTCTCTCGAGAACGGCGGTATAATAGTGTAGAGGACGCCGCTCTAAATTGGAGGGATCATGCCGATGGTTTAAATTATCAATCCGCCTATTATTAGGCAAGCAGCTTTGGCTCTGGCTGTGCAACGCCCCCAGGGTCCCCAGGCCAGGATGGACCGGGACTGGCCGAGACGACCTGAGCAGCATCACAACAACCAGGTCACGCTCGGCAGCTTGGACTCAAGGCAAAACCCCCAATCAAAATGCAAAAATAATAGTTAAATGAGTAAAACGGATATGATTCTAATGCCATTCGAAACCGGCGTCCGGCCTCTGACGTCAGCCTGCCGAGCGCGCCGGACCCCGTCACCCCTCGGCGCGGCTCCACGGCATCACTAATTTATACTACAACACACTTAGCCTGTCGGAAAGTGGGGCCACCGAGGGGTGAGCGCACCGCAAGGCTCTCTCTCTCTCTCTCTCTCTCTCTCTCTCTCTCTCTCTCTCTCTCTCTCTCTCTCTCTCTCTCTCTCTCTCTCTCTCTCTCTCTCTCTCTCTCTCTCTCTCTCTCTCTCTCTCTCTCTCTCTCTCTCTCTCTCTCTCTCTCTCTCTCTCTCTCTCTCACACACACACACACACACACACACACACACACACACACACACACACACACATACACACCGCCCCCCGCCGCGCCGCCAAAGTGTTGCAGGAAAATGCACTGCAAAAGGCCTGTCGCCCATCACGCGTGGAGCGGCAACCACGACGACGCCCTGAGTGACGTCATTACCGCCGGCCACCCTAGCCTGCCTGCCTGCCTGGCTGTCCGCGTGTCGTCCGCCCCCGACTGCCTGTCCGTCAACGGGTTTGTCACGCTCCCCACAGTGTCCCTGGGGATTGATTCTAGACCCCACTCAAGTCCAGGATCTCTGCTCTGATGAAAGGCTCTGATTCGAGTTTATGCACGGCGGGCCCGGTCGGGCCGGTCGGGCCGCGCGGCGTGGAGGCATCGGGGCGCCGTGCTGCACCGTTACGATCTGCGCGGCGGGGAAATGGAAATAGAGGCGCCATATGAAGGCTGGAGCCCAGAGGCCACCACACAGCTCATTGCGCGACCCCCTCGCCCCGCTCCGAGCCCCGCGCGCGCCCAGCCTCACGCCCGCTATGCCCGCTATCGCCCGCGACGCAATTTAATTTTATTCTCCCGCCTATAGCCCCGCGTATAATGGCGGCGGGAAGAAAGAAAGAATGTTGACAATGGGCGGATGGCCGCAGCGTTGGGCCAGCGGCCTGGCATGGCGGCGGCTTGCGGCGGGCAGTGGCACGCTGCCGCCCTCCAGACTCGTGGCGTCACTGCAGTGCACTGCAGCGCCACTGCCGCACGCCGCCCTCGCACCACCCCCTGACTCATCTAACGACCCTGAGACCCTCAAGTGGTGACCCCGGCTGCGAAAGCAATCTTGGGCGCACCGCGTGGTGAAGACCGCGGCCGCCCATGCCCGCCTGTGATCACGCAGCATAAGCGGCTCAGGCCGCAGAGTGTGTGAACGAGATGATGGTCTCGGCGCGGCGCGGCGCGGTGTTCCGCCTCGCCAGGTCCCTGCGACGCAAGCCACGCGTTCTTGCTTGTGTGATTACGGCCACAAACTCAATCAGACCTAATCCGAGGGTAGTAGCTGGGATAGAATGGAGTGGATGACGCAGGGCGCTCCGCTCTGGGTGCCCCCCCCCCCCTCAGGGCTCACCTCCAGGGTGTCCGATGTGTCCTGGTCGCCCGGCTCAGTAGGGACCAGGGAGGGCTGGAAGGGCCAGAAGAATGCACAAACTGAGTCCCCTCCCGTCGGTTTATTCCAAGGCGTATAAGTAGATTTAAAGATTATGGCCTTTCACTCTTCCATGTGGTGGGTTAGGCAGGGAGGGGCACGGGTTGGTGGCGAGGCGGCCTGTCGAAACAAAAACTGGCATTCTAAGGCTTTCCATTGTGAAGGCAACACAATGATGGATCGCTCGCTCCCTCTCGCTCGCTCTCTTTCATTCTCGGCGATTTCTTTTTCTAGTTTTCCATTTTCGTCATTGTTCTGTTTTCTGTTGTTGTTGTACCCGAAATGGGCTGTTCTTGAAAGGTCTTATAAACGTTCAATGCAGGCTGAATATATTTTTAATGTTGTCCTTGCCATACTTTCTGCAGTGGTGCCTCCACATTTATTTTTCCTTGTCTGCAGTCCTTTGCGTTGTTCGAGGGGTCAAGCGTGCATTTGTTGTTCTGTGCTGCCGCTTTATGGCCTTCTGCTGGCGTGTGGGGGCGGGGCGGGGCGGGGCGGGGCGGGGCGGGGCGGGGCGGGGCAAAGGCAGATTGAAACGGACTGGGCGATCGGCAAATGGAGATGCACCGACATACTCACGCCTCGCCCGCTGCCACCCCAACATATTTCACGACTTCAGTTATTTCATTTTGTTATGTTAATGCTGTTTAGTTGTTTTTGTCTCGTTGTTGTTTGTGAAACCCGTCTCGCACACAACCACAGCACGCGCCCGAGTCCGCGGGTGTTTCGAGTGGCTGCACAGCGTCCGGCCGAACGACCGAACGACATGGCGAGGGGCGAGGGCTCGGATGGCTCCACTCGGCAGGGAATAATTCACCAGGGTGGCAAACACGACAAAGGGAATGCGTAAGACTCTCTGTCTCTCCCATCCCTCCCTTCTCTCTCTCTCTCTCTCCGTCCTGGGCCGTCCCGCTATACGGCCGCTGGGCCTGTGGGACTCGGCGGTGCTGTGGAAGACGCCGGGACGATGGCCTTCCACCTCCACTGCAAAAGACTAATTTGCATTCGTCGTCGGGGGAGGAAACTGACGTGAATCTCCGCCACGACCGCCACACGGGTGCTTCGCGGTGCTTCGCGGCTCTGCGACGCCCCGTGAGTGCGACAGAGACAGAGCGACTGTTCGGGATCAGTCTGCAGGAAGCGGGAGGCGCGCGGCGGGTGCCATTTGTTGCTCGCCAATCTGCGAGTCCGCGAGGCGGGCCAGCTGCCAGCTCCGCGAGGTTCGTCTCGAACGAATCCGGCGAGTGGATGGTGGGAGGAGGGGTGGGGGGTGGCCGCCCCTGACGTGTGAGAACGAGATGAAGCGGGTAGCGTGCCGCTGTCGGTCTTTGGCGGACCGAGCATCGCCCGGCCCGGAGTTTCTACAACCCCCTCCCCCCTCCCCGACCGGCGCCGTGCGAGTTGAGTGTTCCGCTTATCGTCGACACGGCACTGCGCGGTGGGGAGCAGACGAGCAGGAGAGAGCGAGAGAGGGGGGGAGAGAGAGAGAGAGAGAGAGAGAGAGAGAGAGAGAGAGAGAGAGAGAAAAAGCCCTGCCGGGATTCGAACCCACCACCCCTCCCTCGGGCCGCCCTGCTGCGTGTTGCCGCGACCACAGGATGGGCCCTTAATGGCTACTTTACGGCGCCCAGCCTCAGAGTCGTTCTCTCGCTCGCTCTGTCTCTCTCGCACTCACTGGGCGTTCCGTGGGGGTGCGAGAGAGACAGAGGCATCGGTCTGCCGGCCTCGGTCACTCACTCATCTCGGGACTCCTTTCAGCTTTCGACTAAACGGCGAGACGCGACGCCACGCGAGAGCAGGATTTCAGTGGTCCTGCTGCATCACCTCTAAGACTCCGCTCAAACTTCCCGGGTGTTTTTTTTTTTTTTTTTTAAATTTAATTTTATTATTACTGTTGTTGTGGCTTTCCCTCCTCCGACTCGGCGTGATCGACCTCTAAGCTGCAGCTGCAGCGCGTTGATTCTGCGAGACGAGGCCGCCGCTGCTCGCGACGAGTCTCAGTCATTGAGTAGTCAGTGAGACGCGGCCCGCGTGCAGAGGGACTCATTTATCACGAGGAATTGCATCGTGACTGCCGCCTGGCGCGCCTGGCACTGGGGGACGCCGGACGCGCAACAGGACGCCGCGGCCCCAGCGATTCCGCGCCCCTGCGACGACGGAGGGAGAGACGGGGAGCGGCTCTTCAGAGTCAGAGAGGGAAACAAATGCCACCCAGGGGTCGCGCGGAAAACAACGGCATAAATATTTGCCGTGTCGCTGTAATCGAACGGGGTGGCGGAGGGCGAGGTGCGGCCAACATGTTTCGTCCTTCCTTCTTTTATTTCTTCATTTTAATAACAGCTCCCCTGCCTTCTCCGCAGGGAACCCGTGTACAACTACGCGCGGCCGGGGGAGATCGACGCCGAGGACCTCGTCGAGCTGCTCAAGAGGATAGCGGAGCTGCGGCGGGCGGAGCAGGGCGTGCCGCAGGAGGCGTAAGTACACTGCCGAAAGGGGAAAAAAAAGAAAACAGACAAAAAAAAAAAAAAAAAAAAAAAAAAAAAAAAACGAGCCAAAACATGGCGCGAGCCTTGAAACTCGATGCCTGTCAGGCTCGCTCCCGAAGCAGCAGCCCCCTCAAATCCACGAGTTTCTTTCCGTTTCCCGGCGGACTTTTCCTGCGTGATGCGAAACTGTCGTCGTGAGCTGGCACCGGGCGGCAACAAAACTCCACAAAACAGCGATAACAAGGACACAAAAAAATTTATCAGTGAGAATAGGCGTCCCCGTTCCCCTGCAGCAACCGAACACCCTCAGGGGCCATGACACCCTGACGTGCCCCCTGCGCACGCCACTGATTTTTGTTGATTGCGTGTTTTGGCACAAATGTCAAATGTGACAATCTGTGGTGCAACCGGGTGCAACAGGGTGAAAACTAAAACTAAATTTAAAAATGGAACTCTACACCCCCTCCCCAGTCTGAGTGGGGAGGCCTCCTGCTTTACTTCGGTGTTCGGGATGGGAACCGGTGCTATCAGGTAACTGGGGTTAATCCGATCCAGCGACTTCGATATCGTACGCCGGGGGACCCAGTAGGACCCGAGCCGCCGACACGGCCCAACATGGGCAGAGTAGAGTAAGGCAGAGACGATAGAGAGATAGAGAAAGAAAGAAAGAGAGAGAGTAGTTTTGGGAGCTTTTGTTTGCGCAGGCTGGTCGGTACCCAAATGGTACACCCGCTGTCCGGCGCTCCCAGACCCGAACATGCAGTCAGTGGGCCAGCTTCAAAGGACTTATCAACTCCATCCGACGAATCAGAATGGACCCACTCGCGACCAATCTCGAGTGGCTGGCTCGATCGGGGATCGAACCAGTGCCGAGGCCAATCCGCCGAAGCGGACTGCTCTTTAGACACCCGGGTGTAATGGCCTGGATTGAGCCTAGACCACTACACCACCCTGACTTGCACGTCAGCCGAGTGTTGGAAGACGGGTTTGAGTCGCAGTGGGAGGAAGCCAGTCGAAAAATGAAAGGCATTAATGTGATTCGATCCCCGAACCTTTCCGTCGGGGTCAGACGCTTCAACGCCCTCAGCCACCACGGCTCATGTCTGGTGCCGATTGAAGCGGGCTCTTGACGTGACAATGAGCAGCGGTCAGAGAAAAAAGGTGTGAAGTAATAAGATTTGAACCGCCGATCGACGCACCGGGTAACCGACGCATCGACACCTCCAGCCATCACGGCAGATGGTAGTCACAGCACATTGCTGTGGCTTTGAAGCACACTGGGGAGGGCAGTGAAAAATAATAAATGTTGGAAGTTGAAATCCACCAAAACAAATATTTAATATTTATTCGGTCTATTCTCCAAAACACTTGATTTCGTTTGTCCGACGACGAAATGACCGAATAATTTTTCGGACGAATTATCTTCGGTCAAACGACTGTAACTCGTCATTGGCATTCCCTTTACATTGCGCTCTGATTCCGTCCTTCTTTCCTTCACACCTGTTGCCACAGCTGGCGTGCCGCAATGACGGCTGGTGCCATCCGGCCGCGTCACGCGCCGTCACCAAATTACCCGGTCCGTCTGTCTATCTGTCTGTCTGTCTGCCCACGCGGGGGCCCCGTCTGACGAGCGGAGACGCCAACCGATGTTGACACTTGAAATTAATTGCGTTGCCATTGATTTACAGCCCTCCGCATAATTCGGTTGACGTATGTGCACGACGGCCCGATTTGCATGTGGCACACCGCGCTGTCTCTCTCCGTCCCTCTCGCGTCAGTGGAGTGCTTCATTTGCGTGATTGGCCGGCTCGCCTGGCCGGGCTCACCTGTTACAGCCATTCCGCGCCGCCAATGCGCCGCCAGGGCCGGGATCCCCACATTCAGGCCATGTTATCGCCTCGGCCGTGCCGGCGATGCCGGAACGCCGGAACAGGGCAGGCGGCTCGCCCGGACACGCGCAGCTCAATCCGAGCGTCGCTCTCACACTCATGGGGCGTCACCGCGTGAAGGTGCGAGAGAGACAAAGAGGCGGGTCTGCTGGCCTGGCGTGGCGTGGCCGGTCGAGCGCCTGTGGAGTCGCGGGTAGGGAAACCGGTCGACACCGGCGTTGCCTTGTTGCCTAGCCGGGGCTTCGCGGGCGCTCTGCCGCGACGGCACAGTGGGCCAGAAGACCGGCGCAGACAGCCGCGTCCCGGCCGACCGGGCGGCCGCACCGCAGACTGAGCGGCCGCGCGGAGCTGCGTGGTGCACCTCAATCCCGTATGCGCATTTCAAGCAGCTGTCCGGTTCGGCGGGGACCCGCTGCCCCCCGCTGGCCCGTGCTGAGTGCTGCCCCCGCGGGGGCCGCGGCCCCGGTCGGCTCTCCGCCCCCTGCCGCCCCCAAAGACGACCGTTCTGCCGGCCATCCGCCAGCGGGCTGACTCACAACGGCGTCGCCCTGTCTCTCTCGCGCCCCAGTGGCGCCCCGTGCGAGAGAGACAGGGCGACGAAGCGTTGCCGAGCCCCCTCGGGGCGCCTCGGGGCCTCCGGCTGCATGGCCCTGGTTCGTGTTAATTTGATTCCACAACAGGATGCGGAGCGAGGTCCGTGCTGCCAGCGGCCCGAATGAGCGTAGTTAAGCGCAGTGAAGCCCGAACAGTAGCCGGGTCAGGGGCCGAGCTGACAACGTGCTTCGCCCGTGCCACACACGCGCGTGCGCGCACACGGCCTACTCGAATGTAGCCGGGATGCTGGCGCAGTGCTGCGCCGCTCATCAGCAGTCACCTGCCCTCCGCGTTCCAGTGCCGCCCTGCGACCCGCATAATCCTGACAGTGTCGCAGGGTCGAGTGTAACTGTGTTAGTACAGCGGGGCGCTGCGGTCAGTGAGGTCGGCTCCGTTCGGACCGCTTTGGCGCCGAGGACGACAATGAAGTCTCAGGGGGGGAAAAAATGAGTCCAACATGTGGTGTTTCGAACCCGGGTCTCTGGTGTAGTAACCTACGCTGATACCGACTCGGCCACACTACGGGCATCCCGCGCATTGGTTCCCGGGGCGAACTCGCTTCGGGCTTCCTCGGCGTGAAAGAAAGGGCGTTTATGGTTAATGTGATTTTATGACACACGGCAGGCGGGGCGGGGCGGGGCGCTCCAGCTGCTTCAGCGACCCGGAGAGGGCGTCCCGCCTAATTGAGACATACTTGAAAACTTGGCCGAGCTGCGCGTTATTGCCGTGTAAAGTGACGGCGAATCCACGAGCGGGGAAGGGAGGGGGATGGACGCGGGGAGGGGGCGGTCGGTTTAAATCCTTGGGAAGGAGGCAATTTTCTTTTCCTCTTCTCCTCGCCGCGACGGACGATGGACGACGGCGGCAAGGCCTCGCCATTGTCGTCACACTCCCCGGTGCCGTCACGCGCGTCGTCACGCACGTCGCGCTGACAGCGCCATCCCGATGACGGGACGCCTCACCGCGGACGCAGCGGAGTGCCGCCGCCGTTGCCACTGAGCCCATTTTGATCCGCGGGCAAAGATTTCCAGGGTTTCCATCCAGGTCCACTGCACGAGCAACCCGCCCTGCACCCATCCCTCCAGCCTGGCGACCCGCTCTGTCCACAATCATTACCGCTTCAGCCTGACGTGTGTACTGTCAAAATCAACCCCCACCCCTCCTACTTTCCTTGTCGCTGCTTCTTCTCCGCATTCCGGCTCCCCCTCCCCCCCCCCTGCCCCGATTAGCATGTCGACACGACCGCAGAGCGCAAGCAAGCAAAGCATTGAAACGCACATAGAAGCTCCGGTGCTGCTGTTGCTGGTGGCGGCGGTGGTGTGCCCCGGGGCTGGGGGAGGAGGGGAGGTTGTTAGGTTTGGGCTGGGCTGCACTGCAGTCTGCAATGCACATCGTTAAGGGGATCGAACGCCGCCGCTGCCACCGCCTTTGTTTTTTGTCCGTTTGTTGATTTTTTCCCGTTTTTTTTTTAAAAAAATTTTTTTATGTTCTTTTCACTTTAGCGTGACACATTTATGTGTGGGCGTGCATGTCGTCGGTGGCGCGCTGGCAGCTGAGCCGCTATCTCTGGCCGCCCAGCCCGGCAAGGCCGGCGGGGCCCCAGACGGCGCAGCGTGGCCCCTCCGAGGGCCCCTCCCGGTGACACGCACGCCGTGAACGCGAGCAATGAGAATTATGGGGCGCCGTTCGAGCGGGCAGCTTCCTGCCTGCCCGCCTGCCTGCCCGGTGTTGATGGCGGGGATCGGGTTCGAGTACCGGCCACGACCGGCCGCATTTTCCGAAAGGGAAGCCCTTGGGTTGACGTCGTCGGCGTGGTGACCTTCACGCCGCTGTGAGGGCGGCCCAACTGCGTGCGCCCGCCTGTGCATAAGCCAAATTGGAGCAGCCGCAGGACCCGCCGCCCTGGTCGCACCCTGGTCGCCGGCCCGCCGCACGGGTGGGTGGAGCAGCACGCGCTGGTGACCGCGAAGGCCGCCCCGCCCGCCCCGCCCCGCCCCGCCCCGCCCCGCCCCGCCCCGCCCGCCCGGGGCCGGCCAACACATGGATGCGTCCCAAGGAGCCCCGCCCCGCCCCGCCCAGGTTCAAGCTCGGTACTCCGTGGAGGCGCGGACGCTCCCATGGAGTAGGGTCAACTCAACGTGCTAAATGGCTTCATTTTGTCTTCCCACGCCGACGAGAAATTAATCTAGATGACGCAAAAAAAGGGGGGGGGGACGGCGCTGTATCGCCCCCTCTACCCTCCCGCCCCTCCGCTGGTGGGTTATGTCCTAATCAAGCAGCAGCGCTGGCGAGGAAATTATTCCGACTGCCCTTTTTATTTCATTTCTACTCAAAAATTCATGACGCAATTCGGGGTCGCTGCGTCGCTGCTGCAGCGCGTGCTGCAGCATTTTGCAGGGCCGCACGGAGGACCGTCGGATGGCTCGAAAGGGTGAGAGGCACGCGTTCCAGGAGGCCGGGGCGCGTGTTCGACTCCCGCCGACGCCCACCTTTTTTTCCCCTCTTCCGGTCCGGCCTTGGCCTTGGCAGCTCCGCCACGCCCTGCACGGCCCGGCAGGACAAGTGTAAGGTAATTGCAGAGTGAATTAAAACGAGCCCCCTCGGACTGGTGCGCGGGGACAGAAGGAGAGACAAGGGAGAGACAAGGAGGCACGAGCAGGAGAGTTGCATCTCGCAAGGAGCCTGACTGGAAGTATAGCTGGAAGCATGGCTGTACAGTGGAGTGTGCAGTTGCACGGTGAGCGGGCTGCAATCCACCGGGCCGTGACACGTGCCGGGACACGTGCCGTGACGCGGCGGGTGTTGCGCAGCGCCGTTCGAGCGCGCTGACATGACGTGGGGTGAGAGCAGGTGAGAGCGACAATCGGACAACGGCAGCGGCCCGCCGACAGTGCCGGCACTGCTGGCACTGCTGGCACGGAACAGAGTATGTAGATTGGCCCGTCCGCGTCACGCGTGTCACGCCGCCTCCGAGGAAACTGCTGCGTTGGACGGCAGAGCCGGATCCAGAGGCGATCTTTAGGGGGGAGGTGCAGAATAGCTCTCTTTGGCTACTGACAGGGGCAACATATGGCTTTTCGCCTACCTTTCAGGCGATAATCAAGGTGCAACCCTCCCCCCCCCCCCTGGGGGAGTGAGTGGCCTTACCAACTTGTCGGCCGGCAGGGACGGCAGCGCCAATGGCGGCGCCAGGACCCTCTCCGCCGCGGTGGAGTGCCCAAACAATGCTCCACCTGTCGCCCCCTTCTCAACTCTCCAGACAAATTGGTTTAGCCCCCTCCATGTCGGGCCGCCCCTTGCCGAAAGTCGCCGGCCCCTCCCCCCTGCCCATGCTGGCTCGTCGTGCTCATCGTGTCTGTCCGTCTGTTTGCAGAAAGCGCGGCATGGACTTCGGCCTCTCTCGCGGCTTCTCCGGCGCGGGCGCGGCCAAGCACTTGATGGGTCTGGCCGCAGCCAACTACGCGGGGGGCCCCGGACGCAGGCGACGCAGCGCCGGCGCCGCCACCGCCGCCACCGCCCCGGCTGCCACCGCCCGGAAGCTGTAGGGCCCTCGCGGCCGCCCCGTAGGCCCAGGCCTAGCCCCTGCTCCTCGCTTCGCTCCGCCGACATGAAGGTCCTGCGCCGGGGCCGCCAGGGTTCCCGCCGCCCCCGCCGCCCTGCCCCGCCACGGCCAGCCCCGGCTGTTCTCTCGGCTTTCGTCCTAGTTTTCTGCTGGTTTCATTCCTCACCGTTTAGTGAAAAATGATTAAATTATTTAAAAATGCAAGCGGCAACGTGCAGGTCGGCGTCGTCGCGGCGAGGGCGACGCCTCGCCGTCACGTGGTCATGGCCGCCGTCGGCGAGGACCGGAGCCACGCCGCGACGCGCCGCGACGCCCACCTCGGGGACCCTGGCTCCCTGGCCGGGCTGTCCTACGTGTACGCACTTGATGAATTTAGAATCAAGTTTAGTCCCCACTGTTAGTTTCAGTTTATCTTGTTGCGGGAACCCCTCCCCCACCCCCGGTCTTCCCTGAGCGCCACGTTGTCGATCGGCTGAGGAGCCGGGCTCGGGCAGACCCCACCCCACCACCACCCCCCACCCCGTAATAGATTCTTCATTCATTCAGTCTAGATGATATGGTAAGATTTGCACCCCACCACTGCGGGACGGCGTTGGGGAGGAGCTGCTGCCGCCCGCTGCCGCCGCAACGATGGCAGTGAAGGATGCGTGGGGCAGCGGAGCGGATCCGCTACCAACCACCGCTCTCGTCGCTCCGTCTCTCTCGGACTCACGGTGCTGCACACAGGGAGTCAGGGCGAGACAGCAGCGTTCCAAACCAAACTCCAGGGAGCTCTTCCCCAGCTCGTCCTCGGCCGCGTTGGGGTGCACGGGTAGCGGTCCTATCGGCTTAGAACGAGCTCACGTATTTTCAAAAGGGAACTTGGTTCGTGTAATTACCGACACCTTTTTGTTTCTATTTTTTTTTCTGAGGTAATATTTAGTACTGTAAAAGCAAAGTGTGTGGGTCTTAAGTCAGCAGCCCTGCGGGTGCCCCTCCGGTTGCCCCTGCTCGGCCCGCAGGTGAGGGTGGACGTCCGGAGCTGTCTCCGGTCCGTAGTGCCCGGAGGCACCCGGAAACAAACTCTTGGGATCGGCCTGGCAAGAACCTTGTCCAGCAGAGTCTAATGCGGAAGGACTTTAGATGAATTTTATTAAGATTTTGTTCATTCTGATCAAAACTTTATATTTTACTCGTAGTTCTCTGGAGGGTGATGCAGCACAGAAGCGCGCTGCAGTATATTTTTCAAAGAAGATTGGATAAATCTGAGGGCTTTTAGGGAGGCCTTGTCTGTGCGACGAGCCACCTAGAACGGTTGTTTCATTAATAGCTAATTATGTGTAAGTTGTGTTTTGATTAAATTTATTAGGACCTAGTAGCTAAACTAGAAGTATGATCTGATTATAAGTACAAAAGAGGCCTATGTCATCAGACTGTAGCTAGATGGTTGCAGAATTTCACTTTTATTTAATTCCTTTTAGTCATGCACCTGTTTGGTCTGTTCAAGTCAAATCAGAAGTAGATCTCTCGTGTACCTCCATCTACACTGTGTCAATAAAAGATTCCAACCGCTTCATCCCCGCTTGTCTTTCTTTCACATTCCTGCTCTCTAACGAGTGCAATAAGTGTCCAAGAACTTTTGCTCCATTTAGATGTTGATAGGTCGGACAAGAAAAGTAAAAGACAATTTTCTGCCGTGTGATCATACAATATATTTTTTCATCAGCATCCATCTGATATCAGTTAACAAATAGAAATAATGAGCTTAAATTCGACAAACAAAATTGGCAAGCTGTGTTTTGATTCCATTTTCAATAGTTAAAAGGAAAAACAAAAACCAATTACATTTAAAATAAAACATGGAAAAAGCATAACCAGACTTTTAAATTTCTATTACGGTAGGTTTAACATTTCCAGAAAAAGAACGTTTTTAAAATTAAGGGGAAGGACGAAACAAAAATGAATCAAACCATAACAGCAGTAATGAAACTGGAACATCTTTGAGCAATATTTCTAGCAAACTGTACATCACAAACTTTTTTTTTTATACAATTAATTACAAATCTGAACAGAACACAAGTCTGCACATTTTCAAAATGTACATACACATATAATTACAAAAATAGACGGCTTATAAACATTAAGTCATATTGCTAGAGCGTTGCTCATTTTCAATGAGCACTGCTTCATCAAAGGACATCCTTATCACTCAACTGTACACAATTCACAAAGTTCTGTACTACTAGATAACATTCCCACATCTAGGGCCCTTGTTGGCCAGAAGCATCTTAGTTGCTTCACTGACTAAAGAACTAGATTAAACTTTGACATGAAAATCTGCTAGTACATTTTATCAAATCCAAATACTCCCCACCAAGCTTGGCACACCTTAGACACACCAAACTCTCTGATAAATGAGTCAAGAGGAAAATGTGAAAACAAAAAAAATAAAAGCACGCAAAATTTTCAGAGGTTGGGAAAAAGTTGACAGAGAGAAAAAGAAGAAAACAATGGCCAACCAAACCAATACTCTTCAGTCATAAGTGTGCTCAAGACTTCACAACAGGAATCAAGAAATGAAAAATGTACAAGGCAAAAAAAGTGGTGGGGAGAGTTACGGAAAACATTAGTTTCTCGGAAGTACGTAACACTTCATTTAGAGTCACCATGAAGTTGGGTCATATTTATAAGTACACACATGCAATCACAAATCTATTTGAAAATAAAGCTTGCACAAGAGCATGATTAAACACCAAACTTGAATTCCAAGTTCACAGCTACAAGCCTCATCATACCATGATTGGAAATCTACAAACCTTGTTGAATTATAACACATTCTTCTAGAATTACTTACATAAAAAGTATTTACTACCTACCTAAAAGCATTACTGAATATCAGTAAATGCCTATCACATAATCAAAGGCAGTGCCCTGGAGAAAAGTAAGAGAAAAATCTCACTTCTGAGATCAGAGTTGTCCATAGAGAAATCCTACAGTAATGGGTGGGATGTCACCTATGTCACCTACACAAGTCAGAGATTACACATTGAAATAGTAAAAACAAAAGAAAAATTACAAACACATCAAAACAGATAAACAACACTTCACAACTACAATTAAACACAAGCTGTGGCCAACTGGTTCAGTCATTGGTTGAGTTGTAAAATGAAAATGTGGTTCATGAAGTGATTTCATTTACATATCAGTCAATTGCTTATTAAACCATTGGACATCTCGTTTCTAATGTTTATTGTAAAGAGCACGGGCTTTTTCTGTTACCTTACGTACACGGCCTCTACTACTAACAGTGGTCATAGGCTCATCATCAGATTCATCTTCAACATAATTGGGTTTGGTTGTTTTTCTTCGACGACTAGATGTCTTAGAAGCCACTTGCTCGTCATCACTGCTTGCATAATCTTGCATGGGCAGTCGATTCCGGGCTGCATTTCTTACTGGCCTGTTCCCTTGTTTCTGCTTCTTTGCTGGCTTTTTTGAAACATCACTGTCATCACTATCAGATTCATTATAATTCTTCCGGCGAGCTCTGCTAGTTCTAGAGCGACCATTGCCTGTGACAGATTCATCGTCTTCTTCGTCTTCCTCCTCATTCTCTTTATCATCATCAAAGTCAGAATTAGCATTACTATTATCACTGTCATTTCCACTACCAACATTTGCTTCATTCTCCTCTTCCTCCTCCTCACTTTCATCGTCATCCTCATTGTTGGTCTTGTCAGCGCCAAAAGAGTTGCTTTTACTTCGAGTAGCTCGACTCGACTTTGAAGGCGGAGCATGCAAGTCAACACTCTCGTCACTAGAACTATCACTGTCGTCGGCCGCGTCAGTACTGCTACTCTCACTTGAGGAGTCACTGCCACTTTCTGAGTCGTCAGCAACAGTCTTTGAAGTCTTCTTTGCTGCAGGTCTTTTCTTCTGTACAATTTCATCCTCATCATCATCGTCATCATAACTATCATCATGAGGCACAGCTTTTTTCCCATTTTTCTGTCTTTGAGGTCTAGCAGTAGCTTTTCCTTTTCCCTTGCCCTTCCCTTTAGCATGACCATTCACTGATCGAGTACTTGGTTTGTAAGCAGAAACTGACGAGTCATCACTGTCATTGAATGAAGCCCTGGAGTTGGAATTTGATGCATTCTTCTGTACAGCTGATGTTTTGCGGCGTTTAGTTTCTTTGGGAGATGAGCCATAACTATTATCACTTTCATATTGTTTACGTTTAGCAGCAACACCTCTAGCCGGCCGAGCTGGTGGGGCCGCATTTTCATCTTCATCCTCATCTTCCGATTCATGGCTAGGCAGCGCAGGTTGCTTTCTAGTAGATGCTCTGGCTGATCGTTTCATTGCATGTCCATTTGATACACCTTTCAAATCAAAAGACACAAGATATTAGTACACAAAATAACAAAATTTTACAACAAAATGGTCAAAAAAACGAAACTAATGTGTTTAACAAGGTTTCTTACCATTAACTTTACACACACGTTTACTTGGTCCAGGAGCATTAATATCCTCTTCCTCATCATCATGCTGCTCACTCTCATTATCTTCGTCGTCATCATCATCATTGTTGACAAACCCCTTTTTGTTTTAGCTGTGAGCCACTTGCAACAACAGCACTGCTGCTGGGTTGGCTACTGGCACGGCTTGTTGGACGTGTGTTATCTCCTCCTGAGAGACAATTTCCATGATTATTTTAAAAGTTTGCTGGGCTGCAATCCAATGAAATTTGAATGCCTGAACCTTACCACTTTCATCAGTTCCACTTGCAACCAACATCGCTATTCGTTTTTTGCCTTTCAAAAGAGAAGTTTTCGACCGAATTTGATCAGTTTTCCAATCATGGATAATTTTTTTCATATGATCCTCAAACAACGATGAGAGCCGACATGTCATAGCATAAATCTGCAATGGATGGGAATGAACACAATAAGTATGCACAGAGTTCTGACTGTCTCTTAACACAAAAGAGTAAAATATTTTTAAATGGAAAGTGTAAATGACAGTTGCAGCTGTCACTTTCAAATAGAACAGCAATGCATGGATGATCAAGTTGTATGAAAACCAAAACTAGAAAAAGTAACTGATACATGCAGCCAAAACCATTGGTAAGCCATTCATAAATGACATGATGGTACAGAACATGGACTCAGCCCCCAGTACAAGTAAAAAAAAAACAGCCAAAACAAGAATGGACTATTTAGGGAAAAGAAATAAAGGAGGACACTGAAGAAAAGACACCAAGCCATTCTTCAACTCACCTCCTCAATTTCCTTAGTTGGCATAGAACAGAAAGCATGAGACATGAAGAGCGAGACGCAGTGTTCAGTAGATAAAATAATTGAATCAGAGAGGGATTTTTATATTTTAACTTTTATATCTATATTGTGGTTATCAAGCAAAGGATGAAACTACTAAACTTAAAAAAGCCAATCACTATGAAGTGAACAAGTGAAAGTGAATGCCTATGCAGTAGAAATCAAACTTACTTGTGAATGCTTATTGGTGTTAAAACTTTTAGAATTGCTGAATATGAGCCTATTATCACGAGCGAAGTCATGGGGGTTCTCATGTTCTCCTTCTAACAATCTTGTTCTTACAGTTGATAAGTCCATAGGTGTTTTAACTACTTGCAGGTAATCTGGGAACTCTTCTGTATCGACTGGCTCCCTAATAATTTTAACGAAACAAGGAATTAGAACATTTTCAGCACAAATCCACAAAGAAAAAGAGTTTTAATTGATTACCTAAATGGTTCTGCATCAGCCTGTTGCCATATCAATTCCAAGAGATCAATACACTGACGTCTCCAGTCTTCAGGATCGATACTAAGAGCTTGTTGACGTACAGACTTTCGTTGCCCCTTAGGTCTTGGCCGCACAATGTGTTTTACTCTACTTGGTCCAGGCTGGTCAGGATCATCATCAACATCAATTTCTTCAGAACCTGAAGGTGATGAGTGATAACCATTCAAACTTTGATGGTATTCTTCTGACACATCTATGTCAGTGGGTGACCTAAGAGTACCAATATTTGTAAGTACCAAAACAAAACAGCAAGCTAACAACGAAAAGTAAAACCCTTCCGAATAATTTGAAAAGTTAAAAACTTACGCAATAATTTTAAGGCAGAGGTCTGATACAATTCGAGCTGCTTTCACTATTGGGGAATGCGGTTCATTGAACTTTTCAGCATTGGTAGCCAAGTACCGAACATCAAACTGTGCTGCAGTGATGCGTCGGTAAAAGTTGTTCTCAAATCGTTCCTGAAAATTACAAAAGGTAAAGTTAATAATAAGAAAAAAAATAAATGCAGTACACAATTTACAACAAAAAAAAAAAAGTCAGTACCTTGATAAGAGAGAGGTCGATGGGATACTCTATGGTGAACGCATATGATGGGTACAAGGTCACATCCACAGGTGTAAGAAAATCTTCGGCAATAGAGAGTCCCATGACCTGTTCAAACCCGCGCAGTATGCGCCGAGTGGACTCCTCTCTTCCGCCGTTGTGGCCATTCCTTCTTCACTGGGTTGATAAAGTGTTGCTTCAATTTCTTGAGGCAAAACAGGAACTGAACCACCCACTTCCTCTGGAACCCCTGAAAAGAAACAATTTTGATATTTAAGTAGAAAGAAAAATAATTGAAGAGCAAATGATTCAAAATACTCACTGTTTGGATCCACAGGTTCCAGATCCCATGGGCTCATATACTCTAAATCTTGGGAATCCCATTGAACTCTTATGGACAAAAACGGTGATTCCTTGTTCAATTTTGATTCTATGACTCCTGTCCACCAATCATCATTTATCATACTTCTAAATTGATCACCTGTTAGGCAGATAGTCCATTAGTGATACTTCTCAGGTCTTTGGTGAGCTAACTGCATGGAAAGTTAGTGCATACCTTCTTGGAAATTCCTCTGCATTGCCTGCTGATAGGTTTGATTCAACACAAAAAAGTCAATGACATCATTCATATCATGGTATTTCAGTGTAAAGAAACTGTTTCATGGGCTCATCAGGCTTAAGAATACCCAGTTTCAGACAACAGAGGCGAGGAGGTTTGATTTCATATTTAATTCCAACAAACTTTCACCAATTGTGGCTCCTGGAAGAGGAGAAAACTCTAATATTATTACCTGAAAGATAAAACTTTATATGGAACATGCAAGTAAGAAATTTACCTGAAGATTGAATTTTTCATAGGGTTCACAACGAAGACCCACGTCATACACCTTTTTCTCACGGACTGCTACCAAATATTTCTGGTATCCTTCTTTTGAAGAAAACCACCTCATCACCCATTTGAGGGCTGTAAGGTGATTTCTTTGGTACAACTTGCGCCAGCCATTCAGAAGGTCTAAATGCTTCTGGAAGCTCAGCACCAGGAGGCAGAGAAGCTAGAGCCTAGACAAAAATAAAAAATTAATTTATCACCTCATTGATGAATTGGTTTAAAAATAGATTGGAAACAGAAAATTCCTTCCAGTCTTACAGCGGGAATAGGTTTCCGTTTGGGTTTAGGTTTTGGCTTTGGCTTTGGTCTCTTCTTACGTTCCTCTTCAGAATCAGGTTCCAAAACAGGTTCGTCACTATCATCGGTTTCATCTTCAGAATGTGAATCTTCCACAGAGGCAACACCTCGCCTTGCTCTAGCCTGGAAAATTCAAGAATTGTGATTATAAAACAAGGAAGACATTGGTGCACATAACTTTTGTGGAACTGTGTCTTTGTGGACACTTACACTTGCTCTCACGGGCTTCTTTTTGGCCCGTTTCGGTGGTTCCAAACTTGCTCCTTGGTCTGCAATCCAGTCAGAATATTCTGATGAAGAGGCCGCTGACGATGACCCGATGCTTTCCACATCTTCTTCTTCTGAGGAATCTATTCTGCGGGTGCGAGAACGGTTGACGCTTACAGGGACAGGTGCCTCCTCTTCATTTCCAGAAGATTGACTGCCTAAGTCTAGGTTATCAGGGTTCTACAACAGAAGGATTAAGGTCAAAAATGGATACAAAAATTGTTCTATAGCTCAAGCTAATGCTTGACTAGCAAATACCTCGTAGTCACTGTCATCCAACTGTCCCAAATTTGACCTCTGTGACCGTCTCAAACTTGATATTCCTCTAACAGCTCCATTTCTAAGAGTTTCCAGTTCGAATCATTTTCTTATTTGCACCTCTAGTTGGAGCTGTTACAGTTATCATAACAGGTCGCCTTCTCTGTTCTTTCTTGTATTGCTCTAACTCAAGATTTGAATATTGAGTGCTATAGATAAGAAAACATGAGATGTTTAAGACAATTTCGTAGGCAGTTGTTTAACTTCTAAATCTCTTGAAACTTACAAGTGATGACGTCTTGCCCGCAGGGCACACTTAGAAAGTGGGGGAATAAGAACTCGTTTTGTCCATCTTAGATTGCTATCCCGTTGCCAGTTGCCACTGGACTGCCGCACACCTTCGACATCACCTGTTCGGCGCATACCAACCAGATGATGTCCACCTAAAACATATGCGAGGAGCAATGTGACAGGTGAAAAAGATTCATCAGGAAATTCTGAAAACCAACTACCATACCTCCTCTTGGTGATGTATTGTTTCTGACACTTCCCCCAGCACTGCTACCACCTGTGCCAGCAGGGGTGTTGCTTCCGCCTGGAGTGACACTTCTAGCTGGAGTTCGGCTAGGGCCAGCACTGGGGCCAGCACTGGGGCCAGCCCTCTGCTGATTGCTTGGACCAGCTTCATCAACTGAATTCTGACGTTGCGCTAATGCAGCAATCATTTCATCAATGTGTGACCGAGGATTAACAGGATCAGCATTACCCATAACTTCTTGGTGCCCTGAAAGAAAATTTGGAAGTAAGAAAATTATTGAGATTAGACATGCCACACTGGTAGACTTGAGTGGTTTCAGAATAACCAATATATACCTCCAGCACCAACTGTGATGTTGGGCACTAATTGATCTGTGGAACAATTTTCTCTTCCCGGAACCAGTCTTTGTTGATATGGAGGATAAGGGTTACCATCTATGTCCACCAAGAAGGGTGGTGGCATCAGGTGAGGGGCCATTTGCGTTTGTACATCTAACACATAATGATTAGCATCCCTGATGAGGGGTCTGTAGTCAGTATGGAAGAAGAGTTCTTTGGGTAGCTGCAAGCACAAAGTAAACCAAAATTTTCATCATGACATTCTGATAAAAAAATTGCACACTGGAAAATGAAACAAGAAAACTCACATTTTGCAACTTATCCCCACCAGTGCCAAGTCCATAGGTTATTAAATGACCATGAGAATCTGTGGCAGCAATCATTGTGCCATCTGGAGACCATTTTGCATCAAATATTGACCCATGGCCCTGCCCATCTATTAGGTTCTGGAACTTTTTAATTGGTGTTCCAGTGGTAATATTCCAAATAAACATATTGCCATCATGAGCTGCACTCAAGAGAACATTAGGATCACAAGGGTGGGATTCCAACACAAAGACCTCATCTTGATGGCCCAGAAGCACATGCACTAGAGCCCCAGTGTCTGAGTTCCAAACTTTAAGTGTGTGATCACCCACTGCTGTGATGACAAAGCGATCAGTCAAATCCCAACAAACCATCATTACTTTTAATTTTACTTTGCTATCCTCTTCAGGTTCCTTTTCCCTGAAATTAAAGATGATGTTCAGCTATAAAACTTTATTACAAACAAGAGGCATTTGATTAAAACTACGCTTACCCTGGGAGCCTCTGTGCCATTTGTAATTTTGAGTATTTCCACTGCTGACGTTCATAATACCATATGTTAGCTGTTCCATCTTTAGACCCTGATATGAAACGCAACTCATTGTGCGCCCAACAAATGGAGTCAACTCTGTCAGTGTGGGCTTCTGTCTCAAGAATTCTGTGAGGCCCTTCATCCCCCTCCATCATGTATACTCTCACATGATGGTCTCCAGAGCCGGCAGCCAAAAACATGCCACCAGGACTGAAAGACGCACAAATCATTTGGGCTTGTCCAGGCCGCATCCGTTCATGGTACTGAATTGGCCGCGACCTGCAGAAATGTTACGTACAACATGAGTCCACTGCAACCTCATATTATAAAAGCAATAGGATTTTACAACAAAGAGGACATACGTGAATTTGACATGCTTCCCTTGCTGAGCATTGGGCTGGTGAACATAAGACCAAAATGCCACAGACCCATCAGTGCTGGTAGTGACAAGATATCGGATGTCATTCACTACCACAGGGCAAAAGTTGACAGAAGTGATCATACCAGTGTGTCCTGTGAGAACAGCAACTGGACTGCAGTACTGCATGCACCAAACTCTAAGTATTTTATCACAACTTCCAGCTGCTAGGAGGGTATTCTCATTGTTCACAGCAATATCAGTAATCTCAGAAGAAGCTCCCCTCAATGTTGATAACAGACGACCGTCAATTGCACTCCAAATTTTTACTAAATAATCATCAGCTCCCTGTGAACAAATGACAACAGCATTACAGCTTGTTTACAAAAAATTTAACATTATACAAAATAAAAATAATCTGAAACTAGGTTATTTACAGTAATTATATATCTTCCAGTCCTTTCAAAGAGGACACAGTATAACAGCATAGAGATGGCCCAATGTTCAGCGGTAAAGTTGGAGTTTATCATATAAATTTTGGTCCAGCACAATGTTTACGACTGAGAGAACCTGATGTCTCTCGCCCAAACAATGCTTTGACTTAAAAACAATAAGAAGAGCATTGCATTAGTAAAAACTGGTTAAAATGACACAAAATAGTGCACAAAGAAGTATGCTGCTCACCTATGTTATGCTGCCGTGTAAATTTAGGTGGATCCATAAGTGGTTGCTGGTGGAGGCGTACAGTATATTCTCGGACAGAGTACCATTGCCGTGTAACATGCCATGCTGTGCGGAGCAAAGATTGCCGGCCCGCACCAAGAAGAGATGACACATTTTTGACAACTGGAGGGAATTCTTTGTCTAATAATGTCGGGAATCCGGGCACATATTTATTCAAGGTGTTTGAGTGGACCAATATGAGGATAATTTTGGTTTCCTGCCAGGCGACAAGTAAAAATTATATTCATAAACTACAGAGGAGAA